>CM031944.1:15036295-15046295 GCA_018749465.1 Paracanthobrama guichenoti
ACACACTCTAACACACTCTAACACACTCTAACACACACTAACACACTAACACACACTAACACACTCTAACACACTCTAACACACTCTAACACACTCTAACACACTCTAACACACTCTAACACACACTCTAACACACACTAACACACACTAACACACACTAACACACACTAACACACACTAACACACACAGTCTGTTTTTAAGTCGTGGTCTGAAGGCATCTGAGGTCTGCACACTTTAACCCTCTTCTGTCAGTGAGCCCACAGACCTCATGCGTTCGGCCCCTCAAGATTCAAGATTCAAGAGTTTTATTTGTCACATACACAGTTATATACAGAATATACAACCGGCAGTGAAATGTAAATTTCCCTATAGAGCTGATAATGACAGAGTCCGTCGGTCCTTCACCACACACACACCTCACACACACACACTAACACACACTAACACACACACTAACACACACTAACACACACTAACACACACTAACACACACACTAACACACACACACCACACACACACACCTCACACACACACCTCACACACACACCTCACACACACACCTCACACACACACCTCACACACACACCTCACACACACAGTCTGTTTTTAAGTCGTGGTCTGAAGGCATCTGAGGTCTGCACACTTTAACCCTCTTCTGTCAGTGAGCCCACAGACCTCATGCGTTCGGCCCCTATAGAGCTGATAATGACAGAGTCCGCCGGTCCTTCACCCCACACACACACACACACACACACACACACACACACACACACACACACACACACACACACACACACACACACACACACACACACACACACACACACACACACACACACACACACACACCTAACAGATGGAGGCTCCCTGGGTGGAGCTGCATTAAACTAAATCTACTAAAGATTGTGTTGGGTATTAAAATGCTAAACTTGAAGACACCAACGCATTTGCAATCTATAAAATAGAATTAGAGTCCAGTATGTTTAATGAAAACAGTGTAAATTTGTTCATTTCTACATTTACAAATACACTTTTAAAATCAAAATGGTATTTGTTTACATTAGTTAATGCATGAACAAACAACAGTTGCATTATGAACTAACATTAACAGGGTTAATAAATGCTGAAAAATATATTGTTAATGTTAACAAACGAGATATATAATAAATAAAGTTAATTAAATGTTTTTATCCAAACACGCCATTGCTAGAAAAGTCAGATTTGCGAGTTTATATTTTTGATTTAAATTGATTATAATTGATCAATTGATTTATTTTCACAATTATGAGAAAACATCAGAATTGCACGTTTATATTTGTATTTATTTAAATCAAATTATTGTTATCTAATATGTCAATTTGTTACTTATTAATTTAAATAAAACTGTTTTAATTAAATTTATTTAGATAAATATTTTTAGATTATTTATGCCGTTAAGTTTCATATCTTGCAATTCTGACATTGTTTTCCAGAATTGAGAGGTATAAACTAGTAGTGCATAAAAACAAAAAAACTTTAAAAAGTGCAATATAATATATTTTTCATTGTTGTATTCATGTCAGAATCAAGCTTCCCCAATAACCTGCTGGAGGTTTATGAGACGTGAAGAACAGCCTGACCCTTCACCTACAGGGAGTCTCTAAAAGCAGAAGATCCCAGAGCTGCTTCAGATCGCTCACCGCTTGAAAAACCGCATTAAATCAAAATGTCATGCTCCTGGTCCTCCTGTGAAGGAGTCGTGTCTTTCCAAGGCACACAGAGCACTTTCCCCATCCAATCAAGTCCCGCTCACATTATGCTTCTTTGAAAGCCAGAAGAAAAGAAGGAAAAATGGGTTGTGAACAATGTTTCATTAACAAAGACAAAAGAACGAACGAATCAGAAACTAGAAAAGAGAAAAACCAGAAAGAGACAGACATTTACTTTAGTGAATATCCATTAGTTAGAAGCTTTTAATTACAACTGATACAGAACAAAAGCAATTTCATTATCAGAAGTGCACTCTCCGTGAGGCGCTACACATACAGAACCTTTCAGTTCCATCACGGGGTCGCTTTATAAATTTAGTTCATTCATTTTGTTTTTATTTTGATTAAATTCTATGAATTAAACAGCTTGTGAACATTGTCACTAGAAATTTCTTTTTTAAATAACCCAATAAACGAAGTATTATGCAATCATTGAAGACATTTCTCCTTATTTAGAACCTTTTTAGTAATGAAGAGTTCTTTAAAACTGAGTCAAGAACGCTAGGGTTCCATTTAGAACCTTTTAAGTAATGAAGAGTTCTTTAAAACTGAGTCAAGAACGCTAGGGTTCCATTTAGAACCTTCCAATGAAGAGTTCTTTAAAACTGAGTCAAGAGAACCTTTTCCATTTAGAACCTTTTCGTAATGAAGAGTTCTTTAAAACTGAGTCAAGAACGCTAGGGTTCCATTTAGAACCTTTTAAGTAATGAAGAGTTCTTTAAAACTGAGTCAAGAACGCTAGGGTTCCATTTAGAACCTTTTAATGTAATTCTTTAAAACTGAGTTCTTTTCCATTTAAAACCTTTCAGAATGAAGAGTTCAAAACTGAGTCAAGAACTAGGGTTCCATTTAGAACCTTTTCAGAATGAAGAGTTCTTTAAAACTGAGTCAAGAACGCTAGGGTTCCATTTAGAACCTTTTCGTAATGAAGAGTTCTTTAAAACTGAGTCAAGAACGCTAGGGTTCCATTTAGAACCTTTTCAGAATGAAGAGTTCTTTAAAACTGAGTCAAGAACGCTAGGGTTCCATTTAGAACCTTTTTTGAAGAGTTCTTTAAAAACTGAATGAAGAGTTCTTTAAAACTGAGTCAAGAACGCTAGGGTTCCATTTAGAACCTTTTCGTAATGAAGAGTTCTTTAAAACTGAGTCAAGAACGCTAGGGTTCCATTTAGAACCTTTTCGTAATGAAGAGTTCTTTAAAACTGAGTCAAGAACGCTAGGGTTCCATTTAGAACCTTTTAAGTAATGAAGAGTTCTTTAAAACTGAGTCAAGAACGCTAGGGTTCCATTTAGAACCTTTTAGTAATGAAGAGTTCTTTAAAACTGAGTCAAGAACGCTAGGGTTCCATTTAGAACCTTTTCAGAATGAAGAGTTCTTTAAAACTGAGTCAAGAACTAGGAGTTCCATTTAGAACCTTTTAGAATGAAGAGTTCTTTAAAACTGAGTCAAGAACGCTAGGGTTCCATTTAGAACCTTTTCAGAATGAAGAGTTCTTTAAAACTGAGTCAAGAACGCTAGGGTTCCATTTAGAACCTTTTCAGAATGAAGAGTTCTTTAAAACTGAGTCAAGAACGCTAGGGTTCCATTTAGAACCTTTTCGTAATGAAGAGTTCTTTAAAACTGAGTCAAGAACGCTGAACCTTTTCAGTCATGAAGAGTTCTTTAAAACTGAGTCAAGAAAACGCTTTCCATTTAGAACCTTTTCGTAATGAAGAGTTCTTTAAAAAACTGAGTCAAGAACGCTAGGTTCCATTTAGAACCTTTTTTAAGTAATGAAGAGTTCTTTAAAACTGAGTCAAGAACGCTAGGGTTCCATTTAGAACCTTTTCGTAATGAAGAGTTCTTTAAAACTGAGTCAAGAACGCTAGGGTTCCATTTAGAACCTTTTCAGTAATGAAGAGTTCTTTAAAACTGAGTCAAGAACGCTAGGGTTCCATTTAGAACCTTTTCAGTAATGAAGAGTTCTTTAAAACTGAGTCAAGAACGCTAGGGTTCCATTTAGAACCTTTTCAGTAATGAAGAGTTCTTTAAAACTGAGTCAAGAACGCTAGGGTTCCATTTAGAACCTTTTTCGTAATGAAGAGTTCTTTAAAACTTTCAAGAACGCTAGGGTTCCATTTAGAACCTTTTCAGTAATGAAGAGTTCTTTAAAACTGAGTCAAGAGGGGTTCCATTTAGAACCTTTTCAGAATGAAGAGTTCTTTAAAACTGAGTCAAGAACGCTAGGGTTCCATTTAGAACCTTTTAAGTAATGAAGAGTTCTTTAAAACTGAGTCAAGAACGCTAGGGTTCCATTTAGAACCTTTTAAGTAATGAAGAGTTCTTTAAAACTGAGTCAAGAACGCTAGGGTTCCATTTAGAACCTTTTCAGTAATGAAGAGTTCTTTAAAACTGAGTCAAGAACGCTAGGTTCCATTTAGAACCTTTTCAGTAATGAAGAGTTCTTTAAAACTGAGTCAAGAAAACGCTCAGGGTTCCATTTAGAACCTTTTCAGTAATGAAGAGTTCTTTAAAACTGAGTCAAGAACGCTAGGGTTCCATTTAGAACCTTTTCAGAATGAAGAGTTCTTTAAAACTGAGTCAAGAACGCTAGGGTTCCATTTAGAACCTTTTCAGTAATGAAGAGTTCTTTAAAACTGAGTCAAGAACGCTAGGGTTCCATTTAGAACCTTTTCGTAATGAAGAGTTCTTTAAAACTGAGTCAAGAACGCTAGGGTTCCATTTAGAACCTTTTCAGTAATGAAGAGTTCTTTAAAACTGAGTCAAGAACGCTAGGGTTCCATTTAGAACCTTTTCGTAATGAAGAGTTCTTTAAAACTGAGTCAAGAACGCTAGGGTTCCATTTAGAACCTTTTTCAGAATGAAGAGTTCTTTAAAACTGAGTCAAGAACGCTAGGGTTCCATTTAGAACCTTTTCGTAATGAAGAGTTCTTTAAAACTGAGTCAAGAACGCTAGGGTTCCATTTAGAACCTTTTCAGAATGAAGAGTTCTTTAAAACTGAGTCAAGAACGCTAGGGTTCCATTTAGAACCTTTTCAGAATGAAGAGTTCTTTAAAACTGAGTCAAGAACGCTAGGGTTCCATTTAGAACCTTTTTAAAACTGTAATGAAGAGTTCTTTAAAACTGAGTCAAGAAACGCTAGGGTTCCATTTAGAACCTTTTCAGAATGAAGAGTTCTTTGAGTCAAAACTGAGTCCAAGAACCTTTTCGTAATGGAGTTCCATTTAGAACCTTTTCCATTTAGAACCTTTTCGTAATGAAGAGTTCTTTAAAACTGAGTCAAGAACGCTAGGGTTCCATTTAGAACCTTTTCGTAATGAAGAGTTCTTTAAAACTGAGTCAAGAACGCTAGGGTTCCATTTAGAACCTTTTAAGTAATGAAGAGTTCTTTAAAACTGAGTCAAGAACGCTAGGGTTCCATTTAGAACCTTTTCAGAATGAAGAGTTCTTTAAAACTGAGTCAAGAACGCTAGGGTTCCATTTAGAACCTTTTCAGTAATGAAGAGTTCTTTAAAACTGAGTCAAGAACGCTAGGGTTCCATTTAGAACCTTTTGAGTCAAGAACGTAATGAAGAGTTCTTTAAAACTGAGTCAAGAACGCTAGGGTTCCATTTAGAACCTTTTCAGAATGAAGAGTTCTTTAAAACTGAGTCAAGAACGCTAGGGTTCCATTTAGAACCTTTTCGTAATGAAGAGTTCTTTAAAACTGAGTCAAGAACGCTAGGGTTCCATTTAGAACCTTTTCAGTAATGAAGAGTTCTTTAAAACTGAGTCAAGAACGCTAGGTTCCATTTAGAACCTAAGAGTTCTTTAAAACTGAGTCCATTTTTAGAACCTTTTGAAGACTTCTTTAAAACTGTAATGAAGAGTTCTTTAAAACTGAGTCAAGAACGCTAGGGTTCCATTTAGAACCTTTTATAATGAAGAGTTCTTTAAAACTGAGTCAAGAACGCTAGGGTTCCATTTAGAACCTTTTCTTCTGAGAGTGTACATTATAAATCCAAACAAAGCTGTACTGCTCTTTATAAAAACAGATACACATTTACTTTTATGAATATCCATTCATAGGATGTTTTTAATTTCAAATCAGAAAAAAAGTGATTCATCGTAAAGGAGTGAAATTATTAGCAGCATCACAAATACTGTTGACTAAATAAGAGAAGTACAAAAGTTAGAGCAGAAGTTAAACTGCGGAAGAGTTTGAAAAGAGAAGAACGCTATTCATGGCCAAATTAAGAGCCTGAATAAATAAACACTGAACAGACTAAAGGCATTTAAACTAAGATAATGTAGCAGGAAATACAACAGCTCATCGCTCGACAAAAACTACTGAATAATGATTTATAAAAATGGAAACACAGAGAAGACTTCCACTGGAAGATCTGCTAGTGACCTCCACTGATTTACTGTCAGTGTTTTAGTTGAATGACAGACACACACACACAGGAAATTATTCTCTGTAACACAACTAGCAGATGGAAGTGTGCCAGTATAACAGAGAAAAGACAAGTTTACACTCGCTCTCCTTCCCTCCTTCGCCCAGAGCCACAGGACTGATGCAGCAGAAACACAGACGGACAGCTTCTCTCTTTCATTTCCCTTTCTGTTTCGTCAGGAAACAATCACTGAGGTTTCTCTGGAGGTCGGCATGAAAACCAAAACTTACTTCATTAATTCATGTTCTTGTCAATGACTCATCAGTGCACATTATTCTTTATAACCAAAATGTAATAATTAGCTCAGCCTGCATTGATATTAAAGCAATATCACATGCACAGTCAGGTCAAAAGTCATTCAAAAGAGCGTTCATGCAAATTAACCAATTAAAGAGCTGCTAGATAAAGGGGCGGGGCCTGGTTGAGTTAGTTAGTAGTGTGTTGAAACTGGCAGTTATGGTAAGGGGCGGGACATTTCCCAAACAATCACAACACACTGCTCCAGCCGACCAATCAGAGCACAGTGTGCTTTTCAGAAGGAGGGGCTTCATAGAGACAGGAACTAAACAGAGCGTTACTGACATTACTGAAGAGAGGAGCCGCAACAATGGAGAATATGAGGAATAATCAACATTCAAGCAGGAAAACCTGCTCTAGTAGAGCCAGAAACACAGCAAAGGCCATAATAATTCACCGCCCCTGTGCTGACTGGTAAATCTGCATGATGAGGGCCGAGGGCGCGTCACATGACGCATCGTATCTGCTGACATTGACCTGTAAGAGACGGTCGTATTCTCTCTGTACGTCATGAGTTTGAGTTATCTTTAAACCAGTTTTCTGCAGCCTTCTCTCTCTCACCAGCAATATGACCGCTTATGACCTTTGGATAGCAGAAATATCTGTGACGGCAAATTCTTCATATTGCATGACCAGGACAAAGGGAAAAACACATACAGTACATAGTCCAGCACTTAAACATCATCCTTACCGTCGATACATTAAAACAACACGCCCTCTGCATCTCAACAGCTCAGGCTGATTCATGGGGGATTCTCGCACCGGGAAGGTGCAGAAAAATCAAAGGAAACAAAGGCAACACTATATTTTTGCATGATTTTTATTCCATTTTAAATCTCATTCTGACTACTGTTAAAGAAAAAAAAAGTTTTAGAGAATCATAATTGAAAAACAATCATGATATTCAATCATGACAATTGAGCACATTTACTTTTATATAGCAGATAAATCTCATTCTCATTATTGTAATTCAATAAAAATGTAGAAAATTATAATGGAAAATTAAACTGGACATATTCATTCATTAACGAGAATTTGGGAGTTAAATATTACGTCTTGATTAATATTTTTTTATATTTTAGTAATTTATGTGCTTTAGTCATTTTACTAGTTGTTTTGTTGTTTTAAATATCGTGTAGGTTTATTTTTCACTTTATTAAAAAGTTTATTATTTAATATTTCTAATTTTCATTTAGTTTTTCAACTAATTTTTATTATCTTTATTTCAGTCAACATGAATGTTTTTAATAGTTTAAGTTTTAAACGATAATTACACTTTTACTCCCGCAGTCTAAAATTACCACCATATAGAAACGAGCAGGAATTTTTGTACTTTTTATTTATTAACAAAAACAAAAGATTTTTTGGGGGGGGCGGTGTACAATCTACAAATCAGCCACGATGCAGAAAAGCACAGCAATGAAGGGGTTAATTGAAAAATCATATTTAAAATTTAAAACAAATGGTATGGATTAATTAATTGTACTGTATTTAGGAAACAAATGGATCATAATTATTGCATAAATATTATGTATTACCATAAAATTCCCTCAAAATAATAAAAATATTATTGGAAAAAATACATCAATATCATTGATTTTACTAATACATACAGGGGTGTCAAACTTCATAAAGTGGATCAGAATTATTGCATAAATATTACATGGTACCATAAAATTCCTTCAAAATATGAAATAAAAAATATTATTGATTTTACTGGGGAAAAAAAAAAGTTGCATTTGAGGCGTTCGGCCACTTTTGACTGGGGAACGAGGAACAGCAGAGGGTTAAAGGTGTTTTTAAGACGCATGATTTGGCACTATAAATACCCGCCGGCAGGCTCTTGCCCACTAGGATGGCATGTCTTTATATGGGCAAAAGCAGCGTCATCCACGCGGGTGACAGGCCAATCCGAGGCGTCTTATCAGACCTTTGACTGAAGACAAGGTCTGAGCTGTTATCTGCATTTCTGCTGAGCCTCACATAGCGCTCACGTGGAGCAGGATTCAGGAACTTGGATAGAAAAAGTGCAAAATGAGCATGAATAAGTGTGAGCAAAGTCTATGAGGCCAGGCAGTGCCAACTCAGCTGAACGGTGTGGAAAAACAGCCCCGAACGAGGGCACCTCCATACTACGAACGACTTGGACCTTTGAGCGGCTCCTTATCACCCGACAAACAGGCACGTGACCTTTGACCCTGACGAACTTCATCATCCTGCAGCAGACTTACATTAGTTAGAAGGCTGAAGAACGCCCTGTGTTCACCAATGTCTTTTCTGTTTTAGATGGTCAATGTCAAGATCTCACTGGGGGTCAAAAGGTAAAAGTTCAACCGTCCTGTTGTGGGCAGGGTTATTATTGTTAGCTAAACATAAAACCATTTTGATCATTTAAATAAAGGTGCAATGAAATAAAATATAAATATTAGTTGAAAAACTTAATTTATGCACTAGTTTCATTGAGGTTGAGTGAAAAACCTAGGACCAGTTTGCACGTTTTTTCATGATATAGCGCCACCAAGTGGCCAATTGTAGCGATTTTTTTCATGAGATCACAAAATGAAATAAAAAAATGGTAAAAATATCGCATTCCTTTTAAGAATTACAGACCTTTTAGTAAAACTGGCCCCACCCACTTTGAACATTTTGGCAGCCCGTGGCAACGGTGAATCAATTTTTAATTTTTAAGTTAATTATTGATACTCACCCTGCCATCTTTTTCAAAATATGCAAATGTCCTCATATACAATCATGGCACCTTGGACAAAGACACTGCATGCCAATATTCAAGTCAATCAGACTAATGGTTGCGTTAAGTTTTTTCTCATGTTATAGCGCCACCAAGTGGCCAATTGTCACAATGTTTTTCACGCAATCTCAGAATGAGCTCATACACATGTGTACCAATTTTGGTGAAAATATTTAATTCCGTTCAGGAGTTATAGCCATTTTAGTAAAATTGGCCCCGCCCACTTCAAACGCTTTAGTGTCCCGTACCAACAGTGTATTGAAAATTCAACTTTTCTCCACTAATTATTGAGATTCACTTTCCAGAGAATCTTTCTGCACTGGTTTGGTTTCGATTAGGCAAAAAACCTAGGACTAGTTCACAAAAGTAGGCTTTAGACAAAATCCAATATGGCGGAATTTTTTGAGGCAAGGTTTCCAATATGAGACACTTGAGTCTGTGACAAACAACTTAGGAGTTATGAGCCATTTCACACTTTCAGTCACTGTAGCGCCCCCTATTGGCTCTTTGCCTTTTTTCAAAGGGTTGATTTTTGGCAGATTGCATGGAAACCAATGGTGGGTCAATTTGAGCATCAATGCAGCCAAAACTTATAAAGCATTTCCAAAACACACCAAACTTTGTATGCACATGCATGAGCCAAAATGAGAAAGTTGCAAGAAGGAATAAATGGTCAGATTAACTCGCAAAAGAATGTGCGACTGAAAAACCCAAATATTTGAGATGCACTGATGCATTTAATGCACTGATCTCAAGAGTAAGTGCT
>CM031944.1:15051295-15096295 GCA_018749465.1 Paracanthobrama guichenoti
CTGGGAATGAAAGAACGCTCATGGTGAAACATTTGAAGGTTGAACATCTTGATTTGCTACAAATTAAAAAACTGCATAAACTTTTAGTTTAATAATAAACTAGCTCTTGATTACCGGCAGCGCCTACACCTGCCGTCAATGACTCATCTGTGTGTAAATATACATCAAATTACTTGTTATGAATGTATGATGTTATTTCTGTTCTTCATGAGTCAAAACAATATTATCATCTTTCAAGAATATTTCTGTAAAATAAATCTTTGCCTGGCTAAATAAAGGGTTTGGATGACTTTTGAAATGATTTTTTTCATTTTTAACTAAACTCTTTCTTTGCAACAACAACAAAATCTAAAAAGGCCATAAAAACTAAATCTAGAATTTATAAAGAGAATTCATATAGAAACACCATTAGACTAATGTTCTCAGATATATAAAATGATGATTCAGATGTTTGGGCTAGGTGAGATTTATATCATAACTCCAGTAGATCAGTGAGATATTCCTCCAGTGTAAATCAGCTGTTCTCTATGTGAATACACACTCACCTGTCAGGATTATTAGGAGCACCATACTAATACTGTGTTTTACCCCCTTTCGCCTTCAGAACTGCCTTAATTCTACGTGGCATTGATTCAACAAGGTGCTGAAAGCATTCTTTAGAAATGTTGGCCCATATTGATAGGATAGCATCTTGCAGTTGATGGAGATTTGTGGGATGCACATCCAGGGCACGAAGCTCCCGTTCCACCACATCCCAAAGATGCTCTATTGGGTTGAGATCTGGTGACTGTGGGGGCCATTTTAGTACAGTGAACTCATTGTCATGTTCAAGAAACCAATTTGAAATGATTCGAGCTTTGTGACATGGTGCATTATCCTGCTGGAAGTAGCCATCAGAGAATGGGTACATGGTGGTCATAAAGGGATGGACATGGTCAGAAACAATGCTCAGGTAGGCCGTGGCATTTAAACGATGCCCAATTGGCACTAAGGGGCCTAAAGTGTGCCAAGAAAACATCCCCACACCATTACACCACCACCACCAGCCTGCACAGTGGTAACAAGGCATGATGGATCCATGTTCTCATTCTGTTTACGCCAAATTCTGACTCTACCATCTGAATGTCTCAACAGAAATCGAGACTCATCAGACCAGGCAACATTTTTCCAGTCTTCAACTGTCCAATTTTGGTGAGCTTGTGCAAATTGTAGCCTCCTTTTCCTATTTGTAGTGGAGATGAGTGGTACCCGGTGGGGTCTTCTGCTGTTGTAGCCCATCCGCCTCAAGGTTGTGCGTGTTGTGGCTTCACAAATGCTTTGCTGCATACCTCGGTTGTAACGAGTGGTTATTTCAGTCAAAGTTGCTCTTCTATCAGCTTGAATCAGTCGGTCCATTCTCCTCTGACCTCTAGCATCAACAAGGCATTTTCGCCCACAGGACTGCCGCATACTGGATGTTTTTCCCTTTTCACACCATTCTTTGTAAACCCTAGAAATGGTTGTGCGTGAAAATCCCAGTAACTGAGCAGATTGTGAAATACTCAGACCGGCCCGTCTGGCACCAACAACCATGCCACGCTCAAAATTGCTTAAATCACCTTTCTTTCCCATTCTGACATTCAGTTTGGAGTTCAGGAGATTGTCTTGACCAGGACCACACCCCTAAATGCATTGAAGCAACTGCCATGTGATTGGTTGATTAGATAATTGAATTAATGAGAATTTGAACAGGTGTTCCTAATAATCCTTTAGGTGAGTGTATTTCACACTGGGTGTCTTCGCAGACCTCTTGTGGAAAAATAATAATATTTCATGACTCTTGCCACTAGATGGCCATATAGCTCCATATGGAGCGGATGAGCTGCTCCACTGGGTCCTAAAGTCAGTTTCTCTTCAGGATGCATTCAGATACACAGAGACATAAAATAATTTTTTTTAAAGCATTTTTAAATTGAATTTATTTGAGGTTTTTCTGTGTACTGAAGTATACTGAAGTATTCCTTGCATTCCATTCATTCCTAAGGGGGACCCACGAGGGAAGGATTTGTTACTTTTTGTGTGTGTGTATTCGTGGTTCAAGTGCGACAAGGTCCTGAGGTCTTGGGCCACTCTGATGAACACTCAATTTGTAAACATTTTTTACAGTGTGCCCCTGCAGCCCAACACCAGTCCTGCGTCTCACGGGTTTATCTGTGGCAACAATACCATGTGTGGGTCAAAATTATCAATTTTTCTTTTATGCCAAAAATCATCAGGATATTAAGATCATGTTCCATGAAGATATTTTGTAAATTTCCTACCGTAAATATATCATAAATGTATTATTAGTAGTGATATGCATTGCTAAGGACTTCATTTGGACAACTGTAAAGGAGATTTTCTCAATATTTAGATGTTTTTGCACCCTCAGATTCCAGATTTATAGTTGTATCTCAGTCAAATATTGTCCTAACGAACCATACATCAATGGAAAGATTATTTATTCAGCTTCAGATGATGTATAGATCTCAATTTCAAAACAAGTACCCTTATTACTGGTTTTGTGGTCCAGGGTCACAAATGAGTTTCGGGTCAAAATGACCCAAGGGAAATATACTTTGTCATTTTGCTTCTCCAGTAAATTTATCTTGATTTGAGAACTGAGATATTTGTACAAATCCACTTTTGCTAGTTTAACGACGAAAAAAAAAAAACAATCAGTGCAGCCGGCTCATGGTCCAAAAGGGTCATCCCTCGTCTCTTAATGAGTCATGGCTGTGTTTTGGGCATAACGTGCAATAAACCAATCAGAGTCTCATCTCCCCTTCCCTTTAAAAGCCAGTTGTGCTCGCATCATGAGAGGATTCACTATTTACATGAGGAGAGACTGAACGCTTCTCCAGAGAGGAATCCTTTTATTGTTAATATTTAAACGTGTGTGTGTGTTGTGCGTCCCTGTGTGTAATAATCAGTGTGTGTGTGTGTGTTGAGCACCTCCTATAGGCTCATATTACTAACACACCCTTTAAATAACACAAATACTGCACTATTGACTTTAGAGCAGGTTTGTGTTGGTCAATGGTCAGTGGTTTTCAGTTCCTCACAATAGCAGCGCTCCAACAATGCTCCTGATCACACCTGGTGTTCAGACCAGACGCCCATGGGTGAACAGATGCGCCAGTGCATTTGATATTTAAAGACCATGGAGCTGGACGTGAACATGAGAACTGCGTCCGGCTGAGACTAGCAGAACACACTTGCGTCGTGCCTGGCATCACATTGCGACGGGTGTGTGACATTTAAAGGTGTTTTCAGTTTGTTTTCATCATTCAGAAAGTGTGTGTGTCTCGTTTTCCTCACTTTCTCCAGCGCCTGTGAGCGAATCTCCCAGTTTGCTGTAGCCCTTACTGCCCGCGCGCTCCAGTCGGGGACAGCTGAACCTCCGCGAGCGTTCGTCCTGACAGCCGCCGCCGGGATCCGACAGCGCGCTCAGGGACAGACGTGACCCCGTGACCTGCTTGACCCCATGAGCCGCAGCCGCGTCCAGCTTGGAATCCTGGGAAAGCGACATGCGTGTCCTCGACACCTGCGCTCTGGTTTCCAGCGCGGCGGAGCAGCTCTTGCGGCGCGAGACGTCGAGCTCCTGCATGTCGCAGTTGTTCAGTTTGATGACGGGTAAGGTGAAGGCGTTCACAGACGACGTGACGATGGAGCGCGTCTCCCACGGAGTCTCCTCGGATCCTCGGGACACACTATAAATCGATGAGTAGCGCTTCGCGCAAGACGGACGCCTGTAGTTTCCCGCTTTTCCTCTCGGAGAGCCGGTTTTGCCCTCGGTGCTCCTCGACTGCATGTAACTGATGAGGCCATTGAACGGGACGCAGTCTTTTGTGCGCAAACTGTGGATGTCTATGACCGTGGAGTAAATATCTCGCAGATTTATGATTTTAGTTTTCTTATCACGATCCTCGTGCAGAACGGCATTGGCACAGATGAACAGGAAAATCCCGATGCCCATCACTAAAGGGCCAAACACTTTGAGATTATCCGAGTATAAGTAACTCACAAACAGCCTTTGGAAGAAGCTGAGCGAATGTGACGAAGAGTTCCTGTCGCTCGACACCACGAGCATGTTATTGCTTGTGAGATTAGCCTGTTTGGCTCGCCGTATGGCCGTATCCGCGCTCTCTCTGGGCCAGTATCCCAGAACTGCCATGGCGATGCCGACGAGTAAGATCAAGACGCCCAGCACCGCCACCAGCCCCGAGGCGGAGCACAGCTTCACTTTTCCCTTCACCACGACAACGTCGTTCTTCCGTTTCTTCTTGGCTTTCCTCTTCTTCTTGTTCTCCGCGCGGTTCTTGGATCGGAGCGACTCCTGGCGCCGTGAGATTCTCAGCAGCCCGCCTGTAGCAATCATCGTGCCTATTGGATCACGGGCCTGTCAATCATCCTGTGGGCGGGACAGAAAAGAACAGAAAATTGAGATCAAACAAAACTTCATTGAATAATGTTTGATTGTCTTGTTTTCCAGCACAAATTCTTAAATCAAGACACATACAATGTGTCTACTCACATACAAAAACTCACTACAATGAGTTACCTACATCACTAACCCTAGCATTTACATAACCCCGCCCAGCGGTTTATAGATTATCATGATCGTTAACTCATAAATTCATCCTCTATCCCTTAAGAAACGTCCTGTCTCATTCTACATGTTGTCTCTTCTTCTTGAGTCTCTCCATCATTGTCCGACTCCGGTTTGAACATTTTTGTTTGACTCCAGGTTGAACAGTTTCTGATATTTTCATTGTGTCTGCGTGAGGTAATCGGAGCTGCTAACACGAGCTCTTGAAGCTCCGCCATCTTCCAGAAAGGGGGCGGGGAGCAGCAGCTCATTTGCATTTAAAGGGACACACACTCTCAAAAACTGACAATTTTAACATGCTATAAAAGTGATCTGTGGGGTATTTGGGGCTAAATCTTCACATACACACTCTGGGGACATCAGAGACTTATTTTACATCTTCAAAAAAAAAGAAAAAAAAAAAAAAGAAAAAAACTTTAATGATTAATCTCGCAGCTCTAGTTTTAAGCATAAGCTCCCATCATTACTATTATGATACTATGGAAAACAAAACAGACACACTGAGGAAGAACATCATTTTTTTTGTTTTTTTTTGCAGTGTTAATATTTCAGTACTTTCCCCAAGTCAGCAATGAGATTAAATAGAGAGATGAATGAATGTGATGAAAATGTGAATGAAAATAGCGAGATGAATGTGTCACATCTAGAGTTTCAAAGAGATCTCAAAACATGCTAAAGTATGCAATCTAAAGCCAGAAATGTCAATATGATCTCAAACATTTCTCATCTAATAATCTGAGCTGCTCCACATTTATTTTTTATCTCTAGACTCTTACTGGATGACAACCAGTGACACATTTGAATTTGTTTTTATTATTAATAATAGTATTACTTTTTTTAGGAGAAACATCTGAGACAAAGTTGAACTCTGCAATGACATTTTCTTCGGCTTTTTATTATGAAGCAAAGCTGAGGTATTTCTGTTCTAAATCAACATGTTGCTTTTTAATTATGATCTTTTATTAACAGTTATTCATTCTGTTTGTCATATTCAGACGACTCCAGTCACTGATCATCAATGACGGAAGCAGATGCTTCATGCACAGATGGGTATGAAAAACACTCAGCATCTGAAGTTACAGATTTAACAGCCTGATCTCATCAGATTTCATCTGTTTCTCTCTAATGTCCTGGCTGATAGCATTATCCGGCCTCATTCCCATAAATCCATCCCATTTCAATTACACATCATCTGTACATTCGCTGATTTCACATGAGAACCCGATTATACATTCCAATCAAATAATCAATTACAGAAGCAGATGACATTGCTTAACTGCACTGACTAATGTATAATTCACCTTTGCCAGCAGGTTTTCAATTTGCCTAATCCCTCAGAATTATGCATGGCGTACAGTGATGTTTGTATGAATAATTCATGGTGTGAAAGACTTCAGTAAAACCGTCATGACACACGGCCGGTGGAAATGTCAGCGTTTACGAGTGACAGACGTGAGTCAGACCCCCTTCAGAGAACGTCAATGAGGGCCGGGGGGGTCGTGACACTTCACAGACGCTTTCAACATCAACACACTGAGAGTTTAACTGGAGCACAATAACAATCATTAAAGAAACACAACCTGAGGGGAATTACACCAAATCAGTTACAGTGAATAAGGAGCACAAACATTATAAAAAAGCAAAATTCATGTTAAATATATCTAGAGGCCAGACTTGACGCGAGAGGAACCCTAGCAACTGCTTAGCAATGCCAGCAATCAAATACAGTAGCAAAACTCAAAACACTCAGCAACTGCATAGCAACGCCCTGGCAACCATATATCAACACTGTAAGCAACCACATAGCAATGCCCTGGTAACCGCATAGAACATCCCAGCAACCATATGCAGTAGAAAGAAACACTCAAACACTTTAGGAATCACATTTCAAGATTCAAGATTCAAGAGTTTTATTTGTCACATACACAGTTATATACAGAATATACAACCGGCAGTGAAATGTAAACAGGTCCGCTCCATGGACAGTGCAAATTCACAGTTAAAAAAAAACAAGGAATAAATTATAATAGAAATAGGATATATAAAAAAAGTACTATCTATATATATATATATATATGTCTATATCTGTAGAATTATAAATAATCAAGTCAAGAGATAAAAAAGGTAACAAATAAGGATAAAGTGGAATAAAATAATTGAAGTAGACTTTGCAGTGAGTAAACTGTAGACTTATAAATATGTGGTTAACAAATGTATAAAAAGTATAATGTGCAAACAGGTTTATAACAGGTTGTTACACAGTAACAACGAGAACAGAAAGTGCAGTGCAATGTCAGTGTATCGATGTTTATCCTGAAGTGAAGTCACGTGATGTTAAGTGACTGAGTTCAGGAGTCTGATGGCCTGGGGGAAGAAGCTCCTCCTGAGTCTCTCAGTTTTGGCCATCAGGCTTCGGAAGCGCTTACCAGATGGCAGCAGCGTGAAATGAGGGTTTGCAGGGTGATTCGAGTCCTTGATGATCTTGGTAGCTCTACCTTTGCAGCGTTTGGTGTAGACGTCCTGCAGAGACGGGAGAGCTGACCCTGAGATACGCTCGGATAAGCGCACTACTCTTTGCAGGGCTTTGCGGTCATGACTGGTGCTGTTCCCATACCACGCTGTGATGCACTGAGTTAAAACACTTTCTATCGCCCCTAAATAGAGAGTTTTCAGGATAGCTGGTGAAACCCTGAATTTCCTCAGCTGGCGCAGGTGGTACAGTCTTTGCCTGGCTTTTTTCACCTGTGTCTGAATGTGAGCAGTCCAGGTCAGGTCCTCGGAGATGTTTACTCCCAGGTACTTGAAGCTGCTCACTCTCTCTACTGGTGACCCGCTGATCATGAGGGGGTATGTCCGTTGCTGTCTCTTCCTGAAGTCCACAATCATTTCTTTGGTCTTGCCAACATTCAGAGAGAGACAGTTGTCCTGGCACCATGATGTTAGATGCTCCACCTCGTCCAAGTATGCCGTCATTGTTGTTGGAAATGAGGCCCAGGACAACAGTATCATCAGCAAATTTGATGATAGAGGTGGAGCTGTGTGTGGACAAACAGTCATGCGTGTAGAGAGAGTAGAGCAGGGGGCTCAGGACACAGCCCTGTGGAGCTCCCACACTCAGGGTGATGGAGGTGGAGGTGGACTGGCCTATTCTCACCACCTGAGGCCTGCCAGTGAGGAAGTCCTCAATCCAGTGGCAGAGAGAAGGATTCAGGCCGAGATCCAGGAGTTTGGAGGTTAGCTTGGTGGGAACTATGGGAACTGTTAAAGGCTGAGCTATAGTCAATAAATAGCAGTCTTACGTAGTTCCCACTTTTGCTGTCGATGTGAGTGAGGGAGGAGTGGAGGACATGAGAGATGGCATCTTCAGTCGATCTATTGGGACGATAGGCAAACTGAAGAGGGTCCAAAGTGTCAGGAATGAAGGCGCAAATGGTGTTTTTAATGAGTCTCTCAAAGACCTTCATGACTATAGACGTGAGAGCCACTGGACGATAGTCATTTAGGCAAGAGGGTTTACTGTTCTTAGGGACAGGGATGATGGTGGATTTTTGAAGGAGGTGGGGACCACAGATGTAGCGAGGACTCATTAAAGATAGATGTAAACAACCCGGCGAGCTGATCAGCACAGGACCGCAGAACCGACCTGAGATACCATCTGGCCCGGCAGCTTTCTGGCGTCCACATGCTTGAGTGCTCTCCGAACTTCATCCTCTGAGACAGAGATCACGTGATTGTTGCTGCTCTGAGTAATTCCCTCTGACGCGCCACTTGGCGGAGTCGCGTTGCCGCGGTTACAGTCAAAGCGAGCATAGAAAGAGTTTAACTCGTTCACGAGCAACGGATCAGCGCTTGCCTCTGCAGAGGATTTAGATCCAAAAGAGCAGATGGACCTCAGACCTTGCCACATGCGCCGCGAGTCGTTGAGTTGGAAATGAGACTCCACTCGGTCTTTATAACGGAGTTTTGCGGCTTTAACTGCTCGTCTGAGAGCATAGCAGGACGATCTGTATTCATTCAACACCCTAACAACCACCACGAACATCCCAGCAACACTCAAACACTTTAGCAACCACATAGAAATGCTCTGCCAACCACTCAGAAACCATATACAGAAGCAATGCTCATAATACCTGCATAACAACGCCAGCAACCACCATAACAACCCCAGCACCCATATACAGTGGTAACACTCAGTCAGAACACCTTAACAACAACAACATAGCAACACCCTGGCAACAACTCAGAACATCTTAGCAACCATACAGCAACACTCAAACACTTTAGCGACCATATAGCAATGCCCTGGCAACCACCCGGAACATCTCAGAAACCATATACAGAGGAAATGGTCATAATACCTAGGAAACTGCATAGCAACCACCATGGCAACCACTATAACCATCCCAGCATCCATATACAGTAGTAACACTTTTTCAAAACACCTTATCAACAACATAGCAACGCCCTGGTAACCACCCAGAACATCACAGCAACACTCAAACACTTCACCAACCACATAGCAACACCCTGGCAACCATCGTGAAACAATTGTGGTGATTTCTGTGACCGTGGCTCCTAATCAGTGGTCCTATGTCATACAATGAGAGAGGTTCAAAGACGGCCGTTGTCACAGTTTTGAGACCAAAGATAGCCTATGATAATTTTCTGACAGTGTCAGAATTTCAGCGTGATCACCGCACAGTGTGTTTACTGCTACGACCTACGTCTACTGACCAGCCAATAAAAATGTGACATGAAATCAACGCGACATGGCGCTAAAACTTAAAACTGCTAACCTCATCCAGCTTCCTCATTTTTCAGCACTCATAAAAACTACAACCGCCAAAGTGTGCTTCATCATGCTCGTTTTGTTCACCACTAGCCCATGCTGATGACGTTTTATTCTTCTATAGAAACGTGTAGCCTAAGAGTCAACAGGTGTCATCATCGTACAGTCTACATGCGTGTCGTACCCAAGTTTAATAGATCCATAGGTCGCACAGTGTTATTTGTAATGATCTTATGGGATTGCTAAAATCATGCAGTGTATCCCGGACTTTAGAGCGCCCGTCTCCCACGCCGGATACCCGGGTTCGAATCCCGCTCGGAGCACAAACAGCAGCCTGAATCACACTATATGACTATATGAATCACAGACTCTCTGCAAGTGAAGCAGCTCCAGCAAACTCACTCCAGTGCCCACTTGCATTGGATATTTAGTGGATATCTGTGCATTTTACACCTATAAATCCTGGACCTGGAGAAAACCAGCACAGTGCTTGTCTCAAAATAATGAAAAGGTTGAATATATTGATCAGCAAACGCTTGTAAAGACAGTAACTGGCAGCGGATCTGTCTCTGGTTGAGCTCGTCTCTGTGTTTATGGGTGGCAGAACAATAAGCACACACTCCCACACGCTCGACTCCATACGGCTTTAATGTCAGGGCCAAACAAACACAAGCGCGCAGTTTATAGATGCCACTTCAGTTCCCCTCACACACTTCAGCACATGATTCTACACATTCTTCATGCTTTAAAGCACCTAAAATCTGATGAGGGCGAGTAAATAATGACAGAATGTTTTCATAAGCACCAAAAACAAATAACTGACTGATGATCTCTTCATTTCCTATTATTTTGCACATGGCAAGCTCATTTATCCATCTGGACACAAGATACCTGTTAATCTGGTGTTAACTCCCAACTTTGAGGTCACCTTGAGAGATTTCTATTTCATTTCCCGTTTGAAACACATTATAGTAAACTTCATTATTTAATGAGGATGTGGACCAGTTAATGTTTCTGAAATATTCATAAACTACTGAAGTGATATTGCACTATTGTATAGTGTATTGTGTTGATTCGCACTGATGCGCGCAACATGAAACATTAAAAGCAACATGTGCAAAACAATAAAATATATCAATAAAACGTGCATCCAAATGATTCGATCTGACAGGTCGAGTTCACAATCAAGTGTCAACATAAAACATCACAGTCCGCGTTAAAACGACATTACCGCGTGTTTCCCATTGATTTTCACGCAACAGCCTTTAACGCGACTATTCCGACAGAAGGATGATTTAACAAGTCAAAGACCCCAGTGTGTGTGTGTGTGTGTTCTCACCGAAACTGTGTTAGTCCATCACTCTGGATCTCCGTCATCTTCAGCGATGCTTGTCATGCTGGTGATGCTGAAGCAGGGATGTGAGGAGAGCAGACTGAGGCTGAGGCTTTGACTGAAGCTCGTGTTCACGGCGTGGCCCCGCCCACCCGTCGGCTCCAGACACTCGACCTGAGTGAGGGTCGGGTCTCGCGCACTGCACACTCAGACCGTGAACCTGAGGTGCGCTGCATCACCGACACGTGACCTCACCACTCTTATCACCTCAGAAAATCTCAGAATATTTCAGTTGCATGTAAAAGTGTGGGAGCCCAAACATGTTTAGCAAATCATATGACATAAAAATTCATGACATACTAAGGCATATTTATGAGATGAAAAGTCACAATTATAACATTAAAATGTCATATCATGCAATACTGTGTCGGAATTTTGACTTTTTAATGGCATAACTATCATTTAAAATGTCGAAATTACAACATTAAAGTCATAATCATGACATATGCCATAAATTATGACATACAAACTCCAAATTATGACACAAAGGCATATGTATGCGTCTACTAAAGTCTACATTTTGACATAGTAGGCATACTTATGAGATGAAAAGTACAAATTATGACATGTTAAGGATTATTTATGATGAAAAATCCAAATTATGACATATTTATGGAATGAAAAAATCCAAATTATGACATATTTATGGAATGAAAAATCAAATTATGACATACTATGGATTATTTATGAAAGGAAATGTCCAAATTATGACATGTTAAGGATTATTTATGATGAAAAATCCAAATTATGACATATTTATGGAATGAAAAATCCAAATTATGACATACTATGGATTATTTATGAAAGGAAATGTCCAAATTATGACATGTTAAGGATTATTTATGATGAAAAATCAAATTATGACATATTTATGGAATGAAAAATCCAAATTATGACATACTATGGATTATTTATGATGAAAAGTCCAAATTATGACAAAGATTTTTGTTAATTATGAAAATTATGACATAAAAGTCAATTTTAAGGTAGGCCAGGATTGAAACATTACTTACAAATATAAATGAGCTCTTACTGGTTGGTGTCTGAATAAATGCGCTAATAAATGTTCTGAGAACGTTTTTCTAATGTTTACATTAAATTGTGAAATGTTCTCTGAACGTTCAAAACGTCCAGTTTTTCAAATGTGTCAGAAAGCGTTTTTTCCCTGTTTATATGAACATTAAGTGAACATTCTGGGAGCGTTGTTTGAATGTTCTCTGAAACAAGCAGTAACATTCAAAAAACATTAGATGAAACCCGTGAATGGTACAAATAATGCTTTCATGCTAACGTTTTGAGCACATTATTAAAGACTTTGAACAAGCATTCTATCAATGTTACTGGAAGAACGTTTGCTCATAACGTTGAGAGAACCTTGCCAGAACGTTTGAGAATGCTGCTTTATATCGATTCAGGAAATAAAACTGACAGAGTCCAGACTCTCCAGTGTTCTGCTGAATACTGTCCGCTCTTCGGCTCATGGAAACCAGGCCTGTTGCTCTTGAATAAATATTTAAAGAACTTTTACAATGACTAGATGAATGAACCTATAAGCAGAGAGAAAGGCAGTATGTTATGAGTCTGGGGCACACTCAAAGTATAAGTACTCATTCATGTATAGTACTGATGTCTCTGCTGGACGTCCCTCTTCTCAGGTTTGTTCTTTCCGCTCAGGACGTGTCTCTGCTCATTAGCATAATCATATCTGGTGTCTCGGTGACCTTCATCTGCGGCTGCTGCCAAAACAATTAATGATGCTGTAAACGAGCCAAGAGAAGGAAGAGCAGGAAGAGGAAAGCTCAATGCTCACTGAATACAAACAAGCCTTAGTCATTCTAATGGAAAGACAATGCAGGAAAAAACGTTAATTGATTAACTATGTAAGCTAAGTTATTATAATGCTAAATGATAAGTTGTGTACCTTTAAATGTTAGTATTTGAGCAGACTTTACCCAAAACTAATGTTACTATACATTGTAATTATGAATATAAGTTAAATCAACTTGAAATGTTAAGTTGTATTAACTAACTGGTATATTTGAATTATCTCAACAAGCTCAATCAGGGAAGTTGTTCTAACTCACATTTTCTGGTTGTGTGTGTTCAGAGACTCTTAGTTTGAAGATTATTCTGTTTTCCTTTTCCTGTTTAGTCAATCTTTCCTTGGTTTTCATGGTCCTGCATCCCAATGTGCATACACCCGTATCCGCCCTAAATAGTACTAAATATTACTAATGTCACATACTATTTAGGATGGATGCACATTGAGATGCAGGCTAAGGCCCTGTCCCGAATGGCACACTTCATGTGAACTTTCGGTCTTGTGGACTTACAGTGGCCGCTGTGTGCGCGTGTCTGTTGTCCGTTGTGGTGTCCCATTCATCATTTAAGCTTAAAGAAGGCTGCTCGTGAGCGCCCCCTTTGTGGCTGCTATGCGCCCTCGATGCACACTTCAGCTGAGCCCGCAAGATCATGAGCTACGCAGAGGACTTTACCCGGCAGTCAAAGCGGCATTACGTCGTGAAAGTGCGGACTCAGAGGAAGACCTTGAGGGTTTAGGGTGCCATTTGGGACAGGGCCTAAGTATGTTCTCATTTGCTCCATTAGTTAATGATTATGTTCACCTGTTTCTTGTTCAGTTCACATTATCTTGTGTATTTAAGCCCTCAGATTGGGTCTCTCTTTGCTCGCTGTGGTCTTTGTTTTAGAAGCTGTCACGGTTTTCTTTGTTTTTACAATAATTAAAGTTATATTGCTGCAAATAATTCCCCTGCTCTTCATCTTCTCTGACCTGTTATGACCATAGGCCATAAAAAAGTGTAAGAGTCTGACACAGACAAGAAGAGATTGTTGAATAAAGTCGTTATTTGTGTGTGTTTTTGCACACTAAAGTATTCTAATGGCTTCGTAACATTAAGGCTGAACCACTGGATTCACATGGACTATTTTAATGATGTCTTTACTTCCTTTCTGGCCCTTGAAAGTGGGCGTTGCTGTCTATGGAGGGGTCAGAGAGCTCTCGGATTTCATCAGAAATATCTTCATTTGTGTCTGAAGATGAACGAAGGTCTCACGGGTTTGGAACAACATGAGGAATTAATGACAGGATTTACATTTTTGGGTGAACTAACCCTTTGTAATAACTTTGTATAACCAAGACAAAATTAACATTTGAAAATAACATTTAGCGCTTAGAATAATTTTGTCAGCGCCGCTTCTGAACACACGTAGCGACATAAAGCAAATCTGTGTGTTTTCAGGACACTGCATCTCCGCGGCTTCCTCTCAGACTCCAGGATGGTCTACACCCCGGTGGAAATTAGGTCTGGGATTCCAGCAGCGCTCCCACGCGTCCCTCACATGACATTTTGCAAATGCTTTTGGCGGGTACGAGAGCTCCACACCTGTTCCTCCTAATTAAGTTCACATATTGAAGCAGGCGGAAAAGTTAGATTTCATTATTCTTCAGTATCTGGGGCGATGTAGGATCAGCTGGTGATCTTGTACCACATTATGAAAGGTTCTGTGTACTTTATCTGCTCAGGCAAGACCTGAATAATTTAACTGCTTCTGTATCAAACTGATTCTCCTTTACCCAAAGAATGACTTTATTCCTCAGTATTTTGTCTTGTTTTCCAGCACAAGCATCTAAACATCAAGATACATTTACTGGAGAAGCAAAACGAGTCTTGTTTTTTGGGAGAAAAAAAAGAGTTTATGCTTAAAACTAGAACAAATGTCTGCCAATGGGGTCAGAAAAATAAAATAAAAATCAATTCAAAGGGAAAACAAAATAATTTTTCTGACCCCATTGGCAGATATTATTTAAACTTTTGATATTTTTTTTCAGAAAACAAGACTTTATTATGCAAAATTCACTTTTACATGGTGTTTGAACATCCTTTTTTATATTCCCCATAAATCATAAACAATGTCCCAAAATTAAAATGTTCGTGTTCCCTTTCGAGTTGGTCTCTCAACATTGCGAGCTACACTACTCTTCAATACTGAATCCTAATTGCACAGCACCAGTATTACTGGCCAATTTTACTGGCCAATAGCGCATAAGGGGCAGAGCCATCCACTATATAGCTCGGCACTCACAGCCATTGCCTCAGAATCTTTCTCCTTCAGAGAATCAAAGTATCACATTAAATCAAACAAACACTTGATTACTTAATTCTTGGAATTGACGACGCCTTAAGAGGACGACACTCCTTTCTGCGATCCGGCTGAATGATGTCCATCAAGGAGTGTTGCGTGTGTGGTGGGCCCATCGAGCTCCCAGATGGGCATGATATGTGTGTCTTCTGTCTGGGTTGTGCCCACGCAGAGGCCGCGCTGAATAGGCCTGAGTGTCCTTTCTGTGAAGAAATGACAGTCAGGACCCTCCGTACCAGGATTTCCACTGTCCTGAACAGCGCTCAGGCCACGGAAGAGCCTCGGAAGGAAAGGCCAGTGTGGCCACATGCTGTAGGCACCTCTGGCGATGCCATGCCAGCGCAGCTCCCACATACTCGTTGCTTTATGGGGCCTCCTGTGTCTTATTCGGAGAGCAGTTTCCATCCCATGGATGAGGCCTGTGAACTAGTCTCTTTTGGCAACACCGACGTTGATGACGACGTCATGTCTACAGCAGCATCTGGCTCAGGTGACTGGTTCTGTCAGGAGTCCGAGGCTCCCAGCGAAGTGCATGAGCCACTGACGGCCATTGAAGAGGAGCTGTTGAACATCCTCACGGAGGCATCATCTGGGCCTTGACTGGTCTCCGCCTGAGCAGCGGGTGAAGAATAGAATGGACATGTGGTTTCTGCAGTTGGGCCGCCGCATTGCCGCCCCCCAGAGACCCGCTCCATTCTTCCCGGAGGTCCACGATGAGATCTCACGGTCTTGGCACTCCCCCTATTCGGCCCGAGCCCAAGCCGCGGGATCTCTTCTCCTTGCCTCTGGTGATGGTGCTGATCCCTTGGGATACTCCAAACTGCCACCCTTTGAAGAGGCCATCACTGCCCACCTCTGCTCAGCTACACAGGGATGGAAATCTACACCATCGCTTCCCTCAAAGCCGTGCCGTACTACCGCCCATATCGCTGACAAAGCGTACATGGCAGCCGGACAGGCAGCATCGGCCATTCACACAATGGCAGTGCTCCAGGTTTTTCAAGCCAAAATGCTGCAGGCATTGGATGAACGGGGTCCAGATCCTGAGTCCTTCAGGAAGTTGCGCTCATCCACGGATCTGGCGCTCAGGGCGACTAAGAAGACCGCTCAAGGTATTGGACGCAGCATGGGCAGTCTTATTGTTCTTCAGCGTCACTTATGGCTCACGCTAACAGACATGCACGATTCTGAGAAAGCGCGGCTGTTGGATGTACCCATTAGCCCCCAAGGCCTCTTTGGAAATGCTGTGGGATCTTTTTCTCGTTTAAGAACGCATATAAAGCGCGGTCACTTCCAGCTTTCGGCAAATCGGATCATGCCGCCATTTTCCTCACACCCGAATACAAACAAAGGCTCGTTCAGGAACCCCCGGTGAGGCGGGAAGTTAAGCGCTGGTCACCCCATTCAGAGACCGCGCTACAGGCAGCTCTGGATGACGTCGACTGGGACATGTTCCGGGCAAGTTCAGTTGATGTCAGCGAGTTCACGGATGTGGCGCTTTGCTTCATCAACACGCTTACAGAGCAAGTCACACAAACAATAACAATAACGTCCTTCTCAAATCAGAAACCGTGGGTGGACAATTCAATCCGCGCTGCAGTGAACACACGCACTGCCGCTTACAACGCCGGTCTCCTATCGGGGAACATGACTGAATACAGATTGTCCTGCTATGCTCTGCGACGTGCAGTTAAAGCCGCAAAACTTCGTTATAAAGACCGAGTGGAGTCTCATTTCCAACTCAACGACTCGCGGTGCATGTGGCAGGGTCTGAGGTCCATCTGCTCTTTTGGATCTAAATCCTCTGCAGAGGTGAGCGCTGATCCGTCGCTTGTGAATGAGTTAAACTCTTTCTACGCTCGCTTTGACTGTAATTGTGGCAGCGCGACTCCGCCAAGTGACGCGTCAGAGGGAATTACTCAGAGCAGCAACAATCACGTGATCTCTGTCTCGGAGGATGAAGTTCGGAGAGCACTCAAGCATGTGGACGTCAGGAAAGCTGCCGGGCCGGATGGTATTTCAGGTCGTGTTCTGCGGTCCTGTGCTGATCAGCTCGCCGGGTTGTTTACATCTATCTTTAATGAGTCCCTCGCTACATCTGTGGTCCCCACCTCCTTCAAAAAATCCACCATCATCCCTGTCCCTAAGAACAGTAAACCCTCTTGCCTAAATGACTATCGTCCAGTGGCTCTCACATCTATAGTCATGAAGATCTTTGAGAGACTCATTAAAAACACCATTTGCGCCTTCATTCCTGACACTTTGGACCCTCTTCAGTTTGCCTATCGTCCCAATAGATCGACTGAAGATGCCATCTCTCATGTCCTCCACTCCTCCCTCACTCACATCGACAGCAAAAAGTGGGAACTACGTAAGGCTGCTATTTATTGACTATAGCTCAGCCTTTAACACCATAGTTCCCATCAAGCTAACCTCCAAACTCCTGGATCTCGGCCTGAATTCTTCTCTCTGCCACTGGATTGAGGACTTCCTCACTGGCAGGCCTCAGGTGGTGAGAATAGGCCAGTCCACCTCCACCTCCATCACCCTGAGTGTGGGAGCTCCACAGGGCTGTGTCCTGAGCCCCTGCTCTACTCTCTCTACACGCATGACTGTTTGTCCACACACAGCTCCACCTCTATCATCAAATTTGCTGATGATACTGTTGTCCTGGGCCTCATTTCCAACAACAATGAGGCGGCATACTTGGGCGAGGTGGAGCATCTAACATCATGGTGCCAAGACAACTGTCTCTCTCTGAATGTTGGCAAGACCAAAGAAATGATTGTGGACTTCAGGAAGAGACAGCAACGGACATCTCCCCCTCATGATCAGCGGGTCACCAGTAGAGAGAGTGAGCAGCTTCAAGTACCTGGGAGTAAACATCTCCGAGGACCTGACCTGGACTGCTCACATTCAGACACAGGTGAAAAAAGCCAGGCAAAGACTGTACCACCTGCGCCAGCTGAGGAAATTCAGGGTTTCACCAGCTATCCTGAAAACTTTCTATTTAGGGGCGATAGAAAGTGTATTAACTCAGTGCATCACAGCGTGGTATGGGAACAGCACCAGTCATGACCGCAAAGCCCTGCAAAGAGTCGTGCGCTTATCCGAGCGTATCTTAGGGTCAGCTCTCCCGTCTCTGCAGGACGTCTACACCAAACGCTGCAAAGGTAGAGCTACTAAGATCATCAAGGACTCTAATCACCCTGCAAACCCTCATTTCACGCTGCTGCCATCTGGTAGCGCTTCCGAAGCCTGATGGCCAAAACTGAGAGACTCAGGAGGAGCTTCTTCCCCCAGGCCATCAGACTCCTGAACTCAGTCACTTAACATCACGTGACTTCACTTCAGGATAAACATCGATACACTGACATTGCACTGCACTTTCTGTTCTCGTTGTTACTGTGTAACGACCTGTTATAAACCTGTTTGCACATTATACTCTTATACATTTGTTAACCACATATTTATAAGTCTACAGTTTACTCACTGCAGTTTACCTCACTTATTTTATTCCACTTCTTTATTTTTATTTTTAATTTTTTTTCTACTTGACTTGATTTATTTATAATTCTACAGATATATATATATATATATATATATATATATATATATATATATATATATATATATATATATATATATATATATATATATATATATATATATATACTTTTATTCTATTTCTATTATAATTTCCCCCTTGTGTTTTTAACTGTGAATTTGCACTGTGCATGGAGCGGACCTGTTTACATTTCACTGCCGGTTGTATATTCTGTATATAACTGTGTATGTGACAAATAAAACTCTTGAATCTTGAATCTTTTCAGAGAAGTTTTTGGAGGCGCAGAAGCAATCTAAGGCGCTGAACCACTTTCTGCCAAAGCGGACTGCAGCTCCTCCGCCACGTTCCAGACCTTCCTCGGCGCAGCGCTCGTCTCTGCAGCAAAACAGGCCATATGCTGCATCTTCTTCTGGCTCGAAGAATGACCCGGAGCGTGCCGTGAAGCCCAAGTCCAGGTACTTCAGGCAGCGGAGGAGGCAATCGAAACCTGCGACTGAGCCCCAACCTCGTTCCTGATGGGAGTGTCCTAAGGAGGAATGTTCGAAGCAGAAGATGGGCAAAAGTTGCCCCCAACTGTTTGCTCGCTGGTTGCAGACAACAGGGGTGAAGGTTTGAATGTAGTTTGGCAAAAAAAGTTTGCAATAACAATAAAAACTAACATGTCTCAGAAAAGGGCTCTTTTCCTCCACACTCTCATTTGAACAGTATATGAAGGATGCCGCCCTCAAGTGGTGTCATGCATCAGCAAGCCCTGTGTGTTCTCTTGTTCCTTGCCGGAGTGTTCCCCTGGTCTAACTGGTGCTGAAGCATTTTTCTCAATGGATTGTAGAAGCTATTGCTTTAGTATATGCGTGTTAGAATGAGACTTGTCCTTTTGGAGTCCACGCTCATTCTTTGGATTTCCTTCCTTTGCACCACATGTTTTGTCTGTGCAAAGAGATGCCAGCTGACTTTCTATTGGGTGTTTGTTCACCTGACCACACCCTTCACTCTGAACTGCGTGGTTTCAACTGGGTCCGGTACTGACCACGCCCTTCACTCTGAACTGTGTGGTTTCAACTAGGTCCAATACTGAACACATTGCACGCGTTGCTGTGTACAAACCTCAGAGTCTTATAAATATTGCTTTCCAGTCGAAAGATTCTGAGGCAGTGGCTGTGAGTGCCGATCTATATACTGGATGGCTCCGCTCTTAGCTCGCATACTCAAATGCCATTGGCCAGTAAAGTTTACTGGCGCGGTGCAATTAGGCTTCAGTATTAAGGGAAAGAGGGGATACACCCCATAGTGTAGCTCACAATGTCTTGTTCTCTCTCCTCAGGGAACCGAGGTTACAAATGAACCAGAGATGTTTTCTATACATCGTGCAGTCACAATGTGACTGAATCTGCGCTGTAAGCTTAGCTCCTCCCCTAAGTGAGCTGTACACAGTCCACCATGTTTATCTCCTCGCTAGAGCAACTAGTGGAAACACAAGAATGTCTCAGCTATGTGATTTACTTAATTGAAGACTTAATGGAAGTTATCATGAGCATTGTAATGTTTAAAGCGGATGTCACAACAAAAGTCAGCACACTGGGAAGATTTTAAAACGAGCGGTTAATTTATAAATCCGTAAGATCTTATGCTGTGGAAATACAAACCGGAATACAGAACAGAATTAGCAAAGCGATAAAAAGAGGCGGGGCTGCATAAGGTCTATAAAATGGATAGTTCTGAGACATGAGCTGTAAAGGCTCCGCCCTCTACTGGAAAGGTAGGCGGGGAGCAGCAGCTCATTTGCATTTAAAGATACACAAACAAACAGTTTTTGCTTCCACCCAAAAAGGCATTTTGGGCATGGTATAATAAATTACCTGTGGGGTAAATTTCACAGACACATTCTGGGGACACCTAAGATTTATATTACAGTACATCTTGTTAAAAGGGACATAACAGGCCCCCTTTTCCTTCCATCATTGGACACATCTGTGACATTCCCATCATTCTGGATCGGTCATGATCTGAGCAGCTGTACCTGGCAAATCTCAGCATAGCATCTCCATCCAGAGCCTGCGGTTCCATGGAGAAGCATCAATTAAACAGATTTAAACAGAGTTCAGCCGCTCTTAATTATTTACCTGTTCTGCATCTGTGTGAAGCCTATATTTAGAGTTTCTAGGACACAAGAATGAGCAAAATGAACACACACACGGTTCCAAAGTAATTATGGCATCTTCATGGGTTTTGTCCAGACACACATTATCTTACCCAGATGACAGTCAGAAAAACCCGCAAATAAATAAACCCCATGACTTTCTGAAGATACACACACTCACTTGCTAGATGGTTGTTCGGGTCCAACCATTAAAGGCACAATATGTAAGATTTTTGGATTAAAATATCCACAATCCACTAGAACAGTGTTATATATTTTGTTGACTTATATTATATATTACATTATGCCAAAATGTTTCCAAGAATGTTTAAATCCAGAGAAATAAGCAATTTTAACCAGGGCACGAACATCATCCCCGCGTTCCCCTCCGGTGTTATTGTGTAGTAACCATGGCAACACAAAGCCGCTTTAATATCTGATGTGTTTTATTAGACACTGTTTGGATCATTGATGGACAGAAACTAATGATTGTTCTCCAGCTCAACACAGTTAGTCTGATTGTGTAAATCTGGTGTTGTTGATTTACCGCACATGTTTTACCATGCCTAATATGATCTCGCTCACTGCAGTGTGAACAAGTGTCTCATAGTAGCGCCGAGCCAACGCATTATAACATCACTTTAACACACTCACATGTGTGTGATATGATCAAACAGCGCTGCGTTATACACACACGCATGAGCGGAAGAAGCGGAAGCGGCAGAATAAAAGCTCCGCCCACTCAAGAGTCAAGACACGCCTTTGTGCTGAGGAAGAGACAGAAAATTACATATTGTGCCTTTAAATGATTAGTTCACTTCGAAATGAACATTTCCTGATAGTTTCCTCTCCCCCATCTCATCCAAGATGTTCATGTCTTTCTTCCTTCAGTCGAAAAGAAATTAAATTTTTTGTGGAAAACATTCCAGGATTTTTCTCCACATAATGGACTTCAGTGGGAACCAACGGCTGAAGGTCCAAATCAATGCAGTTTCAGAGGAAGGGCTTCAGAGGCTCCACACGATCCCAGAGGAATAGGGTCTGATCCAGACAAACCATCCGACCAAGTGAACTGATCCTTTAATGTGTGCCTTTAACCCTTACAGTACATGTTATTTTTTAACTATCAGAAACTCAAGCTTTGATAATGATGATGCTTTTTAATTTGTAACCCTTTAAAGGTGCAAATAGGAAGCCATGTTGTTGTTTATGCATATTTATTTTTAGGGTGTTAGAAGTGTTGCAAAATTAGATTTTAAATGCGTTCATGTGACGCCTTTTACCTTTATAATGAGTCTTTCCACTAACATAGATAGACTGAAATCAGCATGACTGGACATTCATCCTACACTAGTGCATTTTAAAAACGCCAGTTCCAAATCCGTAAGCGTTCTCCCAGCTAACAGGGAGCGTTCTCTGGAGTATTATGTAATTGCTGTAGCACACAGATTTCCTCACCAATCCCAGACAGATTCCCCAGACAGCCGTGAACAAATGAGCAAGACTTCAGGTCAGACTAGAGCTCGAACAGACTCGGACTGTGTCCAGAACTAGAGCAGGAGGATGGATGAGAGAGGGAGACGAATGGAGCGTCGCCGCAGGTGTTCTGGGTCAGGCGTGTTTGTTCTCACGCTGGGCTTCGGTTCATGATGTGTTTAGAGGTTGAAGGCGATTAAAAGAGCTTCTTAAATCTCCAATGAGAATTAATGAAAGACATGTAAAGGTTGAGCGCCTCATGAATCCTCCAGTGTCTCACGCTCTGTATTAATGCTGACCGTATAACTGGCTTCAGATTAACGGCTGCAGACCTACTAAACTAAAATCATAAAAACATTTTAGGACTTGGAATAAAAAAATAAAAAAATTAATAAATGAACAAGAGCTTTTGTTCATTTTGGGGGAGCTTTTGTTCATTTTGGGGGAGCTTTTGTTCATTTTGGGGGCTTTTGTTTCATTTTTTTGGGGAGCTTTTGTTCATTTTGGGGGCGCTTTGTTCATTTCAGGGGCGCTTTTGTTCATTTTGGAGGCGCTTTTTGCTTTGTTCATTTCAGGGGCGCTTTTGTTCATTTTGGGGGCGCTTTTGTTCATTTTGGGGGCGCTTTTGTTCATATTAGGGGCGCGTTTGTTCATTTTGTGGGCACTTTTGTTCATTTTGGGGGCAGTTTTTCTTCATTTTGTGGGCACTTTTGTTCATTTTGGGAGCGCTTTTGTTCATTTTGGGATCAGTTTTTCTTCATTTTGGGGGAGCTTTTGTTCATTTCAGGGGCACTTTGGTGAGCAGAAGAGACTCTTTCAGAAACATAAAAAAATATATATAATTCCGATACTGTATGTATAAATTCAAGGATTTAATAATGACCGGTACTGTATGTATAAATTCAAGGATTTTCTCAAGCAATGTCATACTTTGGTAACAATTTAACTATAGGCTAAAACCTGTTAAACTTTAAACAGTAAAAACTACAGTAACTCCACATCACTGTCGGTCAAACGTGTGTAAATGACATGAGAATGAGAATGACACTAACCCTGGTGTTTCTGTCTGTGAAACTCAAGGGCAAACGCAGACGCGGATCCGTCAAGCCCAGAGGAACATGAGCAAATATCGAGCCTGTCATCTCAGATTTGGTTCATAATGCTCACTGGCTGTTCAGAGCGCCACATCTCCATGGCAACCACTTCATAATGCATCATGAAACACCTTCATGCAGGTTTTCATCAGATGCATCTCTTTATCCGCGGGGGGGGACGAGGCCATGCTGACGATGAGATGAAGCTCTAGTCTTGATGTGATGCTTCAGGACAGACACACACACACACACACACACACACACAAACACTCACACGCACACACACTCACAAACACTGTGTAATGTTATAATTTCAACTTTTTGTCACAATTATGACTTTCACATTAATTCATAATTGTAATTTATGTCATGAGTTTTTACAGTAAGTCATATAACTTACTTTTTGTCATAATTTTTACTTTTACATCATAACTTTTTCTGAGTCATAATTTTTACTCAGTAATTTTTAAATGTTTTGAATATGTCAATGTTTTGACGTCTCTTAAATATGACTTAGTATGTCATAATTTCAATCTTTGTCAAAAGTCATATTTTCCACTCAGTATGTCACAATTTCAACTTTTTGTCTATTTTGACTTATGTCATAATTGTTCACATTTTCATACATGTACTTTATGCCACTGTAATTGTGATATAATATAAAATCAATAAAAAGTATGAGAGTGCATAATGATTGCAGAATTGATGATTCTCCTGTGTTGGAAGAGCAGAACTCATTCTTGAGCTCTTAAAATGATCGCACTATTTATATGCAAATGTGTTGATTATTTTCTTTGGGCTGCCAAACTCATTTACTTCCCACCTCATAACCACACACGCCTGCTCTCAAACAGGTCCTCTTCTGCTCTATTTCCACTATATTTATATATCCGCTTCAGTCTGGTGTTTGAGATTATGAACATGTGCTGTAGAAACACAGATCTCTGGGAAATTGAACCAAGAGGAAAATTCATAATCCAGATGGAAATAACAACACTAATTCAACTCAAAAGAGCTCAGATTTCTAAATATGATCGCATTGGCTGGACTGACTGATTATATCTCGTTCTGAAGTTGCATCTTAAAATTGGTTCGGTTACTGTGAGGAGTTAAAGTAATAAGAAAACATACATTGTCATAACTTTATCAGTCTTTAATATTGTTACATACAGAGGGACACGGAGAACAGGAGATGGGAGTAAAGGCAGTTTATTGAGTGTCCGAGATGAGAAGCAGATAAAGCGAGCAGTCTGATGAATGATAGGCAGGAAAGGGAAGGTAACAGGGTTTGGATACTCAGCGTCTTCAGGAGGACGAAACACAGGAACCAAGGAGACGATGGAGACAGGAGGCGAGGACGAGGAGACACACTGGAGACGAGGAAGCAGGTAAGCGGGAGAGTCCTTGAGGTAAGTCAACATTAGCGGGTTGAGTTAACGAGACCGGACAGTGACTGAGTGTGTGCGTGGGGCTTAAATGCAGGCAGTGATGAGATAATGATGAGGTGCAGGTGTGCGTGATCAGTATTCAGGAGAGGCTGTGCGTGGTGCTTGGGAGTGGGTGGAGCCTGGCGTGCTTGTGACATTACCCTCCACGGCCCGTTCCTGAGGGCAGAGGACCCCGACAACGTGGTGGCCAACCCCTGCCTCGAGGTGCTGGCCGGTTAGGGTGAGATGCATGGAAGGTCATGAGCAGATTGGGGTCAAGGATGTCATTTCTGGGTACCCAAGAGCGTTCCTCGGGACCGTACCCCTCCCAATCCACCAGGTATTCGAGAAGACCACCACAGCGCCGGGAGTCCAAGATGTCCCGGACCTGATACGCTGTGCCTTCCTCCATGATGAGTGGAAGGGGGGGCTCCGGGGTTGCGCCATGCTCTGGGGAAACAGAAACAGAAGGGTGGTAAGGCTTGAGTAAGGAGACGTGGAATGTGGGGTGAATCTGGTAGTGAGGTGGCAATTGGAGTTTGTAGGTGACCGGATTGATCTGCTGCGTGATGGGAAACGGGCCAATGAACCTGGGACTCAGCTTCTTGCAGGGTAGACGTAGGCGGATATCCCGGGTAGACAGCCAGACCTTCTGCCCGACCTTAAAGGGTGGTGCTTCTGAGCGAAGTCGGCTGCCCTTTTACGTTGGCACAGAGCACGCTGTAGCTGATGGTGAGCTGAGTCCCAGACCCTCTCACTCTCCCGGAACCAGTAGTCGACAGTTCATTGACCCCAGGGTGGCCAGTGCCCAGAGACGAGTGAGAGGAGTGGATGAGGGGATTGCGGCGTGAGTGGGTGACATACTGCAGGCCCGGCGTGGTGTTGGTGGAGGCATTGGAAGAGGGCAGGGTTTCCTCGGACCAAACGATGGGGCTGACAAAGAGCTGCTCCGGGAGGACGGGTTCGGAGTCTTTGACCTTCTCCTCGTTGGGTGTTGGCCAATCCATAAGGCATGACAAGGTACTCATAGTGGCCTGTAGGTGTCACGAAGGCGGTCTTCCATTCATCCCCCTCACGTATCCAGATGAGGTTGTACGCACTGCGGAGGTCCAACTTTGTGAATGCAGTGGCACCACAGAGATGTTCCAGCGCAGCAGGGATGAGGGGAAGTGGATAGCGGAACTTTACGGTGATATTGTTAAGTGCTCGATAGTCAATACATGGCCGTAAGCCTCCGTCCTTTTTGGCCACGAAGAAAAAGCTGGAAGCAGCAGAGGAAGTAGACGGACAGATGTAACCTTGGTTTAGCGCTTCCTGGATGTATTCTACCATGGCCTTCTCCTCCGAACGTGACAGTCAGATCAATAGCACAGTCCCATGGTCGGTGTGGAGGCAGCTTGGAGGCGCGTGTGGGGCAGAAGACGTCGCTGAAGGGGGCGTAGCAGGCTGGGATGTCCACCAAACGGTTCTCTACTGGACTCTCGATTGACGTGGAGCAGATGGACAGGTTCGCAGGACGTGTAGAGACTGGTACAGGGAGTGCAGAGAAACAGTCCGGGAAGCAGCTGTCGCCCCACTTCAGAACTTCTCCAGTCCTCCAGGAGATGACGGGATTGGATGATGTCAGCGGTGGACTCCTCCAGAACCAGCAGATGTTGTTGTTCTTCATGGAAAAGACCCACTCTGAGTTGTACAGGACCCACGGAGGTGCGCACTTGTCGGCGGCTGAGAGGCTTCCCCATTATCGAGTGGACCTGGTACACAAACGGGGTGGCTGCGGTCTTGAGCTTGAGCTGACGGCAGAGGGAACCCGGGATAAAGTTGCCGGCTGACCCAGAGTCGAGGAGGGTGACAACTGCAATTGACACATCGGCAGCAGTAACGGTTATGGTAGTTGTGAGTGGTTTCATCTTTCTCAGAGATGATATGATGGCACTCACCACTGGACGAGGCGGGCGGACTGGGCATTTGGTGATGAAATGCCCGGGTGTTCTGCAGTAGAAGCAGAGGTTCTGGGTCAGCCGTCTCTGCCGTTCGGCTACAGATAGTCGGGAGCTCTCAAGCTGCATGGGCTCGTGGGCTGGTTCTGGAGGGCTGACATGCTCTGGCTGGCGGAGGGGTGGCGTGAGTAGTGACTGGCCCTGGTGTTCTTCCAGACATGACTGCATACGAGTGGCAAAACGAATAGATAGTTGAATTAAGCGTTCCAGGCCGATGGTATCCTCGTATGCAGCGAGATGCAACCGTACCCGAGGATCCAAACCTTGACGGTAGGTGGTCAGAAGAGATTGTTCATTCCACCCACTTGACGCGGCCAGGGTGCGAAACTGGAGAGCATACTCATTAACAGACTTTGTACCTTGTTTCAGATGATATAATTGCTCACAAACTGCTGAATCCCATGAGGGTGTTCCAAATACCTCCTTAAAGTGGGTGACGAAGCTGGAGAGAGAGTGGGTGATCGGACTATCTTGAGACTATAATGGTTCTGCCCACCTGAGGGCTTTGTCAGACAGTTGGGAGATGATGAAAGCCACTTTGGATCGCTCGGTGGGGTACAGGTGTGGTTGCATCTCCAGGATCAGCGAGCATTGGAGAAGAAATCCGTTGCAGTCCTCCGCCGAGCCAGAGAAGGGCGCTGGTTTGGCCATGCGACTGGCGTTTACTGGAGGCGAAGGAGAATCGTGGTTAGTGCAGGAAGTGCTCGCTGGTGCTTGTGCGGGAGGAAAGGAGGTGAGGGTTCGACGGAGCGTGTCGACCAACTCCTGGAAGGGATCCCGGGCACTCATGCTGTTTGGTCCGGTCTTCTGATACATACAGAGGGACACGGAGAAAAGGAGATGGGAGTAAAGGCAGTTTATTGAGTGTCCGAGATGAGAAGCAGATAAAGCGAGCAGTCTGATGAATGATAGGCAGGAAAGGGAAGGTAACAGGGTTTGGATACTCAGCGTCTTCAGGAGGACGAAACACAGGAACCAAGGAGACGATGGAGACAGGAGACGAGGACGAGGACGAGGACGAGGACGAGGACGAGGACGAGGAGACACACTGGAGACGAGGAAGCAGGTAAGTAGCACGGGAGAGTCCTTGAGGTAAGTCAACATTAGCGGGTTGAGTTAACGAGACCGGACAGTGACTGAGTGTGTGCGTGGGGCTTGAGTGCAGGCAGTGATGAGATAATGATGAGGTGCAGGTGTGCGTGATCAGGGAGAGGCTGTGCGTGGTGCTTGGGAGTGGGTGGAGCCTGGCGTGCTTGTGACAAATATATGACTTTAATATATTTTACAGTAAATATTAGATTAAACCCATATTTTATTATTAAATACTACAATATTAAATATAACATACAATTCTCATTTATTATTATCATTATTATAATTTTAAAATATGTCAATGTAGTTCAACAAAGATTTTTTTTATTTATAACTGACTTTTTATATCATAATTATGATGTTTTACAGTAAGTCATAACTGACTTGTGTCATAATTATGACGTTTTACAGTAAGTCATAACTGACTTGTCATAATTATGATGTTTTACAGTAAGTCATAACTGACTTGTGTCATAATTATGACGTTTTGCAGTAAGTCATAACTGACTTGTCATAATTATGACGCGTTTTGCAGTAAGTCATAACTGACTTGTGTCATAATTATGACGTTTTACAGTAAGTCATAACTGACTTGTCATAATTATGTTTTACAGTAAGTCATAACTGACTTGTGTCATAATTATGACGTTTTACAGTAAGTCATAACTGTCACTTGTCATAATTATGATAATTATGTTTTTGCAGTAAGTCATAACTGACTTGTGTCATAATTATGACGTTTTACAGTAAGTCATAACTGACTTGTGTCATAATTATGTTTTACAGTAAGTCATAACTGACTTGTGTCATAATTATGATGTTTTACAGTAAGTCATAACTGACTTGTCATAATTATGACGTTTTGCAGTAAGTCATAACTGACTTGTCATAATTATGACGTTTTGCAGTAAGTCATAACTGACTTGTGTCATAATTATGGCGTTTTACAGTAAGTCATAACTGACTTGTCATAATTATGACGTTTTGCAGTAAGTCATAACTGACTTGTCATAATTATGACGTTTTGCAGTAAGTCATAACTGACTTGTGTCATAATTATGACGTTTTGCAGTAAGTCATAACTGACTTGTGTCATAATTATGACGTTTTGCAGTAAGTCATAACTGACTTGTGTCATAATTATGAAGTTTTGCAGTAAGTCATAACTGACTTGTGTCATAATTATGACGTTTTGCAGTAAGTCATAACTGACTTGTCATAATTATGGCGTTTTGCAGTAAGTCATAACTGACTTGTCATAATTATGACGTTTTGCAGTAAGTCATAACTGACTTGTGTCATAATTATGACGTTTTGCAGTAAGTCATAACTGACTCATAATTATGACGTTTTACAGTAAGTCATAACTGACTTGTGTCATAATTATGACGTTTTACAGTAAGTCATAACTGACTTGTCATAATTATGACGTTTTGCAGTAAGTCATAACTGACTTGTGTCATAATTATGACGTTTTACAGTAAGTCATAACTGACTTGTCATAATTATGACGTTTTTGCAGTAAGTCATAACTGACTTGTGTCATAATTATGACGTTTTACAGTAAGTCATAACTGACTTGTCATAATTATGTTTTACAGTAAGTCATAACTGACTTGTGTCATAATTATGACGTTTTACAGTAAGTCATAACTGACTTGTCATAATTATGACGTTTTGCAGTAAGTCATAACTGACTTGTGTCATAATTATGACGTTTTACAGTAAGTCATAACTGACTTGTGTCATAATTATGTTTTACAGTAAGTCATAACTGACTTGTGTCATAATTATGATGTTTTACAGTAAGTCATAACTGACTTGTCATAATTATGACGTTTTTACAGTAAGTCATAACTGACTTGTCATAATTATGACGTTTTGCAGTAAGTCATAACTGACTTGTGTCATAATTATGACGTTTTACAGTAAGTCATAACTGACTTGTCATAATTATGACGTTTTGCAGTAAGTCATAACTGACTTGTCATAATTATGACGTTTTGCAGTAAGTCATAACTGACTTGTGTCATAATTATGACGTTTTGCAGTAAGTCATAACTGACTTGTATCATAATTATGACGTTTTGCAGTAAGTCATAACTGACTTGTGTCATAATTATGACGTTTTACAGTAAGTCATAACTGACTTGTCATAATTATGACGTTTTGCAGTAAGTCATAACTGACTTGTCATAATTATGACGTTTTGCAGTAAGTCATAACTGACTTGTGTCATAATTATGACGTTTTGCAGTAAGTCATAACTGACTTGTCATAATTATGACGTTTTGCAGTAAGTCATAACTGACTTGTGTCATAATTATGAAGTTTTGCAGTAAGTCATAACTGACTTGTGTCATAATTATGACGTTTTGCAGTAAGTCATAACTGACTTGTGTCATAATTATGACGTTTTGCAGTAAGTCATAACTGACTTGTCATAATTATGACGTTTTGCAGTAAGTCATAACTGACTTGTGTCATAATTATGACGTTTTGCAGTAAGTCATAACTGACTTGTCATAATTATGGCGTTTTGCAGTAAGTCATAACTGACTTGTGTCATAATTATGACGCTTTTGCAGTAAGTCATAACTGACTTGTGTCATAATTATGACGTTTTGCAGTAAGTCATAACTGACTTGTGTCATAATTATGACGTTTTACAGTAAGTCATAACTGACTTGTGTCATAATTATGTTTTACAGTAAGTCATAACTGACTTGTGTCATAATTATGACGTTTTACAGTAAGTCATAACTGACTTGTCATAATTATGACGTTTTGCAGTAAGTCATAACTGACTTGTGTCATAATTATGACGTTTTACAGTAAGTCATAACTGACTTGTGTCATAATTATGTTTTACAGTAAGTCATAACTGACTTGTGTCATAATTATGATGTTTTGCAGTAAGTCATAACTGACTTGTCATAATTATGACGTTTTGCAGTAAGTCATAACTGACTTGTGTCATAATTATGACGTTTTGCAGTAAGTCATAACTGACTTGTGTCATAATTATGACGTTTTGCAGTAAGTCATAACTGACTTGTGTCATAATTATGACGCTTTTTACAGTAAGTCATAACTGACTTGTCATAATTATGACGTTTTTGCAGTAAGTCATAACTGACTTGTCATAATTATGACGTTTTGCAGTAAGTCATAACTGACTTGTGTCATAATTATGACGTTTTACAGTAAGTCATAACTGACTTGTGTCATAATTATGTTTTACAGTAAGTCATAACTGACTTGTGTCATAATTATGATGTTTTGCAGTAAGTCATAACTGACTTGTCATAATTATGACGTTTTGCAGTAAGTCATAACTGACTTGTCATAATTATGACGTTTGCAGTAAAGTCATAACTGACTTGTTGTGTCATAATTATGACGTTTTACAGTAAGTCATAACTGACTTGTGTCATAATTATGTTTTACAGTAAGTCATAACTGACTTGTGTCATAATTATGATGTTTTGCAGTAAGTCATAACTGACTTGTCATAATTATGACGTTTTGCAGTAAGTCATAACTGACTTGTGTCATAATTATGACGTTTTGCAGTAAGTCATAACTGACTTGTGTCATAATTATGACGTTTTGCAGTAAGTCATAACTGACTTGTGTCATAATTATGACGTTTTACAGTAAGTCATAACTGACTTGTCATAATTATGACGTTTTGCAGTAAGTCATAACTGACTTGTCATAATTATGGCGTTTTGCAGTAAGTCATAACTGACTTGTGTCATAATTATGACGTTTTGCAGTAAGTCATAACTGACTTGTCATAATTATGGCGTTTGCAGTAAGTCATAACTGACTTGTGTCATAATTATGACGTTTGCAGTAAGTCATAACTGACTTGTCATAATTATGGCGTTTTGCAGTAAGTCATAACTGACTTGTGTCATAATTATGACGTTTTGCAGTAAGTCATAACTGACTTGTGTCATAATTATGACGCGTTTTGCAGTAAGTCATAACTGACTTGTGTCATAATTATGACGTTTTGCAGTAAGTCATAACTGACTTGTGTCATAATTATGACGTTTTGCAGTAAGTCATAACTGACTTGTGTCATAATTATGACGTTTTGCAGTAAGTCATAACTGACTTGTGTCATAATTATGACGTTTTGCAGTAAGTCATAACTGACTTGTGTCATAATTATGACGTTTTGCAGTAAGTCATAACTGACTTGTGTCATAATTATGACGTTTTGCAGTAAGTCATAACTGACTTGTGTCATAATTATGATGTTTTACAGTAAGTCATAACTGACTTGTGTCATAATTATAACTTAAGTAATACTTTTGATTTAGTGTCATAATTTCAACTTTTTATCATAATTATTTACTTTTTAGATCATAACTTTGACTTTTTAGTGCTTTAACCTAAACTAAACAAAAAGGAAAACCGTTGCCTAAGTTTGAGTGTTTTTATTTTATCTAGTTAATCTTCAAGTTTCGAGTAAAGACCTGCTGGTTTTAGTTTTAGTTAGCAATAATAAACCTATATATTTTAAAACTGAGATATTTTGCTCTCAGATGACCCAGTTAGCATTGAATATTTTTTTTTTTAACGTGTGAGTGTCGTTTGTGGAAAGATCCAGACAGTGAGCTCCTTCCATGTTTTCCTCCTGACGCTCCATTTCGATGACACTTCTCTGGGTTTCTGGCAGATCTTTAACCTGAAAAGCAGGTCAGAGCAGAGGTTGGTTCTGATGAGACGTGCAGAACACTGCCCTTTCATGCTGAACGCAGCTCTGCTGCCGTATGATTGACAGATGAAGAAATAAACCTTCATCAGGGTGTGCCGCTGCTACACTCACGCTGGGCTCCATGGTAACAGATACAGACCATCTCTTGCTGGGGTCGCCGGATGAGGAGCTCCTTCTGGCTGCTATGGCAACAGGCTGATCGTATGCAAAGAGGACTGTTGCTACCAAGGTGACGTGAGGCCGAACCATCATCAGAGTCTTTGAAATCAAACGGACTGTGATGAGAAGAGGAAAGCAGCCTCCGGCAGCTCAAGCACACACACTTCAACAGTCTTACATCGACATACATTTACATTTAATACATACAAACAAGATCAAAGGAAAGAACATCCTTTCACTGTGGAAGAACTGAGAGAGATTTTACAGGCATTAGTTCAGATTTAACTATGAAAGCCTGACATATGTTTATTGAAAAAATGCATATTGTGTTTAATGTTTTTGGTCATATTTAATGCATCAGGCTTATGATATAGTGACAAACTGATTTAAAATATGCTGATATTTATATGAGATTCTGATGCTTGTAGTGTAAATCAATGAGATCTTTATAACAGTATAGCCGATACTTACCTACCAATTATATGTCTTAGTAAGATGATATTTAAATGCTTAGTTTCATGATCTGTAGTTTTAAAACATATAATGCAATGAAATAAAATGACTGACAGATGAACAAATACATTTTTTTAGTAAAAGATGATGTCTGGATAATCTGTAAACCTTTAAATATTACTACCAATATCAAAGTTATTCTGATGTTTACATGATAAAGATTTGACAGCAGAAAGACGTGAATTACACTAAAACTTTTACTTGATCAAAGAGTCTAAACTCTCGATCAGACGACAGAAGGACTTTGATCATTTAGAGGCGTTTGCGTACTGAAGATGACAGGGTTAAAGAAACTAAAGTCAGCGTAGCTAATGCAAGTCTGACAGATGAGTTTCTGTCCGAGCTCCAGAGTTCATGAAGTCGTCCTGATCCCTATGAACCATCAGACTCTTCAGACTAAAGAGGATCAGAGAGCTGAAGCGCTGAATGATGAAGTCCAGACACGTCTGTGTATAAAGTGTGTTCAGACTCGAGCAGCACATTCAAGATTCAAGAGTTTTATTTGTCACACACACAGTTATATACAGAATATACAACCGGCAGTGAAATGTAAACAGGTCCGCTCCATGGACAGTGCAAATTCACAGTTAAAAACACAAGGAGGAAATTATAATAGAAATAGAATAAAAAAGTACTATATATATATATATCTGTAGAATTATAAATAATCAAGTCAAGAGAAAAAAAAGGTAAAAAAAAAGGATAAAGTGGAATAAAATAATTGAAGTAGACTTTGCAGTGAGTAAACTGTAGACTTATAAATATGTGGTTAACAAATGTATAAGAGTATAATGTGCAAACAGGTTTATAACAGGTTGTTACACAGTAACAACGAGAACAGAAAGTGCAGTGCAATGTCAGTGTATCGATGTTTATCCTGAAGTGAAGTCACGTGATGTTAAGTGACTGAGTTCAGGAGTCTGATGGCCTGGGGAAGAAGCTCCTCCTGAGTCTCTCAGTTTTGGCCATCAGGCTTTGGAAGCGCTACCAGATGGCAGCAGCGTGAAATGAGGGTTTGCAGGGTGATTAGAGTCCTTGATGATCTTGGTAGCTCTACCTTTGCAGCGTTTGGTGTAGGCGTCCTGCAGAGACGGGAGAGCTGACCCTGAGATACGCTCGGATAAGCGCCACGACTCTTTGCAGGGCTTTGCGGTCATGACTGGTGCTGTTCCCATACCACGCTGTGATGCACTGAGTTAATACACTTTCTATCGCCCCTAAATAGAAAGTTTTCAGGATAGCTGGTGAAACCCTGAATTTCCTCAGCTGGCGCAGGTGGTACAGTCTTTGCCTGGCTTTTTCACCTGTGTCTGAATGTGAGCAGTCCAGGTCAGGTCCTCGGAGATGTTTACTCCCAGGTACTTGAAGCTGCTCACTCTCTCTACTGGTGACCCACTGATCATGAGGGGGAGTATGTCCGTTGCTGTCTCTTCCTGAAGTCCACAATCATTTCTTTGGTCTTGCCAACATTCAGAGAGAGACAGTTGTCCTGGCACCATGATGTTAGATGCTCCACCTCGTCCAAGTATGCCGTCTCGTTGTTGGAGATGAGGCCCAGGACAACAGTATCATCAGCAAATTTGATGATAGAGGTGGAGCTGTGTGTGGACAAACAGTCATGCGTGTAGAGAGAGTAGAGCAGGGGACTCAGGACACAGCCCTGTGGAGCTCCCACACTCAGGGTGATGGAGGTGGAGGTGGACTGGCCTATTCTCACCACCTGAGGCCTGCCAGTGAGGAAGTCCTCAATCCAGTGGCAGAGAGAAGGATTCAGGCCGAGATCCAGGAGTTTGGAGGTTAGCTTGGTGGGAACTATGGTTCATCATACGCATGTTGGCTACGTTCAAACTTCAGGTAAAAATGTGGCCCAATCCAAATGTTTTTGCTCACATGTGACTCTGTGTTTCTCATGACAGTGTGAACGGCACAAACCACACAGAATCTGATCTTTTCCAATCTGATTTATGCCACTTCCTAAACCAGATGCAGGTCAGATGTTTTGCGATGCGACCTCAGTCTGAACGTTCATGTCACTCTAGAGCAACATTCGTCACAATTTTGCGCTCATTGGAGTCACTTCAAAGATTTCACATACCCAGCGTTATCAAGAAAGGTAGTCAGTGAAGGACAGTGATGTGTCAGCTCATAAGTACAGGAATAAAGTCCAGTATGGAGTACCGCAAGGCTCAGTGCTAGGACCGTTGCTTTTCACCTTGGGAGATATCATTAGGAAGCATGGCGTTAGTTTTCACTGTTACGCTGATGATAATCAGCTCTATATTTCATCATGACGAAACTTACCAATTCACAAAAATAATGAAATGCAGAGCTGATAATGCATCTATCATCATAAAAGTGCATCCATCCATCATAAAAGTGTATCTATCCATCATAAAAGTGCATCCATCCATCATAAAAGTGTATCTATCCATCATAAAAGTGCATCCATCCATCATAAAAGTGCATCTATCATCATAAAAGTGCATCTATCCATCATAAAAGTGCATCTATTCATCATAAAAGTGCATCTATCCATCCATCATCATAAAAGTGAATCTATCATCATAAAAGTGCATCCATCATCATAAAAGTGCATCTATCATCATAAAGTGCATCTATCCATCATAAAAGTGCATCTATTCATCATAAAAGTGCATCTATCCATCCATCATCATAAAGTGCATCTATCCATCATAAAAGTGCATCTATCCATCATAAAAGTGCATCTATTCATCATAAAGTGCATCTATCCATCCATCATCATAAAAGTGCATCTATCCATCATAAAGTGCATCTATCCATCATAAAAGTGCATCTATCCATCATAAAAGTGCATCTATTCATCATAAAAGTGCATCTATCCATCCATCATCATAAAAGCGCTCCATCCATCATAAAGTGCTCCAACCATTATAAAAGTGCATCTATTTTCGTCTGAAAAAAGAATGTCATACACACCTAGGACTTGAGGGAGAGTAAATCATGGGCTAATTTTCATTTTTGGGTGAACTGTCCCTTTAATTCTGACAAAAAAATTATTCTAATTATTGGACCAAAAACACACACGTGGTAACCTAGAATACTGTGGCTCCGATCACACAGAACGAGTTTTTCAGGTTCGTTTTTTCATTTAGAAAAGAGCAGTGCTCTGCAGTTTGTTTGTTTTTTGTTGTTGTTGCTAGGAAACCCTCGAATCAGCTGTTCTGTCAAGGTAACGGTCAACACAACGGAAGGCCCGCCTCTTCATTCATTTGATTGGACAATAGAAAAAAACGCGATGACGTCGGACGCGTTTCCGCTCAGAGCGCTTCTTCTAACGCGAGGCGCCCGGGACACACAACGCTCTCTGCCAGCCGAAATCTATTCAAAAAAAGGCGCCTCTCGCTGAAAAACGCGTTCTGCGTGATCGGGGCATAACACTTGATGGCTGCTCTGTCAAATCTGTCAAATTTACAGTTGGTTTAAATGTTACTGCTTGTCCCGGAACACTCACATTCAAAAGTAACATTCCGATAATGACTGCGAGATGATACAGTGTGACGCTTCCTTAACAACTGCATAAACCAAGAATGATTTCAAACATTTTAAAATTTGACCATTTTGACCGCAGAAATCACGTTTTCATCCATATTTTATCCGGGATATATGATGGAACACTGGCCCCTGGGAGTGTTTATACAGCGGCGGCCCCTGAAACTGCTCTGCTCCTGTTCAGTCCTGAATCATCCGTGGGTTTTATCCAAACATCCTTAAAACGGGAATTAAGAGAATGGTTTTCTGCAGTGCAGTCGGACTCTTCAGCCTCTGAGCTCTGTAGTTGATAAATGCTGGGATGCTGCCCTCTTGTGTGCTGATAGCTGTGGTGCCCTGGACAAACTAATGTTAAACTGCATGTTTACATATATGAATAATCATTTGAAGTGATTTGTATGTTTTATACACAGCGAAAACAGCCTGTAATCAATCCAGAATCATTAACAATCTGACGATCTAGATAGAGCGGTGAATGTCTGTATGGTTGTCAATAAATGAGACGCTTAATATCATTTTTGCTTTAATAAGATTTTCCCCATAAGTATGCAGGAATAACCTGCTGTCCTCCATGATTCCTGTTCTTTCCGACAGTACAGCACTGGATCGCGACGAGCTCGTAACCACGACTTCAGAAGTGGGAAGTGGGATATTTCCGACAGCACGTGAAGGCAGCATTATAAAACTAAAACCATATTTTCGTTACTTGAAATAAAGTAAACGTTAACTAACATAAAATAAGTTTAAGATTTTTCTTTATATTTTATTTTATTTCAGCTATTTGTTCTCAGCTGGTTCATTTCATTTATACATACATATTTATGTTGTGTTTTTGTCGGATGGACGGAAGGATGATGGATGGATGATGGATGGATGGATGGATGGATGGATGATGGATGGATGGATGGATGGATGGATGGATGGATGAATGATGGATGGATGGATGGATGGATGGACGGAAGGATGATGGATGGATGGATGGATGGATGAATGATGGATGGATGGATGGATGGATGATGGATGGATGGACAGATGGATGGATGGATGATGGATGGACGGAAGGATGATGGATGGATGGACAGATGGATGGATGATGGATGGATGGATGGATGATGGATGGATGGACGGAAGGATGATGGATGGATGATGGATGGATGGACAGATGGATGGATGATGGATGGATGGACAGATGGATGATGGATGGATGGATGGATGGATGGATGGACAGATGGATGATGGATAGACAGAAGGATGATGGATGGATGATGGATGGACGGAAGGATGATGGATGGATGGATGGATGGATGGACAAAAGGATGATGGATGGATGGATGGATGATGGATAGACAGAAGGATGATGGATGGATGGATGGATGGACAGAAGGATGATGGATGGACAGAAGGATGATGGATGGATGGATGGACGGAAGGATGGATGGATGGACGGAAGGATGATGGATGGATGGATGATGGATGGACGGAAGGATGGATGGATGGACGGAAGGATGATGGATGGATGGATGATGGATGGACGGAAGGATGATGATGGATGGAAAGATGATGGATGGATGGATGGATGATGGATGGACGGAAAGATGATGGATGGATGGATGATGGATGGACAGAAGGATGATGGATGGATGGATGGATGGATGGATGGATGGATGGATGGATGGATGGATGGATGGATGATGGATGGATGGATGGACAGATGGATGGATGGATGGATGATGGATGGACAGAAGGATGATGGATGGATGGATGATGGATGGATGGAAGGATGATGGATGGATGGATGATGGATGGACGGAAGGATGATGGATGGATGGATGATGGATGGATGGAAGGATGATGGATGGATGATGGATGGACGGAAGGATGATGGATGGATGGATGGATGGACAAAAGGATGATGGATGGATGGATGGACAGAAGGATGATGGATGGACAGAAGGATGATGGATGGATGGATGGACGGAAGGATGGATGGATGGATGGACGGAAGGATGATGGATGGATGGATGATGGATGGACGGAAGGATGATGGATGGATGGAAAGATGATGGATGGATGGATGATGGATGGACGGAAAGATGATGGATGGATGGATGATGGATGGACAGAAGGGATGATGATGATGGATGGATGGATGGATGGATGGATGGATGGATGGAAGGATGATGGATGGATGGATGATGGATGGATGGATGGACAGATGGATGGATGGATGATGGATGGACAGAAGGATGATGGATGGATGGATGATGGATGGAAGGATGATGGATGGACGGAAGGATGATGGATGGATGGATGATGGATGGATGGAAGGATGATGGATGGATGATAGATGGACGGACTTAAAAAAATAATAATAATAATTGGGTTGAAAAGTGCATTTATTTATTTAAAATAACCATATGCATCCTGAGAAAATGTACTTCTAAGTCATACATGCATTAAAATAAATAAGTAATTATCCAGTAATTTATCTGCAAAATTATATATATTTTTAAACTAATGGTGCCTGGGCTGTTTTTTATTGCTTCTTCTTTGTAAACCATTAGTAGTTCACACATGTAATGATTGGCCCTGTAATCACTAATGATCTGACAGACAAACCAAAGATGAACTATACATCAGACATGAGAAGGCAGTAAACACACACACACACACACACACACACACACACACACACACACACACACACACACACACACACACACACACACACACACACACACACACACACACACACACACACACACACACTCACACACACACACACACACACACACACACACACACACACACACACACACACACACACACACACACACACACACACACACACACACACACACACACACACACACACACACACACACACACACACACACACACACACACACACACACACACACACACACACACACACACACACACACACTCACACACACACACACACACACACACACACACACACACACACACACACACACTCACACACACACACACACACACACACACACACACACACACACTCACACACACACACACACACACACACACTCTCTCTCTCTCTCTCTCTCTGTCCCTCTCTCTCTCTCTCTCTCTCTCTCTCTCTCTCTCTCTCTCTCTGTGTGTGTGTGTGTGTGACTATGTGTGTGTCTGTGTCACACACACACACACACACACACACACACACACACACACTAGTTTAAGCTTTTCACACAAAGACTGACAGGTGTAACCTGATCTGAGCTGTGTTTGAATATGAATATGAAGAATATGATTTTACACTATAGATGCTTTGCACATGTTTGTTCTGGAGGATGGTACTTTATTTAAGTATATATATAAACCATTTATACACCATGATATTTACATGGTACCATAGAAAATGTCATAGTATCACAGTATTACCATGGTAAAATGCATGGTAATGCTATAGCAATTGACAAATCTACTGATTACTCTAATATATTCATATACTAGTATCATAAAAAAAGCATCTATGGTACTTTGATAATACTATAGTATTATGATCTTTACACTCTTCTCTCTCTCTCTCTCATTACAAGTAACTTGAGTTGCGTCTTACTCTCTCATCTCTCTACTTTTCCAAATACTGTTACTGTTTCTCATTTCTCTCTCTCCTGAGAAAGGCAGTGAGACAACGGGACGGTTTGTAGTTCTAGACAAATTTGAGCGTGCATTTACTAAGATCCTTGCAGCTTCAGGTGAGATAAAGTAACAAATCAGAATTCTATGCAAACCTTTAATTTAAATAAAACAAATATTTTTATGCAGTTACTTTTAATTTAGTTCAACCGAGTAACTTTTCAAAGTAACTTTACCCCGCACTGATCATTACCATGGTAAAAGTAAGTGTGTCGTGTCTCTTGTGTGTGACCTCAGTCAGATCCACAACCGCAGATTCACCACCGAAATCACGGATTATCACTCGATACATCCGCTCAACCAGGGTGGGAAATGTCACCGGCTTTTCAATTAATTTCAATTAATCACCCGTGGGACTAACGAGCGCAGGGATCACAGTGGGCTCTAACGAGGGCGCTGTGATTAATTAAGGTCTTCTTTTCCCAGCCCTGCCTGCAAATGTTAAATGCCACAGAGAATAAGATCCATTGTTTCGCTAGACAACACCAAATCCTCGTTAGAGTTTAACCCTTGAAGAAGTGAAGACCAATGATGCTCGTTTCCAAAATTATTTATATAAGTCAAAAATATCACTTCAAAAAATGTTTACGTCATGAGGCATGTGATCATAATATAGACCCATGTGGTATATTATATGTGGACTCATATTCAACATTTTAATTTGAAGCATTTTTATCATTTATTTCCATAATATGTGTAGCTTAATTTATGCCCTCGGTTTATGTGCTTGTTTTATTGTTCACACCACCATAGTAAATAAGTGCCTGTAATATAGACCGATCTGACATAACGTTATGAAGTGAATAACACTGATGATCTCTTCCTCACGGCTCCTGTTAGTGGGTGGGATATATTAGGCAGCAAGTGAACATTTTGTCCTCAGAGTTGATGTGTTAGAAGCAGGAAAAATGGGAAAGCGTAAGGATTTGAGCGAGTTTGACAAGGGCCAGATTGTGATGGCTAGACGACTGGGTCAGAGCATCTCCAAAACTGCAGCTCTTGTGGGGTGTTCCCGGTCTGCAGTGGTCAGGATCTATCAAAAGTGCTCCAAGGAAGGAACAGTGGAGAACCGGCCACAGGGTCATGGGCGGCCAAGGCTCATTGATGCACGTGGGGAGCGAAGGCTGGCCCGTGTGGTCCGATCAAACAGACGAGCTACTGGAGCTCAAACTGCTCAAGAAGTTAATGCTGGTTCTGATCAAAGGTGTCAGAATACACAGAGCATCTCAGTTTGTTGCGTATGGGGCGGCATAGGCTGACCAGTCAGGTGCCCATGCTGCTGTCCGCCGCCAGTTAATGCTGGTTCGTGAGCATCAGAACTGGACCACGGAGCAATGGAAGAAGGTGGCCTGGTCTGATGTCTGATCGGTGCATATCATCTTGAAAAAGACAAATAAAATTGTCTCTTCATTTTAACCAGACAGCAATATATTTAATAATTATGTCTGACAACTTGATTTTTTATTTATTTGTTGGGGCCTGTAAAAGTTAAATTTCACAGATTTCACACTTTTATTAAACTAAACTGTACAGATGAACTAGATCAATGCATTTAGTTCCATTCAAAGTGATGCAAACTGATGGAAAAACATTCGGCTTAGAGGGTTAGTTCACCCAAAAAATTCTGTTCAATTACTCGCCCTCATGTCGTTCCAAACCCGTAAGAATTTCATTCATCTTCAGAACACAAAAGAAGATCTGTTTGATGAGATCTGAGAGATTTCTGTCCCTCCTTTGATAGCTACACAACTACCACTTTCAAACCCCAGAAAGGTAGTGAATGCATTGTTAAAGTAATCATGTGACTCCAGTGGTTTAACCTCATCTTTATGAAGTGACGCGAGTGCTTTGTTTGCACAAAAAACTAATTTACCACGAGAGCACTATGATGCATGCGCGTTGTGTTGATGTGAGACACAAGGGTTTTAGCCCCTGTAAGTTTCCACCCAGCCCCCTTAAAAATTTGCGATTAACTCTCCTTTAAAGGGGTCCTATAATATCCTTTTCACAAGGTGTAATATACGTCTCAGGCGTCTCCAGAATGTGTCTGTGAAGTTTCAGCAAAAACTACACCACAGATTATTTATTATAGGATGTTTTGAAAGCCCCTATTTGGGTGGCAGTTTCTCTGTGTGTCTCTTTAAATGCAAATGAGCTGCTGTTCGCCGCCCCCTTTTCAGAATAGGGCGGATCCTTTACAGCTCGCGCTGTACAACAACTGGAGTGTGTAGAACCTCACACAGCCAGAGGAATTATCAAAGATGGATCAATACCAACTGTTTGACCAATTTCATTTTCAGAACATGTAAGTACCGCACATTATATTTTGTGAATGTGCTGGTTAGGACGCTACACAGTGGCTGAAGTTACCATTGTCTCTGTATTCACAGAGATCAGAGCTATGTCATTCGTTTTATTTTTAAGATGTAACACAAGTGCACTTCTGAATTGTACAGATGAGCATTTTCAGGTTAAAAAGATCTGGTCTCTGTGAATACAGTAAGAGACAATGGTAGCTTTAGCCACATTAGCACATATAGAAAGGCCACACACATTATAAAGTGCAGTACTTGTTCTGGATATGAAGTTAGATCACGAAGAGTTGGATTTGATCCATCTTTAAGAATCAAACCTAAATTTAGCGTCCAACAGCAGGTATTTCAGCTAAATTAATGTTTTAGCGCTGAATATTAATTATTTTTGTCTCCAGAACCAAATATGAGAAATGCAATGTTTTCATGTCAAAAGGTCATTTTTAGAGCTTGACCTCACAATCATAGACTGGTAAAGCGCATATTGGGATGACACATTCAACACAGAAGATCCACCAGTCTTTGAGGAGCTTGTGAACATCCTTAAAACAATGAAAAAAGACATTTTCATAATAACAAGCCACCTGTGAGCCGTTCGGCAGGTTTTATTGATGCGCTCTGGCTGATCAGAGCAACATTATTCCAGCCGGTGCTGCCGCTCTTCTCCTGGGGGAAATATGGAAATCAACAGCCATTGCTGACGAATAGCAAAATTTAATTTGTGTCTGACGGCACTGAGCAGAAATGTTAAACTGTTATTTGCCCAGGAATGGGTAATATGATTCTACGAGCGTCCCTCGAGCCCCAAACAAAAGAACTGGTGTGTAATTAGGTAGAAGATATTGACACGCTATTTCTCGCCGCTAGTTCAACATATTGAAATGTGGAAAGTGCCGTAATGAGGTTTAACACTTGAAAATTTGCAAACCTGATTAGGTGTGTTAGACTTCCTGGGGCTCGGATTCGGAAAACACTCAATACATCTGTATTCTGAGCTGTTGGCCGCATTTATCACAGCATTTCATATCGTTCTGAGCACATCACGATCAGTGCGCGAGCTTTGACCGTATGCATGGCATGCATGCAGAGCTCTCCAGAATCAGACACAGAAAACAAACGCTTGGCACAGCGGTGGGTGATTAGTTCTGCCTGAGAAGAGTTTGTTAAAGAGGAGCAGAACACTACTCACTGCTGGGCATCAAACACTACATGCATGCTGAAACACATGCATTCATGCTCTCACTCAACTGTTTCACTGGGTAGTTTTTGTGTGACCCAGATCCCGGGTCAGATGTAACAACCCAGCGTTTGGGTAGTTTTTGTGTGACCCAGATCCCGGGTCAGACGTAACAACCCAGTGTTTGGGTAGTTTTTGTGTGACCCAGATCCCGGGTCAGACGTAACAACCCAGCGTTTGGGTAGTTTTTGTGTTACCCAGATCCCGGGTCAGACGTAACAACCCAGCGTTTGGGTAGTTTTTGTGTTACCCAGATCCCGGGTCAGACGTAACAACCCAGCGTTTGGGTAGTTTTTGTGTTACCCAGATCCGGGTCAGACGTAACAACCCAGCGTTTGGGTAGTTTTTGTGTTACCCAGATCCCGGGTCAGACGTAACAGCCCAGCGTTTGGGTAGTTTTTGTGTTACCCAGATCCCGGGTCAGACGTAACAGCCCAGCGTTTGGGTAGTTTTGTGTTACCCAGATCCCGGTCAGACGTAACAGCCCAGCGTTTGGGTAGTTTTTGTGTTACCCAGATCCCGGGTCAGACGTAACAGCCCAGCGTTTGGGTAGTTTTGTGTTACCCAGATCCGGGTCAGGCGCGTAACAGCCCAGCGTTTGGGTAGTTTTGTGTTACCCAGATCCGGGTCAGGCGTAACAGCCCAGCGTTTGGGTAGTTTTTGTGTTACCCAGATCCCGGGTCAGACGTAACAGCCCAGCGTTTGGGTAGTTTTTGTGTTACCCAGATCCCGGGTCAGACGTAACAGCCCAGCGTTTGGATAGTTTTTGTGTTACCCAGATCCTGGATCAGACAATCAAATTTTGGCAATATGTATTAAAGACTATATACAATATGCTATACTTTAAAATATGTGCGAAAAACCTTTGTGCAAATCCTGTGTTTTACTGACCCTCGTTTGCAAAGCAGCCCAGTGTTCTCTGATTCACTCAAACGTATTCTGAAAGCATTCAGTAAACGTGATGGAAGGACATAAATAGGACAAAAAAAAACATGGGTTGGTCCCCTTAAAGGTCCTGCAAACATTATGGGAATGTAGTGTAGAGACTGAGCACTGAACAAGATA
>CM031944.1:15116295-15126295 GCA_018749465.1 Paracanthobrama guichenoti
GACGAGCTACTGGAGCTCAAACTGCTCGAGAAGTTAATGCTGGTTCTGATAGAAAGGTGTCAGAATACACAGAGCATCTCAGTTTGTTGCGTATGGGGCGGCATAGCCGCTGACCAGTCAGGGTGCCCATGCTGACCCCTGTCCACCGCCGAAAGCACCAACAGTGGCACGTGAGCATCAGAACTGGACCACGGAGCAATGGAAGAAGGTGTGATGGTTCAAAAATGCTTCAGGAATGGTTTGAGGAGCACAACGAGTTTGAGGTGTTGACTTGGCCTCCAAATTCCCCAGATCTCAATCCAAGCGAGCATCTGTGGGATGAGCTGAACAAACAAGTCCGATCCATGGAGGCCCCACCTCGCAAAAACAATATTAGAACATAATGTCATAATGTTATGCCTGATTGGTGTGTGTGTGTGTGTGTATATATATATATATACACAACCAAGTCCCCGTCCTACATATTTTCATTTTTGATGAAAACGTTGCCCTCGGATGTACATATACAGAATCTACAATACAGAAGAAAAGATCTGACGCTACTTCTGTTTCATCACGACTTTATTAGCGAGTTCATAAGGCCACACGAGTATGTGCTTTCAGTTGTTCCTCCTGTAGTAGAGCGCTGTTGAATCGAGATTTGTGCTTGAAGGCATTCATATGCAGATGTCACCGTTTTAAAGACTCACTCATAATGTCTCTGTGTGTTTCATTTTAACACTAAAAGAAAAATAAGACGTAGGCTACTTTAGGATTTTAGCAGAACTTCTGACATGCATTTTGAAGCTTTTCTTCTCCTCAAGCACATTTGATGGGTTTCCAGTCGAGTCGAGCGGCAGTAATCAGCCAGCGGACAGCCTTTGAGTGACACCTCAAGCTCACGAGCGAGTCTTCTGGTGAATTAAAGCACCGGTAGGTGTCAGTCAGACGGGCTGCGGCTCTCGGGCCCCGCGGCACACCACACCATCAATCATCGGACTATTGGAAGACCTGAACGCCTGTTATATTTATACACCGTGTCCAGGAATTACCCGGCGCTAATCGATGATAGCTGGAGACGAGAGATGCTTATAAATCACACCGATGCTAAAGAGCTCGGTCTCCTCTGACTCCAACATTTTACATCATTATTTGATGCTCCCAGCTAAGAAAACTGCTGAAGATGTCCAGTGTATCAATGTTTCTTTGGTGATACAAACGTTAAGCGAGCATTCCATTTTGCAGACATTATGGGAGTGTTACTTTTGAATGTTCTCTGAACATTCCAAAACAGGTAACATTTAAAAAGCATTAAACAAACGCAAACGAACTAAAATGTTCCATGAACGACGTATGGCCTAAATAACATTTCTGTGCCAACGTTTTGAGAACATGTTCATAACGTTGGGAGAATGTTGAGAAAACGTTCCCTGTTGGCTGGGTTAGTAGTTGGAAACATCTTGGGAAAAAATCCACAAATGTTGTATGTATGCAAATTGTATAATATCCACATTTCTAGTAATTGTGCAGTTAATTCTCATATTGTATTTTCAGAAAGTTTTTGAATATTTTTCCTCTCCACAAATTTTTCAACACTGAAATACTATTACCACAATACTATTCAAATTTTGCTTACATATACCTTGTACATTTTTGCTATTTTACAAAAAAAAAAAAAAAAAAAAAAATATCACAGGTAAATCGATTGCAGTTGTAACAATATTTCAAGTGTAATTTATGAGATTTGTTGTATTTTGAATCCAATCTTTCTTTGTGAAGGGAATGAAGTTCATCATCCTGATTCCAGAGTGGAGGATTCATTAGTTTGGATCAAACACTATCATAACATCTTAGCTGATCATTCAGTACATTTATTTATGACAAAACATCCCATGTTTCGGTATAGTGACATGAAAATTACATAAAGTTTCATGATTTAAAAAAAAAAAAAAAAAAAAAAAAACTCTTTTGTTAAAAACAACAATGGAAAAAATTGCAAAAATGTAGGTCGAAATTTAGTGGTTAAGGGTTTAGGACACATATATATATATATATTAAACATGGATATTCTAAATATTATTGTGGGATTCAATAGATAATAGAAAGATCTATTAAATTATTTATAAATGTGTTTTTGGTTATGGGACAGCTGATTCTGTAGAATGGCCCATGTTTTGGGACACTGACATCAATTAGTATATCAAAGTATCATGGTATTAATCATCAGATATCAACACCGGTGCCAAAATCAGAGCGGGTCGGTTCAAAGCTGTTACTTGTCAACCATAAACCGCAGGAATATTGATGAATATGAAGCTGGATATTTATGTTTTAATAAAGCATGTGCATTACAGTGTTTTACCACACAACTCAAAGTCAAAACTCAAAAACATTGAGGCAATCAAATTTTTTAGGTTAAGAAATGTAAAGTTTATGTAAGCAGAACTTGCCGATTTTTATTTTGTTCTCATACATTTTAATTTCTCTGAACATGAAATATTATATTGAAAACTTAAAATCATTATCATGTAATCCAACATAACAGAAACTCTTCTAAACTAGCATAACAAACATTAAACTACTAAATCTACCACTTAACGTTAATCTTGCACACACAGACACACAGACACACACAGACACACAGACACACACACACACACACACACACACACACACACACACACACACACACACACACACACACACACACACACACACACACACACACACACACACACACACACACACACACACACACACACAGACACACACAGACACACACACACACACACACACACACACACACACACACACACACACACACACACACACACACACACACACACACACACACACACACACACACACACACACACACACACACACACACACACACACACACACAGACACACACACACACACAGACACACACACAGACACACACACACACAGACACACACACACACACAGACCACACACACACACACACACACACACACACACACACACACACACACACACACACACACACACACACACACACACACACACACACACACACACACACACACACACACACACACACACACACACACACACACACACACACACACACACACACACACACACACACACACACACACACAGACACACACACACACACACACACACACACACACACACACACACACACACACACACACACACACACACACACACACACACACACACACACACACACACACACACACACACACACAGACACACACACACACACACACACACACACACACACACACACACACACACACACAGACACACACACACACACACACACACAAAATACAAAACAATATAACACTTCATTTTGTTTTTTACTGTCCCCTTTTGAGTGTCATGGCAAAGCATGCTGGGAAATAGAAATCCCAGGTTTCGGTTAAATTTAAGTTCGTCTAAATTAAAAGAAACATGTTCATAACTCAAAACAGTGAAACAATTCAGATTACTAAAAATGTGTCAGTTTGAGAACTCAAAAGAAAGTTCTAAATACTCAGTCAATTTGATTGTTTAATTTGAGTTGGCTGTACTCAAACCAATTAAGTATTTTGAGCGTTAGGGTTTACAGTGAATGGGTGTTTTTTTTGACACACTTTGAAGATGCTTAACCAGCATTAACTTCTTGAGCAGTTTGAGCTCCAGTAGCTCGTCTGTTTGATCGGCCCACACGGGCCAGCCTTCGCTCCCCACGTGCATCAATGAGCCTTGGCCGCCCATGACCCTGTGTCCGGTTCTCCACTGTTCCTTCCTTGGAGCACTTTTGATAGATCCTGACCACTGCAGACCGGGAACACCCCACAAGAGCTGCAGTTTTGGAGATGCTCTGACCCAGTCGTCTAGCCATCACAATCTGGCCCTTGTCAAACTCGCTCAAATCCTTACACTTGCCCATTTTTCCTGCTTCTAACACATCAACTCTGAGGACAAAATGTTCACTTGCTGCCTAATATATCCCACCCACTAACAGGAGCCGTGAGGAAGAGATCATCAGTGATATTCACTTCACCTGAAGTTCACATTCAGATCTGCCTCTGTTCTTGAATGCCATGCCCACATCTCAACATCCAATTAACAATGCTGTGTGCTTGTATGTTTCTGGCTTTGACATGCAGGTTCTTGGCTTGGTCACATGACTGTGGCTGCACCTGTGGGCGTGTGGTCACGTGGCTGCACCTGTGGGCGTGTGGTCACGTGGCTGCACCTGTGGGCGTGTGGTCACGTGGCTGCACCTGTGGGCGTGTGGTCACGTGACTATGGCTGCACCTGTGGGCGTGTGGTCCAGTGACTGCACCTGTGGGCGTGTGGTCACGTGGCTGCACCTGTGGGCGTGTGGTCACGTGACTATGGCTGCACCTGTGGGCGTGTGGTCACGTGACTATGGCTGCACCTGTGGGCGTGTGGTCACGTGACTATGGCTGCACCTGTGGGCGTGTGGTCACGTGGCTGCACCTGTGGGCGTGTGGTCACGTGACTATGGCTGCACCTGTGGGCGTGTGGTCACGTGGCTGCACCCTTTGGGCGTCTGGTACAGGTGGAGGAGCGTGTTTGAGAGACTCAGAGATGATCAGTGGACAGGATGCTCTAATGACTGTGTCTCTGTCATGTCTGACTTTCAGCCTGACAAAAACAACAGCAGGTCTTACTCATGGCTAAACAACACGTGTGTGAGCCTCACATCATACGGCTTCAGGAACACACACTGCGGCTGAGCTCATGTCTGTGTGGTTGTTTGTTAAAGAGCGGGCATGAAATCACACTGATCATTCTGTCAGCATTTATTCACCCTTGTGTTGTTCAGACCTGCAGGACTTTCTTTCGTGTCTCAGTGTCCATTCAATGGAAGTCAATGGTGACCAAAACTATCTGATTCCCCACATTCTTCAAAATATCTTCTTTTGAAATGACATGAGCGCGAGTAAAAGGATTTTATTTTTGGTTGATACTGCTATCCCTTTAACTGCTGTAGTGAACAAAACAAACAAACTATAACTTTAAATCATTATCCTGGAAAATCTTCATAAATATCAGACAGAATATGTCCTTCACCTTTTACATCGGGTTTATACCGTCGTAATTATTTTCTCTGTAATTCAGGATAGAGAAAGCTGTATATTTTAGTGATAAACATTCATATCTCACGGTATCAAACATTTAAATGCAATGAAACATTTCGCAAAAACAAATGTGTAAAGTAAACAAATGTTTCTAACATTTGTAAATGTAAAGAGTCAATATCTAGAGCATGTTTTAGTCCAGAGTAATAGCTTGAGTCTTTAAATATTGTAAGTATTTGTTCTGAAACATTTAAACACTGTTCAGAAACAGAAAGTAGCACAGCCGCTTTGTTTACGGCGGTTTCCGTGGCAACGGCTGCATCTCTGCTGTTTTACAGTGTTCTAAATTGTGTCCAGTTGATGGAAATACATTTGTAATAGAAATTATTCACGGTATTTTGAAGTGCCCACGATAACAATACTGTGCATGTTCATTGCGCGTCTGATGGGTCAGATACGACATGCATTGTGGTCTTTTGAAGCTTCATACAGAGACTGGACTTCATTTGAGTGACGGCCGCAGACAGACGGCTCTTATCTGAGCTGAAGAAACTCTGGCTGCTGGAGATAAACCGCGCTTTATTGACAGCAGTGGATGGAGTGTGTGTGTGTGTGTGTGTGTGTGTGTGTGCCGCGGCCCCTCAGTCGGTGGGCTTCTGTTTTAGTGGCCCCAGCGGTTATAGAGCCAGTTAAGAGGTGATGAAGAGGAGAATCTTTCTCTGCACCACTGGAGAATGAAATTAAATATCTGTGAGCTCTGGAGACGGCTGGAGCCGCAGCACCTGCAGCGAAACCCTAATAAAATACATCCGTCAGTGATTAATGACGGCCAGAAGCACAGACAGGCGCTTCATATGGAAACTCTCATGTCATGCCATTCTGTTATTTTAGAGACGGGAAAATATGTGGGCGAAACATGCGGCCTCCATATATTTATCTAACCAACTGTTAACCAAACCAACTGGCAAACAGGATTAGACGTTTACTGTGTGTGTTCTGGTGTTACTATCCCTGACATTAAACCAGATGTGATATTTTCTGCTATAAACAATGCCAACAGTTTAACTTGAACTAAGTCGAGATGCTCCACTAATGTCAACTGTATTGCTTTCATTCAGCATTTCATGTCGTCTTTTGTTGCGTTTTGATGCAGAACCAAAATCCCTTCTGCATTCTTGAATTTGAATTTGTAACAGTACAATTAAAGCACACACACAAACACACACACACACGCACACAGACACACGCTCTCTCTCTCTCACTCACACACACACACACACACAGACACACACGCTCTCTCACACACACTCTTTATTGTGCTGTACTGTTGTAGTGTGTGAGTGTTTGTTGTGATGTGACGGACACACTAATTGGCCTTGAGATGTGACTGTGTGTGACAGTGCCGGACAAACAGACACACTAATTACATACAGACTCGTTTAAATGAAGAGGATAAAAGCTAATGAATCACACAGACAGAGATTGACTAATGAGAGAGAGAGAGAGACATTGGCTCTGTTCCAAACCCCAGTGAACTGTCTCAGCATCCTAACTGAGTGATTTGAGACGCTCTACACTGATACACACACACACACACGATGTTTGATGACTCAAATTTAGATTTTTTTTCATGCATCGTCTACTAAATCGAGATGCAAGTGTGAGATAAGACGTGTTTTCAGAGCCTATTGCTTTAACTGTGTGTTTATGCACAAGTGCAATTGACATGGAATGCATAACTCGACTAAACTAAAACAATTATTATGCATGCAGATCATGTTTTCTGGAAAACAAGAAACAGGTTTTTTTGCAGTGCATTGTGGGATTGCCCTCTCTGAGACGGATGCATGTGATGCTGCTTGTGTTTGGAGCCGATCCATGGGTGTGTGTGTGTGTGTGTGTGTGTGTGTGTGTACAAAGACAAATGATACAGCAGAGGAGTATTTTAGGGATACAAACCGAGAGAGGGAAAACAGATGTAAGTACAAGCACGAGGGATTTCAATAACGGCAGAAAATGCGATGACGGCGAGAGAAGCCGCGCTCGAGTAATTTCCCATCACCATATTAAAAGCTCGGCCGCTGAGAAAAACAACAACTTGTTATGCAGCGGATTGTGTTTACACAAGTTAACATTCAGAGGCGGCGGCGAGCAAGAAGGTCCAGACACTCCAGAAAATATCGCTAATTAATGCTCCAAGGGTCTGCGTTCCCTCTAATGATGAGCGCGAGGTGAGGGGGAGGTTTCGGATGGATGGATGGATGGATGGATGGAGGGATCTGGGAGAACGCAGTCTGTTATTTAGCGCGTCTCTGTGACCTGGAGAAGCACGTCGGGTGGCACTGGGTTCTGCGTGATTAGCAGTGGAGTTGGCGTCCTCCCGGCACGATTTGAAGGAAGGTGCGAAAGCCTCAGTGTTTATTTCTGCGCGCCGCGGGCCGCTCTGAGTTTATGTGCCAGCGTGTTAATGAGCGGCAGCGAGGGTTGCCAGATAATTGAAATAATGGTTTTAAGTGAAACAAGGCCTGCTGAAATCCTCTAAATAACACAAACGAGAACGCAGAAGTCGTGGGAAGGGAAGTTTGGCAGCGCTGGCATTTGCAGCTCGACCCGTGGTGGGCGAGCGGCCGCTCGGATCTCGCCAACGTCGCGCAGTCGTCCGTGCGTCGCTGCCGGTCGCTCTCACGCGCCACTTCTCGGTCACGTCTCGCCTCGCCTCGCCTCTGATCCACTGAGATGATGCTGAATCAGCTCGACTGCATATCCTGCCAACACACATGACACATCACGATCTGTGTGAGAGGATTGAGAGAGGGAACGACACTTGCTTCGATGTGTATAACACAACAAATATATAAGCAATACATTTTATATTCAATTAAAATGTTATTTGTCAATTGGAATAGATGGAAGAAGTAGCTGTGCAGCTTGACAGAAATATAAATATATTTTTTGTGCCTTTTATTTTCCTGGTACAATTTTTCTATCAAATATTAAAGGGAACCTATTATGCCCCTTTTACAAGATGTAATGTAAGTCTCAGGCATCCCCAGAATGTGTGTGTGAAGTTTCAGCTCAAAGATGATTTATTACACCAATTTTTGAGTGGAAAGAAAAACATGCTGTTTTCGTGCATGTGTCTTTAAATGCAAATGAGCTGCTGCACCTCGCCCCCTTTTCCCAGAAGTGGGCTGTGCCTTTACAGCTCGTGACACCAGGATCATCTGTCGCGCTCACATGACACTGCAGTTCTTCATCAGGAGAGTTTATGATCTGTTTTAAAGCCATATCAGTCTAAACTTCTGATATATGGTTTCCTGAGAAACACTAAGATAATATGCTAATAGGGCGTGTGTGTGTTTTTCGCCTGATGCTCTGAGACAACACTCATTTATGATGGAGGGAAAAACATGCTGTTTTCGTGCATGTGTCTTTAAATGCAAATGAGCTGCTTTTTGCAGAAGTGGGCTATAGAGACAGAGTACATTTAGGCCACGCCCACACCGGCATCATCTCTATCACGCTCACGTGACACTGCAGTTCTTCATCATCATTATCAGAGTTTATGATCTGCATGCGTTGAAAGCCGTATCAGTGTAAACGTCTGATATATGGTTTTCTGAGTGCACACACACACCTGAAGCACACGCACAGAAAGCTGTGTGTCAGACGGAGCGTCCCGTGAGTATTAAACTAAGTTCTCTTTCACGTCTTACACACACAGTTCACATAAACAGAGTCGGTTATGTGTGTGAATGTAAAGAAATCACATGTGTGTATTAGATTTGTGTGTTAAAGTGACAGTAGTGTAATATACAGTATCTACTGCTATATCTGCTGTTAATGTGAATCAAACAAAAGAAAAACGAAAATCACTCACTTTAGTAGCCTTAATAGGAAAACACTTCTTACTTGAATGCTCTGGAGAGGAGATAAACATGGCCGACTGTGTACTGCTCATTGAGGGGCGGGGCTAAGATAAGGTGGAGTCTGTCAGCTGTTGTGGGGGCGGGGCCTATCCTAATAGGGTGGAGTCTGTCAGCTGTTGTGGGTGGAGTCTATGCTAATATGGTAGAGTCCGTCAGCAGTCGTGGGCGGGGTCTATGCTAATACGGCGGAGTCCGTCAGCAGTCATGGGCAGGGTCTATGCTAATAGTGCGGAGTCCGTCACCAGTCGTGGGCAGGGTCTATGCTAATACGGCGGAGTCCGTCAGCAGTCATGGGCGGGGTCTATGCTAATAGGGCGGAGTCCGTCAGCAGTCGTGGGCGGGGTCTATGCTAATAGTGCGGAGTCCGTCAGCAGTCGTGGGCGGGGTCTATGCTAATAGTGCGGAGTCCGTCAGCAGTCGTGGGCGGGCTCTATGCTAATAGTGCGGAGTCCGTCAGCAGTCGTGGGTGGGGTCTATGCTAATAGGGCGGAGTCCGTCAGCAGTCGTGGGCGGGGTCTATGCTAATAGGGCGGAGTCCGTCAGCAGTCGTGGGCAGGGTCTATGCTAATAGGGCGGAGTCCGTCAGCAGTCGTGGGCGGGGTCTATGCTAATAGGGCAGAGTCCGTCAGCAGTTGTGGGCAGGGTCTATGCTAATAGGACGGAGTCTATCAGAAGTCATGTGCGGGATCTATGCTAATTGAACAGGTGTGTGTGTGTTTCGTCTGACGCTCTGAGACAACATTTATTTATGATGGAGGGAAAAACAGCAACTTACAGTTTTATTACTGATATTTTGCACCAGTTGAAGTGATGTTTTTGTTCTCTTGAACACATGGGATGGAAACGCTGCTTTACACACAAATATTTTATGCGACATTCCAATTTTGTGCACAAGTCATCAGTCTGTGAAAAGGATCCATGAATAGATTTGTTATTACATTTTCTAATGCAGTTGAGTTTGTGATGGAAGAGCAGATTGAA
>CM031944.1:15133795-15138795 GCA_018749465.1 Paracanthobrama guichenoti
TACTGTACCAGCACCCTGGCGACCACCCAGAACACCCTAGCAACACACTAACAAGCATTCAGAACACCTTAGTAACTGCATACTGTAGCAGAGCCCAGGCAACCACACAGAACACCCTAGCAACACACTAACAACCACCCAGAACACCCTAGCAACACATTAACAAGCATTCAGAACACCATAGCAATCGCATACTGTAGCAGCACCCTGGCAACTACCCAGAACACCCTAGCAACACACTAACAACCACCCAGAACACCCTAGCAACACACTAACAAGCATTCAGGACACCTTAGCAATCGCATACTGTAGCAGCACCCTGGCAACCACCCAGAACACCTTAGCAACATACTAACAAGCATTCAGAACACCTTAGCAATCGCATACTGTAGCAGCACCCTGGCGACCACCCAGAACACCCTAGCAACACACTAACAAGCATTCAGAAGACCTTAGCAATCACATACTGTAGCAGCACCCTGGCGACCACCCAGAACACCCTAGCAACACACTAACAAGCATTCAGAAGACCTTAGCAATCACATACTGTAGCAGCACCCTGGCGACCACTCAGAACACCCTAGCAACACACTAACAACCACCCAGAACACCCTAGCAACACACAAACAAGCATTCAGAACACCACCTTAGCAATCCCACACTGTAGCAGAACACCCTAGCAACACACTAACAACCACCCAGAACACCCTAGCAACACACAAACAAGCATTCAGAACACCTTAGCAATCCCATACTGTAGCAGCACCCTGGCAACCACCCAGAACACCCTAGCAACACACTAACAAGCATTCATAACACCTCAGCAATTGCATACTGTAGCAGCACCCTGGCGACCACTCAGAACACCCTAGCAACACATTAACAACTATCCAGAACACCCTAGCAACACATAACAACAATTCAGAACACTTTAGTGACAGCATACTGTAGTAGCACCTTGGCAAGCACCCAGAACAACCTGGAGTAGAACTGGAGTGATTATTAGACTCTTCATTTGTCCATTCGCAGTCAGGACTCTATGGGACACAGAACCACTGCCAATTACAGTGTTTTATTGGACAGAACGAGGCTGTTATCAGTTCCAGGTGCAGTGAGACATCTTTATGTTTCTTTATTGCTGCTCTCTATGATTTCTTCCATCTCTCAACTGTTATTACAGTAATTACAGTACCAGCACACAAAAACTTCAAGCACTTCTGTCCTTCTAACGAAAGCAGGCCCAAAGTTCCCAAATAGTCCAGGGTGAAACTGTCTAGAGAGTCACAATTCATCCAGTTTATGAGCTGAAACTCCACTTTCATTCATCTATCATTACGCGCAAACGATAATTCGCTTTCTTCTGTGAAACACCAAAGATGCTATCGTGTATGAAATAAAATGGATAGTGACAGACCATTGAGCATCATAATTTTCTTCGTAAATTGTAACACTGAAACAAGCATTTCCTGTAAAGCTGAAGTTTGTCATAGTGTCTGTGTGCAGCACTGCGGTGTTTTCTCTTGGCTGTCATTGGAGAAGCTGCACCAGTTTATATGTAAAACCGCTGAACGAGACCATATGGAGAGCTTTTTTTAATCTTTAGTTTGTCTTCTATTGTTATAATGCTTCGGCCTGAATGACTGCGCCTCTGCTGCACTATTAAAAGATCTCACACCCTCTCTTGACCTGCTTTCCCTCGCAATGTTTTTTTTTCCATTGGATCTTATGTCTCTTTTTGCTCCATCTTTCTCTCTCACCTGCACTCTCTGTATGTAATAATAGAGTGATCTAGTTCACCGGCTGTGAGCAGGTCAGGTTTAAGTGCACTGTCCATACTGTAATCACCGACATCTTTCCTTAGCGAGGAAATGCTGAAATGCGAATTTTTGCATGGAGTAAATCTGCCGATTAATTATCCATCACTCTCTGAAGTATACTGAAGACATCCTTGTGTGAATTGGGACAAAGCCAGTATCTCTCAGCGTCCAAATATCAAGACACTTGGCACACTTTTATATTGCCTCATCATAAATTAGGTATCATTCGAAACTGTGCTCAGTAAGCGTTAACAGGTTAAAGGGCTGGTGAGAAATAATGTTTCCCCTGATCTTATGATATCCTCTTTTTTTCTTCTTTTTTTTGGATATAATAGTAGTAAGTGCCTTTTTTGAGGGTTGTAGATTTTCTGTTTGTGTAAGACGTGCATTTCCGGCTGTTTATGATGGAGTTTTTCCAGACCCTTCACCATCTCTGCTCCTCTCTGTTGGACAATTACTGAAATTGCAGGCCTATAGTTTGGAGCGTGGCTACTGTAGCAGGATGAGAGTTTGGGGAGTGGCTACTGTAGCAGGATGAGAGTTTGGGGAGTGGCTACTGTAACAGGATGAGAGTTGGGGGCGTGGCTACTGTAACAGGATGAGAGTTGGGGGCGTGGCTACTGTAGCAGGATGAGAGTTGGGGAGTGGCTACTGTAGCAGGATGAGAGTTTGGGGAGTGGCTACTGTAACAGGATGAGAGTTGGGGGCGTGGCTACTGTAGCAGGATGAGAGTTTGGGGAGTGGCTACTGTAGCAGGATGAGAGTTTAGGGAGTGGCTACTGCAGCAGGATGAGAGTTTGGGGCCTGGCTACTGTAACAGGATGAGAGTTGGGGGCGTAGCTACTGTAGCAGGATGAGAGTTTGGGGAGTGGCTACTGTAGCAGGATGAGAGTTGGGGGCGTAGCTACTGTAGCAGGATGAGAGTTTGGGGAGTGGCTACTGTAGCAGGATGAGAGTTGGGGGCGTGGCTACTGTAGCAGGATGAGAGTTTGGGGAGTGGCTACTGTAACAGGATGAGAGTTGGGGCGTGGCTACTGTAGCAGGATGAGAGTTTGGGGAGTGGCTACTGTAACAGGATGAGAGTTGGGGGCGTGGCTACTGTAGCAGGATGAGAGTTTGGGGAGTGGCTACTGTAGCAGGATGAGAGTTTAGGGAGTGGCTACTGCAGCAGGATGAGAGTTTGGGGCCTGGCTACTGTAACAGGATGAGAGTTGGGGAGTGGCTACTGTAGCAGGATGAGAGTTTGGGGAGTGGCTACTGTAGCAGGATGAGAGTTTGGGGAGTGGCTACTGAAACAGGATGAGAGTTTGGGGCGTGGCTACTGTAGCAGGATGAGAGTTTGGGGAGTGGCTACTGTAACAGGCAGCGAATTTGGGGCTTGGCTACTGTAGCAGGATGAGAGTTTGGGGAGTGGCTACTGTAACAGGATGAGAGTTGGGGGCGTGGCTACTGTAGCAGGGAGAGTTTGGGGAGTGGCTACTGTAACAGGATGAGAGTTGGGGGCGTGGCTACTGTAGCAGGATGAGAGTTTGGGGAGTGGCTACTGTAACAGGATGAGAGTTGGGGGCGTGGCTACTGTAGCAGGATGAGAGTTTGGGGAGTGGCTACTGTAGCAGGAGTGAGAGTTTGGGAGTGGCTGACTGTAGCAGGATGAGAGTTTGGGGAGTGGCTACTGTAGCAGGATGAGAGTTTGGGGAGTGGCTACTGTAGCAGGATGAGAGTAGCAGGATGAAAGTTTGGGGAGTGGCTACTGTAGCAGGATGAGAGTAGCAGGATGAGAGTTTGGGGAGTGGCTACTGTAATGCAGAGAGTTTGGGGAGTGGCTACTGTAACAGGCAGAGAGTTTGGGGCCTGGCTACTGTAACAGGATGAGAGTTGGGGAGTGGCTACTGTAGCAGGATGAGAGTTTGGGGAGTGGCTACTGTAGCAGGATGAGAGTTTGGGGAGTGGCTACTGAAACAGGATGAGAGTTTGGGGCGTGGCTACTGTAGCAGGATGAGAGTTGGGGGCCTGGCTACTGTAGCAGGATGAGAGTTTGGGGAGTGGCTACTGTAACAGGATGAGAGTTGGGGACGTGGCTACTGTAGCAGGATGAGAATTTGGGGCCTGGCTACTGTAACAGGATGAGAGTTTGGGGAGTGGCTACTGAAGCAGGATGAGAGTTTGGGGCCTGGCTACTGTAGCAGGATGAGAGTAGCAGGATGAAAGTTTGGGGAGTGGCTACTGTAGCAGGATGAGAGTTTGGGGAGTGGCTACTGTAACAGGCTGAGAGTTTGGGGAGTGGCTACTGCAGCAGGATGAGAGTTTGGGGCGTGGCTACTGTAACAGGCAGAGAGTTTGGGGAGTGGCTACTGTAGCAGGATGAGAGTTTGGGGCCTGGCTACTGTAACAGGCTGAGACTTTGGGGCGTGGCTACTGTAACAGGCAGAGAGTTTGGGGAGTGGCTACTGTAACGGGCTGAGAGTTTGGGGAGTGGCAACTGTAACAGGCTGAGAGTTTGGGGAGTGGCTACTGTAACAGGCTGAGAGTTTGGAGAGTGGCTACTGTAACAGGATGAGAGTTGGGGGCGTAGCTACTGTAGCAGGATGAGCACTGGGGCGTGGCTACTGTAGCAGGATGATAGTTTGGGGAGTGGCTACTGTAACAGGCTGAGAGTTTGGGGAGTGGCTACTGCAGCAGGATGAGAGTTTGGGGCCTGGCTACTGTAGCAGGATGAGAGTAGCAGGATGAAAGTTTGGGGAGTGGCTACTGTAGCAGGATGAGAGTTTGGGGCCTGGCTACTGTAACAGGCTGAGAGTTTGGGGCGTGGCTACTGTAACAGGCTGAGAGTTTGGGGAGTGGCTACTGTAACAGGATGAGAGTTGGGGGCATGGCTACTGTAGCAGGATGAGCACTGGGGCGTGGCTACTGTAGCAGGATGAGAGTTTGGGGAGTGGCTACTTTAACAGGCAGAGAGTTTGGGGTGTGGCTACTGTAGCAGGATGAGAGTTTGGGGAGTGGCTACTGTAGCAGGATGAGAGTTTGGGGAGTGGCTACTGTAGCAGGATGAGAGTTTGGGGAGTGGCTACTGTAGTAGGATGAGAGTTTGGGGAGTGGCTACTGTAGCAGGATGAGAGTTTGGGGAGTGGCTACTGTAGCAGGATAAGAGTTGGGGGAGTGTCTACTGTAGTAGGCAGAGCCAGA
>CM031944.1:15151295-15161295 GCA_018749465.1 Paracanthobrama guichenoti
AATCCTTTGAAATGGAAAGATGAGAAGGCGTTTGGAATCAGATCAGTGTGTGTTTGTGTGTGTGTGATCGCAGTCAGATCAGATCAGATCAGCCACTAAATGACGGAGCGACACTTTGTTGACTGAAGGGATCTGACGGCAGTTTGATGTTTCTTCAGAGAGGAACGTCCAGATCCCCAAAGCCCACCGTCTGATCCCTGTTTGTTCCCACCCAAATCCCTGCTGCTCTGCTGGCCGTGGCTCCACGCCAGACAGATAGTGTGTGTGTGTGTGTGTGTGTGTGTGTGTGTGTGTGTGTGTGATGTTGGTATCCTTTACGTCATGCCAAGAAGGAGCCTTTGACTGCAGGCAGGTGGATCCATACCGCACAAATCCACCGAGCACAGGGAGTGCAAAACATGATGCTCTTCCTCAGTGTTTCTGTCTCGTTCTCCAGCACAAACATCTAAACATGCTTACATCAACACACATTTACTGGAGAAGAGAAATCACTGAAGATATTAAGACAGATGAAGTGAGTTTGAGCTCAAAACAAGAGCAGATATCTGCCACTGGAGTCAGAACAATCCTCTTAACTCAAATGGAAAGTCATGTTTTTGCAGTGAATTGGCTTTTGGATTATTGCAGAAATTAAGCTCTGTGACCAACAACAGCACGTTTGGTTCATTATGATTCACAAACGAACACAAACTTTATGAAGTTTGAAGCAAAATTAAATGTAGGCTATAACCGAACTCCACCACGGTCGCATCATTTCACCAACAATAAGCTTCGACAACTCGTTTTTAGTCTTTATTTAAAAGCGTTTTCCCTGAATGGTAGAGTTAGAACAACTAGCATGAGCACGATTATAAACTTGAAAAGCGACTAGTTTACCTGTTCAGCGTGATGATGTTTAATGCCAGCGACTGCAGCTCTAAAATAACAATAGTTCAGCATAATTCAGTTCAGTGTCGGTTCAGTTCAGCGTCGGTTCAATAACTATGTAATGTTCATCAATTATGAAATGAATCAATTATGAAACAAATTCATTTTCAGCTCTACAGAAGACAATAGAGTCATTATTCTGCTAAAATTTTGTTCTCGTCTGATAGTGTCAAGGTAGCTAAATTGATAACATTACTTTTAAACCTCATAAAGCACAGATAATGTGGGAATAATTCCACACACCATGTCCAAAGAGAGTGTGTATGTCTCTATGGAAATGGCAAATAATTGACTTGCACGTTCACTTGCACACACAAACTCCATTTATTTGTACAAATCCGTTCCAGAGGAGCTGAAATCCACACCGGCGAGGCGAAGCGGCTTTTATTTTCAAGGCTTCTGTCTCGCCTTGTGTTCGCCTGACTGATAAGTTGTCCTGAACGATTGAATTTGTCTCTCTCTCTCTTTCCTCGCGGCTCTGTCTGAGGCGCGCGCCTCCATTCAGGAGAATGTCAGTCAGCCGGTGTGTGGCGATGAATAGAGGCGAGAAAATAGAGGCCGTTATGCCATTGAGCGCCGCTGGATGCTGGCGACCGTCACCACGTCTTTCTCTTTTGTTTGACCCTGCTCACCGTCGTCCATCCTTCCATTCTGCTGGCAGGTAAACAGCTTTGAATACGCTGACGTCATCCGGCCGCGTCTCCCAATCCTCCAGCCAATTAAATGATAAGGTGCTCGGGAGGGTCCGAAAGCCTCGGAGATTCCCATTAAGCGGTGAGTGGCAGCGCTGGGATTAACAAAGCGATTGGCGGTGCTGCATTTGGGGTTCACGGGTGAGAGAACGGCCCGTGATCGATCAGACGCCGGTCTGGACCACAATGCATCAGTAAACCACTGTGGCAGGTTTCCCAGACACACAATGCGCTTTGTGTGCAGGCTAAAAGGATTTTTAATGAAAACGCACGGTTCGTGGGCCGATATTACGCTTTCGACCGGTTCTTGACATTTGAGAACGTGCTCACATGTTGCTTTTAGTCTCATATATAATAATTTCAGCATCTTAAACACTTCAGAATGTGTGACAAAGAGCACATGATTTAAAGTCACCAAATAGAGAATATAGTGTCTTGAGGTCCTTTAATATAATATACTGCTGGGGAGTTTAAAGGGAATATATTATGCCCCCTTTCACAAAATGTAATATAAATTTCTGGTGTCCCCAGAATGTGTGTGTGAAGTTTCAGCTCAAAATACCCCACAGATAATTTATTGTAGCTTGTCAAATTTGCCCCTATTTGGGTGTGAGCAAAAACACACCGTTTGTGTGTGTGTCCCTTTAAATGCAAATGAGCTGCTGCTCCCCCTACCTTTCCAGAAGAGGGCAGAGCCAAGCTTCAGATACTCCGTTAATAAGTCCACACCGATGAGAGACTCAGGAAGAGCTCGACACTTTTAGACAATGGTTAGTGGATCATTGATGTAACGTTAGTTGTTGTGGAGTCACACTGATTTAATTCATCGACTAACATGTGCCGCATGTTAATTATTTAATTTCAGATATTCCTCAGAACTTGAATTTAAATTGAATTGAAAAAGTTTTTAAGGATTTGTTTCAGAAGAGTTGTAACTAGAGTAAATTAGTTTAACCTGCAAGCACCTAACACAATTTTGTGAGTGAATTCTTAAAACAAATTTGCTAATTGGGTGATAAAAACGGCCCCGAAATGGACAAAAGCGCCCACGAAATGAACAAAAGCTCCCAACCCCCGAAATGAACAAAAGCTCCCCATCCCCGAACTGAACAAAAGTGCCTGCAAAATGAACAAACGTGCCCCCGAACTGAACAAAAGAGCCCCCGAACTGAACAAGAGTGCCCCCGAACTGAACAAAAGCGCCCCCGAACTGAACAAGAGCGCCCCCTAACTGAACAAAAGCGCCCCCGAACTGAACAAACGTGCCCCCGAACTGAACAAGAGCGCCCCCGAACTGAACAAAAGCGCCCCCGAACTGAACAAGAGCGCCGAACTGAACAAGAGCGCCCCGAACTGAACAACGTGCCCTGAACTGAACAAAAGCGCCCCTGAACTGAACAAGCGTGCCCCGAACTGAACAAGAGCGCCCCCGAACTGAACAAACGTGCCCCCGAACTGAACAAACGTGTCCCCGAACTGAACAAAAGCGCCCCCGAACTGAACAAGCGTGCCCCCGAACTGAACAAAAGCGCCCCCGAACTGAACAAGAGCGCCCCCGAACTGAACAAACGTGCCCCGAACTGAACAAACGTGCCCCCGAACTGAACAAACGCGCCCCCGAACTGAACAAGAGCGCCCCCGAACTGAACAAGAGCGCCCGAACTGAACAAGCGCGCCCCGAACTGAACAAACGCGCCCGAACTGAACAAGAGCTTCGAACTGAACAAACGCGCCCCGAACTGAACAAGCGCGCCCTTCGAACTGAACAAGAGCGCCCGAACTGAACAAGAGCGCCCCGAACTGAACAAGAGCGCCCCCGAACTGAACAAGAGCGTCCCCGAACTGAACAAGAGCGCCCCCGAACTGAACAAAAGAGCCCCCGGAATTTAATTTTCTTTTATTCCTGTGATCAAAGCTGAATTTATCGTCATTGCTCCAGTCTTCAGTGTCACATTATCCTTCACAAATCATTCTCATATGAGGATTTGATTTGATTTATTATGAGTGTTGAAAACAGCTTCAGATTTCTGTGGAAACTGTGATATTTAATTTTTCAGGATGAATTGAAGGTTCAAAAGAACAGCATTTATGTGAAATACAATCTTTTGCAACATTATAAATGTCTTTTAATGTCACTTTTGATTGAATGTGTCCTTGATGAATAAATACATTAACGTCTTTCAAAAGAAAACACATTCTCACTGACCCCAAACTTTCGAACTGAACTGAGTTTTGCTTCATAATCTCTCATGTTTTTAAAATGTTGATATATTTGTGCTGGAAAACATTCTTTTGAATACATTGACAGCATTAATATCCCGCATCGATCAGTGTTTCTTGCGTTCTCCTTTGACACACATCCGATCCGTCCTTCCTTCTGCTCCGGCTGCTTTAATGAACGCCTGCTGTCGTTTAATAATGGAGGTATTTCTGCAGGCCTCGACTGTGCCGTTCTCCGTCAGACTAATTATTAATCAAGAGCTCGGCGTCAGATGCCAAACAGACACTTCACACACAAACACACAGTTTGGCTAAAATGAGATATCATTTAATCTGGTTTCTCTGTGTTATGAATGTGATGTGTTTCCATGCCTGTCACTTGTATTCTTGTTGTTTTTGTAAATATATGGTAAGGCTTTAGTTTAGGGTTTAATCATCACTATTACTAGTGTATTACTAGGATATTGTCTGTGTATTAGTTCTTATAAAGCACATATTAATGCCTTATTCTGCATGATCATATTCTACATCCCATAATCGCACCTCCGAAATGAACAAAAGCTCCCAAAAGTGATTTATATATTATTATATTTACAACAACACTAATATTAAATGTAACATTCATCATTTCTTTATATATGTGTTTGTATATGTACACTCACCTAAAGGATTATTAGGAACACCTGTTCAATTTCTCATTAATGCAATTATCTAATCAACCAATCACATGGCAGTTGCTTCAATGCATTTAGGGGTGTGGTCCTGGTCAAGACAATCTCCTGAACTCCAAACTGAATGTCAGAATGGGAAAGAAAGGTGATTTAAGCAATTTTGAGCGTGGCATGATTGTTGGTGCCAGACGGGCCGGTCTGAGTATTTCACAATCTGCTCAGTTACTGGGATTTTCACGCACAACCATTTCTAGGGTTTACAAAGAATGGTGTGAAAAGGGAAAAACATCCAGTATGCGGCAGTCCTGTGGGCGAAAATGCCTTGTTGATGCTAGAGGTCAGAGGAGAATGGGCCGACTGATTCAAGCTGATAGAAGAGCAACTTTGACTGAAATAACCACTCGTTACAACCGAGGTATGCAGCAAAGCATTTGTGAAGCCACAACACGCACAACCTTGAGGCAGATGGGCTACAACAGCAGAAGACCCCACCGGGTACCACTCATCTCCACTACAAATAGGAAAAAGAGGCTACAATTTGCACAAGCTCACCAAAATTGGACAGTTAGTCAGAATAGTGTCAGAATTTGGCGTAAACAGAATGAGAACATGGATCCATCATGCCTTGTTACCACTGTGCAGACTGGTGGTGGTGGTGTAATGGTGTGGGGGATGTTTTCTTGGCACACTTTAGGCCCCTTGGTGCCAATTGGGTATCGTTTAAATGCCACGGCCTACCTGAGCATTGTTTCTGACCATGTCCATCCCTTTATGACCACCATGTACCCATTCTCTGATGGCTACTTCCAGCAGGATAATGCACCATGTCACAAAGCTTGAATCATTTCAAATTGGTTTCTTGAACATGACAATGAGTTCACTGGACTAAAATGGCCCCCACAGTCACCAGATCTCAACCCAATAGAGCATCTTTGGGATGTGGTGGAACGGGAGCTTCGTGCCCTGGATGTGCATCCCACAAATCTCCATCAACTGCAAGATGCTATCCTATCAATATGGGCCAACATTTGTAAAGAATGCTTTCAGCACCTTGTTGAATCAATGCCACGTAGAATTAAGGCAGTTCTGAAGGCGAAAGGGGGTCAAACACAGTATTAGTATGTGTTCCTAATAATCCTGACAGGTGAGTGTGTGTGTGTGTATATATATATATATATATATATATATATATATATATATATATATATATATATATATATATATATATATTATAATAACATGTAACATACTTTCTATTATTATGGTGATTATTATTATGAATGGTTGACAGATGAATAATGTGGTAAACGGGCTGAAGTTGAGCTGATATCTGAAACTCAAACTCAAAATCTTTTTGGATTTTTGAAGTTGAATCAGAATTATGAATTCCTCACGATGCTTTGCTTCTCATTAAACATCTGCATCCGTCCTTTCTGAAGCATAAACCTGCGCTCAGATGTAATAATTAAATATTCTGCCGTAGATCTGTTTTCATCCTCCAATGCTCGAGCAGATGCTGCACTACCTGAATATTCATAATCTTCTTTTAAAGCAGAGATGCTGCTCATTGTCTCAGTTTGTCAGGCGAGTTGCTTGTTATTGGAGACGTGAAGCTGCGGTGCAGACGTGAGTTATATTCTCAAGTCTTCTTTCAGTTCAGTAAGAGCAGAAGTGGAAGTTTGGAGATCTCTGGAGCCGAAAGGAAGTTCCCGTTAGTTTCTCAGCAGCTCATTAGCGCAGGAACAGTTGTTTGGCAGCTGTCTGAGTCCCTGAACGAGGAGATCTGGACTAAAGCATACAATTAAGAGTGATTTACTGATGAATTCCCACTGCAAAACACTCCAGACTTCACCTTTATAACGGCAAAATCTGCTCCTCCTCAGTATTTCTGTCTCGTTTTCCAGCACAAATATATAAACAAATCAAGACACATTTACTGGAGAAGAGAAATGACTGCATAAACACTGTTTAATTTGGCAAAACTCAACTCTTTTAACTTTTAACTTCACAAATGTAAAGTTTAAGTAAGCAGAACTGGCAGATTTTTATTTTGTACTCATACGTTTTAATTGCTCTTAACTTCAAGTAAGCTAATTCATACATTTAAATTAAAAATATTTTCAGTAGTGGAAACCTGGTTAGTTGAACTAGCTAATTCACTAAATGCAACCACAATTGGATACACAATGCTTTGATAGCATTAGCATAGCACTCGCTGAATGAGGGCAGAAATATAACACGTTTAATATAAATCTGTTCTCAAACTGAGTTCACGCTCCACTCGTGACCCTACAAACACCCAACATAACAGAAGCTCTTCTAAATGAACATAGCAAAACATTAAACACCACTAAATCTCCCACTTATAATCTTGCACAAAAAAATTATATAATACTTAATTTTAACATTTATTCTCCCTTAAAAGAAACAAGTTCATAAAACTCAAAACAGTGAAAGAGTTCAGATTACATAAAATGTGTCAGTTTTGAGAACTCAAAAGAAAAAGAAAGTTCTAAATACTCATAAAAGTCAATTTGATTGAACTAATTTGTTTAATTTGAGTTGATGCTACTCAAAACAATGAAGTATTTTGAACGTTAGGGTTTACAGTGAAGACAGTGACTGAATTCGAGTCATATTAGTTTGGTCAAATCTCTTTATACACTGAAAAAATTTGGTGTAGAAATAATTTTTGCTCTGAAATTGCTAGTAAATTGCACAAATAATTACAAAGAAATGGTAAGTAATTAAAAATAGTATTTAATGTACAGCAATAATCTTGAGGAGCCTGAGTCGTTGAATGATTCACTCGACTGAGTTGCTTGTAGAGATTTGACAGTTCATTCTGAGGGAGGGATGGATGGAGGGATGAATGGATGGATGGATGGATGGAGGGATGGATGGATGGATGGATGGATGGATGGAGGGATGGAATGGATGGATGGATGGAGGATGGGATGGATGGATGGATGGATGGATGGAGGGATGGATGGATGGATGGATGGGATGGATGGATGGATGGATGGATGGATGGAGGGATGGATGGATGGATGGATGGATGGATGGAGGGATGAATGGATGGAGGGATGGAGGGATGGATGGATGGATGGATGGAGGATGAATGGATGGATGATGGATGGACAGATTGGATGATGGATGGATGGATGGATGGATGGATGGATGGATGGATGGATGGATGGATGGATGAATGGATGGAGGGATGGATGGATGGATGGATGGATGGATGGATGGATGGATGGAGGGAGGGATGGATGAATGGATGGACGGATGGAGGGAATGGATGGAATGGATGGATGGATGGATGGAGGGATGGAGGGATGTATTAGACAATAAAAATGTGTTTATTTATATGATATATTTATAATAATAAAAAATATATGTAATATTAATAATGTCTTTATGATTATATTATATATTTATATTAATAATAATAATACATGTAAAATTAATAATACCTTTATATTTATGTAATATATTTATAATAATAATAATAATAATAATAATTACTTTATATTTTATTATATTTAAAGCAACATTTATAATATTAATCATTTATTTAAAGTTAAACCAAATAATATTATACCAAATAATTTTCTTTAACATCAATAATTTCTTTTTTTATTTGTATTTAAAATGATCAAGATCAGGTTTTTAAAGATTTCTTGAAGTTTCTCTGAGACCAATTCGTTTAATATGTTGTGCTTCTCAAATGAAGGACGACTGGAGTGTTTTCTGTGTGACGTGTGCTGTTATGATGGAATAGTTCATGGAAAAATAGGTCAAAAGTCTTCACACGGCAATGGGATTTAATAATTCACAGCATTAATGAGGCTGTGGGACGGCTGGGCAGCTTTCCTTTGTTTAAGACACGATTAATTCATGCCACCGACTGTTTAAATTTGAAACAACTCAGGTGCGGAGCGCTATTTGTCATGTTTCCTTCCGTCACCAATTAATCGCTCGACGAACCTCCGAAGTCCACAAAACACTGGCTGGAAAGACAGAGAGAAATCCTCTGAACGCGATCAGCACAAACATCATGATCCGATCCGTTTGGGGACAAATAAACGTGTTAATGTGTAAAGCAGTTCAAGATTATTGTTGTGTTAGTGGACTGATTAAAGATGAAGTAGACCGTAAGAGGCCGGCGGTTCATAATTTATGAAGCGACGCACAAACAAGAGTTGACGGGACGATGCTGAGCTTTAATGCACCTGTAAAACAATAGAGCATTTGATGTGTGACGTTTACAGGGATGCACTGATTGTGTGTGTGATCTGTTATGAAAGAAACGCATTCACTTTTACACCATATGACATGTGATCATGCACTGCCTCCCAGGACAGATATGAAATGTATATAAAACATATATGGGCAAATTTCAGAAACTTCCACGGCTACATTTTTTCATTTTTCTGAAGAAAGACTAACATAAATAGTGAAATAGTGAAAGATGGCAGCATCACTATTTTATTTTTACACAGAGATGAACAGATCCATTAGTGAAATCCATTGACTTTAGTAATCTTTGTTGCACTATGTTCCAATGATGATAGTTCAAAAATGGGAAAAAGCACTAAATTGTTAAATTGTACATTGAACATTTACTCATGGAGCCACATTAGCATCCCAATATCTCTGGAACTGAACCATATTGGGCCTTGAATATGAAGATATTAATAATAAGAAATGTTTGTTAAGAACCAGAATTTAAAAGGATATTAATATATATTTAATACTTCTTGAGTTACAGGCATGCAAACTTTGTGGGAAGAAACACGAGAAGTGCCTGTTTCCCATTTTTGAACTGTCACTATTTGCATATAATGCAAGAAAGATTACTAAAGTCAATGGATTTCACTAATAGATCTGCCAATCTCTGTGTGAGAATAAAATCTTTCTAAAGTCATGTTTACAGCCCTGTCATTTGGCTCAGAATCTTAGGTGAAGGGTCATTATGACCCTCCTCTACAAAATAACGGAGGGTTATTTATTTACATTTACATTTATGCATTTGTTTTAACTTCGAAAGATCATTTTTCTGCCGTGTATCGTGTTCCAGAGTGGGATATTTACCACTGGAATCAGGTAACTCGGGATAAATGGACTTCGGGTGTTTCCACATGCGGTTTGGTGTATTGGGTTGCACACATAACGTGATTTCTGCTTCGCTTGTTCTTGATAAATTACACCAGCTTTTCATTTTCTACCCACTCATTTCATAATTCTCCAAAGTGTGTGTCGGAACGCTCAACCTTGAATTATTCCCTCTCTCTCTCACAGCGCGGAAAAGGAAAGAAAACAACAGGAATTTGTTACAGATCTTAAAAACAACAAGGCGTGTTAATGGTCTTGTTTATTGCGATGATCAAACATAATGAGCGTCCCAGCTGAAGATCAACCCTCAGCGGACTAGTTTCTTCCATTGTAGCCATTTACAAATTAGACTTATGGAGATTATATAGTGAG
>CM031944.1:15168795-15178795 GCA_018749465.1 Paracanthobrama guichenoti
AAAACCGATTCATATTTAAATATCCGATTCATATTTAAATATCTTCATATTTAAATATCTTAGAGCAAAACCGATTCATATTTAAATATCCGATTCATATTTAAATATCCGATTCATATTTAAATATCTTAGAACAAAACCGATTCATATTTAAATATCCGATTCATATTTAAATATCTTAGAACAAAACCGATTCATATTTAAATATCCGACTAATATTTAAATATCCGATTCATATTTAAATATCTTAGAACAAAACCGATTCATATTTAAATATCCGATTCATATTTAAATATCCGATTCATATTTAAATATCTTAGAGCAAAACCGATTCATATTTAAATATCCGATTCATATTTAAATATCCGATTCATATTTAAATATCCGATTAATATTTAAATATCTTAGAACAAAACCGATTCATATTTAAATATCCGATTCATATTTAAATATCCGATTCATATTTAAATATCTTAGAGCAAAACCGATTCATATTTAAATATCCGATTAATATTTATATGTCTTAGAGCAAAACCGATTCATATTGAAATCTCTTAATGGAACCGTTGGTGTGAAGCTGCTGAAACCGTGTGTATTGTGAAAGCTTCTGTACATTTGATTTGAATCGTGGGATTGATTTCTCCATTAGGGACACATGTTGTGCTGTCTGCCGTCACAGCGGGAGCCTGTGTGTCGTCTAGGTAGGGAGCTGACTAGGTTAACTAGAGCGCCTGTTGAACGAGCACATGCGTGTTGTATATGCTGCTGTTTTAATCACATTCATATCAGGGACATTAATTTGCTGTAATTGGACTGTTTGACCTTCAGCCGGGTCGACTCATCCATTTCATTATTTTCCCTTCTAGTTTTGTTTATGGCTGTATTGATTTAGAGCACAATGTTCCACTCTCTCTCTCTCACACTCACACACACACAGACACACACACAGACACACACACACACACACACACACACACACACACACACACACACACACACACACACACACACACACACACACACACACACACTCAGTATAAATGGAATCGCACAGCAGAGGATCGTTGATTAAAGGAATGCAGCTCTGAAATGATTATTAAACCACTGATTATGCTGATATATAATTGTGGAAGAAAACAATACGACTGCAGAATGAGTCTCATTTTTCATAATAGAATGAAGCTACACTGTGTGTGTGTGTGTGTGTGTGTGTGTGTGTGTGTGTGTGTGTGTGTGTGTGTGTGTGTGTGTGTGTTTATGCTTCTATACTTTAGAGATGAAATGCTCTCCTGAAGTTTCTCATTGGTAGATTTGAAGCTTCTGATTTCCCATCACAGGTTTTTGATGCTCACTAATATGGACCAATCAGAAGCATGCATGAGCCATGACTAAAGCAACAGTATGTTGTGGAAATGTGTTTTGGGCTGCTTCCAGTGTGAACGATTCATTGGATATGATCGTGTTAATACTGGGTTAACTGTGCAGAAGCATAGATCATGATTCATTTATATATATTTTTTTTATTCATTTGGCAGATGCTTTTATATAAAGCGACTTGCGTTGCATTCAAGATATGCACTTTATTAGTTTGTGCATTCCTGCAATGGAACCCATGACCTTGGCTTTGATAACATCAGTGTTTGAGCTACAGGGATGCAGCGCATCAATAACTTTCATAGCAAAATGTATTATAATATTTTCTCTCGTTCTCCAGCACAAACATCTAAACTTTCTTAAATCAAGACACATTTACTGGAGAAGAGAAATGAATGGAGATATTAAGTCTTAAATAAGACATTAACACATTAAGATTATTAAAGCACATTTTACGTGTGGCTTCCTTATATGGAGATGATTCAACTCCGAATTCATTAACATTAACGTTAACAAGAAAATACTGTTTCAGTTTTCTTATTATTATTTTAGATCAAAACTGATTAATATTTAAATATCTTAATAGAACAAAACCAATTAATATTTAGAAAAACAAATCCGATCAATATTTCGATTTCATAATAGAATAAAATTGATTTAAATGCCATGTTTAATTCAATATAATTGTTAGTAAATTTCACAATTAATTACACAGCACTTGCAGTTTCTTCGTAAATAATTATTTGTGAAATTTACTAGCAATTATATTATATTATATCGAATTGACATGACATTTAAATAAATAAATAAGAATCCTACGCATCTGTTTTCAGTGTAGGTGTAAAGTTCTTCTGTGTGCATAAATATGAATATGAGACTTTTGTTTTTTAATTTTTGCACTTGGTCATCATAATTATTTTTCCTGTATTATGCGAGATGTCTTCACTGAGCTGATAAATGTGTGTGTAAGTGTTATTTGTTGGCGGTCTCTCAGCATTGTGTTCTCCGGAGAACTTTCCCCAGCGTGGTCTAATGTTGAAAGTTTACTTTTGTTCCTACTGCAATAACAAAAGGCCTTTTAAGTCTGACTGGAAAATCTTTAGGAGAAATTGGCTCCTCTATCGAGGGGCGGTCATATTGATTCTCGCCCCTGGCTGGCGCTGCTAAAAAGATGGATAGATTTGTGTGAGTGTGTGCTTCTAAAGACCGTAGTGTGTTCTCAGAGAGCTGCGGACGCTTAAAAACACATGCGACGCCGCCGTGTGTGGCGTTCATGAGCTGTGAGATGCGCCGGCTGACAGGGACAAATGCGTCCCACTCTCTCTGTGTGTCTCGTTTGCTGTCGGAGTAAATGAAATCTCTTAAAGCGGTTCCTGCGCTGACACGCACAGGCCTTGTCAATTACTTCCCTTGTCTTCCCTAGTTAGCCTCACAGTTTACCTGATCCCGCCGTACAGAGAGGCGCTCGAAGGGTCATGTTGGTTTAGATAATTGCTTCACTGTCACTAAAGTCAAATACACACAATCTGCCTCTGTGTTTGTGATCCATAACACATTTAGCTTGCTTCCTAATCTAGTTGTCTTGTGGCATTGTACACTGCACAAATTGATTTTCTTCCTCAGTGTTTCTGTCTGTTTTCCAGCACAAATATCTAAACATTCTTAAATCAAGACACATTTACTGGAGACGCAACATGACTGAAGGTTACTGAGAAATGGGTCAAAATTAAGTGAGTTTGTGCCTAAAACAAGGGAACAAAACTGGCAAAAAGAAACTTACTCAAGTAAATGTATCTTGATTTAAAGGAAATCAAATTTTCCTTGAGCTTTTGCCATATAAGAGGTCATCAAACTACAGAAAATCAACGTGCACTTCATCATTGCAACTTTGGCCCCGCCCACTGGAGTGTTAGTGAGATGACGAGGAGAGACGAATGGACTAAAAATGACATCCCCTTCCAAAGGATCCTAATGCTGGGAATGTGCTTATTTATCTTCAACAATGTCTCAGTTGAGCATTATTTATTTGTGTTCGCTACAAGCAATTATTCTTTTTTTTTTTAAATATGATGTTTAGTTTTTACATTTTCATTTTGTTTTAGTACAGTTTTAGTCATTTTTGTGTTTTTGGATTTTTTTAAGTTTAAAAAGGTATATTTTTAAGTTTTCATTTTCAGTTTTAGTAAAAAAATGTTAGTAATTTTGTTGTATTTTATTCTTTTTATTAGTTTTTTTAAATGTCTAATTTTTTATTAAGTTTTCATTTGTTTTAGTACATTTTTAGTAATGTTGTTTATTTTATTAGTTTAAAAAGTCTAGTTTTTAAGTTTTTCTTTTAAGTTTTAGTAACATTTTTAGTTATTTATATTTATTTGTTTTAAAGAAAAACGAATGTCTAGTTTTTATGTTTTTATCAGTCAGAACAGTAAGATGTTCTTAGTCTGTGTGTCAGTAAATCAAACTAGTAATTAAACGCTCAAAAAAAAAAGCCTTTTATTTCTAAATTATGATTATTTTTGATGTAAAAATCATACTAACATTATAAGTGCACCCCAGGAAACATTATAAAACAATGCAGTTCAAGTAAATGCTTAGATATCTGTGCTGTAAAACAAGACAAACATCATTTACAGTGTGTCGAAGTCGCTTGGATATGAGCATCTGCCGAATGCATAAATCTGAATGTTTACATTTATGCATTTGACTGACATGTTTATGCAAAGCGTATTCTAGTTCTTCATATCATCAGTATGTGTGTCTCTTGCAGATGCATGATCTACAGTCACAGCTCTGGATGCACGTAAGACTAAAATTGACTAGATGGTGGGTTACAAATTAAATTCATCACAATGTTGACACAAAGAGAGTCTCCTCAGCCACCACCAACCTTTAGCAGCAGAGGTTTCATCATTTCTATAACTATCATATAACTATCTGCACTGGTTATCATGGCAATAAAGGCCAAAAGTACACTATACTGCCAAAAGTGTTGTGCCTTCACATGCACATGAGCTTTAATGCCATCCCATTCTTAATCCGTAGGGTTTAATATGGAGTCGGCCCACCCTTTGCAGCTCTAACAGCTTCAGCTCTTCTGGGAAGGCTTTCCACAAGGTTTAGGAGTGTGTTTATGGGAATTTTTGACCATTCTTCTAGAAGCGCATTTGTGAGGTCAGGCACTGATGTTGGACGAGAAGGCCTGGCTCACAGTCTCCGCTCTAATTCATCCCAAAGGTGTTCTATCGGGATGAGGTCAGGACTCTGTGCAGGCCAGTCAAGTTCCTCCACACCAAACTCGCTCATCCATGTCTTTATGGACCGACGCTTTGTGCACTGGAGCGCAGTCATGTTGGGACAGGAAGGGGCCGTCCCCAAACTGTTCCCACAAAGTTGGGAGCATGAAATTGTCCAAAATGTCTTGGTGAAGCATTAAGAGTTCCTTTCACTGGAACTAAGGGGCCAAGCCCAACCCCTGAAAAACAACCCCACCCCATAATCCCCCCTCCACCAAACTTTACATTTCACTGCCGGTTGTATATTCTGTATATAACTGTGTATGTGACAAACAAAAACTTTACACTTGGCACAATGCAGTCAGGCAAGTCCCATTCTCCTGGCAACCGCCAAACCCAGACTCGTCCATGGGATTGTCAGACAGAGAAGCGTGATTGGTCACTCCAGAGAACACGTCTCCACTGCTCTAGAGTCCAGTGGCGGCGTGCTTTACTCCACTGCATCCCACGCTTTGCATTGCACTTGGTGATGTAAGGCTTGGATGAGCTGCTCGGCCATGGAAACCCATTCCATGAAGCTCTCTACGCACTGTTCTTGAGCTCATCTGAAGGCCACAGAAGTTTGGAGGTCTGGAGCTATTGACTCTGCAGAAAGTTGGTGACTTCTGCGCACTGTGACCCTCAGCATGCGCTGACCCCGCTCTGTGATTTTACATGGCCTACCACTTCGTGGATGAGTTGCTGTTGTTCTCAATCGCTTCCACTTTGCTTGAGTTCACTGAGCTCCTGAGAGCGTCCCATTCTTTCACTAATGTGTGTAGAAGCGTCTGCATGCCTAGTGCTTGATTTATACACCTGTGGCCATGAAGGGATTGAACACCTGAACTCAGGGATTTGGAGGGGCGACCCAATACTTTTGGCAATATAGTGCATATTAAAAAAAATAATTTTAAATGATATTTGTCAGCTGATAACTGTAGTGTTCTGTCAGGGTAAGTAGGGCTTCAGTTGTGTGGTATTTAGCTGAGGTGTTTTGCAGATGTGAGGCAGAGCGCTGTGATGCTTTTAATGGACTTTAACAGAATGCGTCTTTTTCCGGAAGAACAAAATGCTGATGGAATCACAGATTCATTTGAATGCAAGATTCTCCTCGCCGCTTTTGTTTTGATTTTCAGGTGTCGGCGGGTCGAGGGTGTTTGACTCCCTGCTGGTAAATGCTGAAATAATGCATTAGCATTTAATTTCAAGGACGACAAGGGCGCCGGCTGCTAAAACACATCCCCGAATGCACGCACGCACTCCAGATTGAGTTTGAGACATCTGCGCAAAGGTGCAACTCACTGTTTGTGTGTGAGGATGTGGACGAGGAGGAATTAAAGCCTTTCAGCGTCCACGACGGAATCCAATCAATCAATCAATAACGGCTGTAATGGATAACAGCGATACAGACCCATGCAAGTAGAGCAGAATATTAATGAACCGCATCTGAACACGAGAAACAAGCGTTCACACCAGCCGGAGACTCGTTTACTTCTGGGAGAAGCTTTCAGATAAAGTGTGTTATCAGACCTCAGTGAAACGGGATTTCATCCATCATTCCCGCTCTACAGCAAACACATCATTTATATGGAGCTCTGCTCTACATATTGATAAATGCTCTAATTGGGTTTGATACAGATTGGGCTTCTCTGAGCAGAGATCAGCCGCTTTACTACAGCAGAGGAAGACTGATTTACCGTCACACTCTTTGTTAATATCTACAATTTTAGTTTTAGTAAACTTTGTAGCATTTTTTGGCATTTTTGTGGTTTTGTCAATTGTATTTGTATTTTTTAAATAAAATGTTTTTGTTTTTAGTTTTAGTATTTTTATCTTTTTGTAAGTTTTATTAATTAAAAAATAAAATGGCAATTTCTATTGCGTTGAGTCATTTTTAGTAATTTTATTTGTAGTTTTTTAAAATATGTCTATTTTATTGTTTTCATTTTTAGTTTTAGTAAACTTTGTAGTGATTTTGTGTTTTTGTAATTTTTATTAGTACTTTTTAATAAAATGTTTTTAAGTTTTCTTTTTTTAGTTTTTGTAATTTTGTTGTTTTGTTAATTTTATTAGTTTTAAAAAAATAATGTTTAGTTTTTATTAAGTTTTTGTTTTTAGTTTTAGTAAAAAAATTGTGTTTTGTAATTTTAGTTGTATTTTTTAAAATAATATTTCTAGATTTTAAATTTTTAGTTTTAGTAAACTTTGTAGTGATGTCGTTTTGTTATATATTTTAAATAGGTTTAGTTTTATTAAGTTTTTGGTTTTGGTTTTAGTATGATTTTAGTAATTTTGTTTTGTTATTGTTATTTGCTTTTTTAAATGTCTAGTTTTTATTAAGTTTTTATTCTTAGTAAAAAATTTTTTTATTTTTATTATTATTTTTTTAAGTCAAGTCAAAGTCAGCTTTATTGTCAATTCTGCCATACGTACAGTACATACATACAGAGAATTGAACTTCTATGACTCTCAGACCCGAGGTGCCTAACAACAACAAAACAATAACAAAAGTTTAACAGTAACAACAACAGAAGAAAGATTAAAAAAAGATGGATAAAGTGAATTATAGAGGTAAAGTGGCGATGGCAGATAGTGCAAACAATAGTAACAATAGTGCAATTTCACATTTAAGTCAGTGCAGGTAAAAAATAAAATTATAAGAGTGTGTGCAAAAAAAGAGTCTGTAAGAGGGGACCAATTCCTCAGAGAGACAATATAATGAGGTAGATGAAGGGAGGAGAACGGGGGAGATTCCCAGATCAGGTGCGTGGGGCAGAAGAGGGGAGGGTCGGCAGAGTCGGGAGGGAGTTCAATGCCCTGACAGCTTGGGGAATGAAGCTGTCCTTCAGTCTGCTGGTCCTTGCTTGGAGACTGCGTAGCCTCCTCCCTGATGGCAGCAGACTGAAGAGGCTGTGCGATGGGTGGGTGGGGTCTCTCGCAATGATGAGGGCTTTGCGGAGAGGCGGGAGTTATAAATGTCCTGGAGGGTGGGAAAGAGACACCAACGATCTTCTCAGCTGCTCTCACTATGCGCTGAAGTGCTTTACGGCAGGATGCGTTGCAGGCGCCGTACCACACAGTGATGCAGCTGGTCAGAATGCTCTCGATGGTGCCTCTGTAGAAGGTGCGCATGATGGGGGCTGGGGCTCCGGCTCTTCTCAGCTTGCGGAGAAAGTAGAGTCGCTGCTGTGCTTTCTTGGTCAGTGCTGTGGTGTTGGCGGTCCAGGAGAGGTCCTCTGTGATATGTACACCCAGAAATTTGGTGCTCCTCACCCTTTCCACGGTCACACCGTTGATGGTCAGAGGAGCGTGCTGGGTGTGCATTCTCCTGAAGTCAACAACAATCTCCTTCGTCTTCTCCACGTTCAGAGAGAGATTGTTGTCGCCACGCCACCTGGCCAGGCGGCTCACCTCGCTCCTGAAGTTTGTCTCATCATCGTTGCTAATTAAATAACATGTCTAGTTTTTACTAAGTGTCCGTTTTCAGTTTTAGTAAATTAAGTAATTTTGTTGTTTTGTTTTGTTCGCTGTTGTTCTCTTCCTCCATACATAATGCCAGTGTGTTGGTCAGTGTTTTGGTCTGTGTGTTGGTCTGTGTGTTGGTCTGTGTGTTGGTCTGTGTGTGTTGGTCTGTGTGTTCGTCAGTGTGTTGGTCTGTGTGTTGGTCTGTGTGTGTTGGTCCGTGTGTTGGTCCGTGTGTTGGTCCGTGTGTTGGTCCGTGTGTTGGTCCGTGTGTTGGTCCGTGTGTGTTGGTCCGTGTGTGTTGGTCCGTGTGTGTTGGTCTGTGTGTTGGTCTGTGTGTTGGTCTGTGTGTGTTGGTCTGTGTGTTCGTCAGTGTGTTGGTCCGTGTGTTGGTCTGTGTGTGTTGGTCCGTGTGTTGGTCCGTGTGTGTTGGTCCGTGTGTGTTGGTCCGTGTGTGTTGGTCTGTGTGTGTTGGTCCGTGTGTTGGTCCGTGTGTTGGTCCGTGTGTTGGTCCGTGTGTTGGTCTGTGTGTGTTGGTCTGTGTGTGTTGGTCTGTGTGTGTTGGTCCGTGTGTTGGTCCGTGTGTTGGTCCGTGTGTTGGTCCGTGTGTTCGTCAGTGTGTTGGTCTGTGTGTTGGTCTGTGTGTGTTGGTCTGTGTGTGTTGGTCCGTGTGTTGGTCCGTGTGTTGGTCCGTGTGTTGGTCTGTGTGTTGGTCTGTGTGTTGGTCTGTGTGTGTTGGTCCGTGTGTTGGTCTGTGTGTGTTGGTCAGTGTGTTGGTCAGTGTGTTGGTCAGTGTGTTGGTCAGTGTGTTGGTCTGTGTGTGTTGGTCTGTGTGTGTTGGTCTGTGTGTGTTGGTCTGAGTGTGTTGGTCAGTGTGTTGGTCAGTGTGTTGGTCTGTGTGTGTTGGTCTGTGTGTTGGTCTGTGTGTTGGTCTGTGTGTTGGTTTGTGTGTTCGTCAGTGTGTTCGTCAGTGTGTTGGTCTGTGTGTGTTCGTCTGTGTGTTCGTCTGTGTGTTGGTCTGTGTTGGTCTGTGTTGGTCTGTGTTGGTCTGTGTGTTGGTCTGTGTGTTGGTCTGTGTGTTGGTCTGTGTGTTTTTCTGTGATGGTCTGTGTGTTGGTCTGTGATGGTCTGTGTGTTGGTCTGTGATGATCTGTGTGTTGGTCTGTGATGGTCTGTGTGTTGGTCTGTGATGGTCTGTTTGTTGGTTTGTGTTGGTCTATGTGTGTGATGGTCTGTGTGTTGGTCTGTGATGATCTGTGTGATGGTCTGTGTGTTGGTCTGTGATGGTCTGTGTGTTGGTCTGTGATGGTCTGTGTGTTGGTCTGTGATGGTCTGTGTGTTGGTTTGTGTTGGTCTATGTGTGTGATGGTCCGTGTGTTGTTCCGTGTGTTGGTCTGTGTGTTGGTCTGTGTGTGTGTGTTGGTCTGTGTGTTGGTCTGTGTGTGTTGGTCTGTGTGTTGGTCCGTGTGTTGGTCTGTGTGTTGGTCTGTGAGTGTGTGTTGGTCTGTGTGCTGGTCTGTGTGTGTGTGTTGGTCTGTGTGTTGGTCTGTGTGTGTGTGTTGGTCTGTGTGCTGGTCTGTGTGTGTGTGTTGGTCTGTGTGTTGGTCTGTGTGTGTGTGTTGGTCCGTGTGTTGGTCTGTGTGTGTGTGTTGGTCTGTGTGTGTGTTGGTCTGTGTGTTGGTCTGTGTGTGTGTGTTGGTCTGTGTGCTGGTCTGTCTGTGTGTGTTGGTCTGTGTGTTGGTCTGTGTGTGTGTGTTGGTCTGTGTGCTGGTCTGTCTGTGTGTGTTGGTCTGTGTGTTGGTCTGTGTGTGTTGGTCTGTGTGTGTTGGTCCGTGTGTTGGTCCGTGTGTTGTTCTGTGTGTTGGTCTGTGTGTGTTGTTCTGTGTGTTGGT
>CM031944.1:15181295-15188795 GCA_018749465.1 Paracanthobrama guichenoti
CACACGCACACACACGCACAAACACACACAAACACTCTCTCACACAAACACTCACACACTCTCTCTCTCTCTCTCTGCTCCAAGAATGATTGATCAGATCTGGCATGTAAAAGGTGCTTTTCTGTTTTTTTCTGTTTATGCAAGCATTTATTGTGCATTTGTGCACAGGGGAAGGAGTGTGTGTGTGTGTATATGTGTATGTGTGTGCATGCATCTGTAGCAGCTCCTGTGTTGATTTACAGTGAGTTTGCACGCGTTGCTGCAGCTCGCCACGTACTGAAATATTAATTTATTTCACCATTATTTCCCATTTACTCTGGAGTGCACAGAACTTTCGGCCTTGGCGTCGGGTCATTCAGATGCACTCAGAATAAATCTCACCTCACCGTTTGTAAGTGACTTGGCTAAAAATGTGGCAATAATCGTTTCCATGCACCTGTTCGTTTCTGTTTACCCATAATTACAGCCTTGAACATTTTGTTCACTCGGACGCTCGGCTCCGGTCATTCAGCTCCAGGCCTGAGTTTACAGTGAATGAGCGGAATATCCATCCATTGTAAATGCATGAGCATTTACATTTTTTAGAGCTCTGTATTTATTGTTATAAAGCACTTTGGTCAGTTATGTTGTTTTTATTGGTGCTTTATAAACATATTTGACATTCAGTGACACACATTATGATGTGAACATGTTTAGACCTTTTTAGGCCATTAAAGGTGAAGTGTGTAAACAGATTTCATCTATTAGTTGCAAAATTCACGGTTGAGTCAGTGATGCAACCGAACAAATCATGTCTGACAGTCAAAGAGCCACAAAACGCTGTAAATGACACACTTTCACATGCTCACATGTTTATGGCAGGAATTAAAAGCGCGTGTGTATGATGGCGTCGGGCCGCGTGTCCCGCGAAGAGAATTAGGATGAATGAGAACGAACGGCAGATGATTTGAAGGGGAAGTCTGCTCGCACGCCTCTGCGAAATGAATCAGATTTATGCTCTGTGGCGCGGCGGCAAGCCAGCGTTTAACGATGATAGAGTTTGGACACTTCATTTCTGTCATTGTGAAATTGGCACGCGGCGCGGCTAATGATGGTAATATATGTTGTGCCGCGTGTGCGGCTTGAATCCCTCTCCATCTCTGTTTAAGTGCTGCTGTTGTTTGGCATATTGCATTACGAGCGGCCGCATTAGGACAGAAAGAACCATAATAGACGCGTTCGTTCATTTCCAGACTGACATTATCGATGTGCGTCCTTTTGTTGCAGGTGATTGTGACTTCGAGAAGCCCTTCTCTTCGTGTGGATACACCCAAGGGCGGGACGATGACCTTGACTGGGAACAGATTGACACCAGTGAAAAGCCTTCACTGGATCCGTGGATGCCACCAGGTGAGACTCGCACACAGATTGTGTACTTGATTGTGTCTGTTTATTTGCTTTTATTCATCTTTTTGGCCGGTCATTCATTAGTATTGATGGAGGTCAAGGTGTTTCTCAACTTGCCATGGCAAAACTCGCCACTATGTGGTTGTTAGGCAGTTGCTATAGTGTTCTGGGTGGTTGCTAGGGTGTTGCTAGGCAGCGTGCTCTGGGTGGTCACCCCTCTAAAACCATCAAAATGATCCACATTAGCTGGTTTAAGCTGTTTATTTCAACAGGGCTTAAGGTAGTTTATAAATCAGCCTTAAATATTTGCCCGTCCGCAAATTAAGGACTTAAAGGGAACCTATTATGCCCATTTTTACAAGATGTAATGCAAGTCTCAGGCGTCCCCAGAATGTGTGTGTGTGAAGTTTCAGCTCAAAGATCATTTATTACACCAATTTTTCAGTGAAAGGAAAAACATGCTGTTTTCGTGCCTTTAATGCAAATGAAAGTTTAAAAAAAAAAATTTAAACATTTAAATTATTAATTAAAAATGTCTTTAAATGCAAATGAGCTGCTGCAGCCCGCTCCTTTTCCAGAAGTGGGCTGTGCCTTTACAGCTCGTGCCTCTGATACTCTGCCAAACACTAAAAGATCTGTTTGGTTTTTATTATCTTCTCTATGCTAATAGGGCGGAGTCTGTCAACAGTCATGGGTGGGGTCTATGCTAATAGGGCGAAGTCTGTCAGCCTTCGTGGGTGGGGTCTATGCTAATAGGGCGGAGTCCATCAGCAGTCATGGGTGGGGTCTATGCTACTAGGGTGAAGTCTGTCAGCAGTCGTGGGCAGGGTCTATGCTAATAGGTCAGAGTCTGTCAGCAGTCATGGGCGGGGTCTATGCTAATAGGTCAGAGTCTGTCAGCAGTCATGGGCGGGGTCTATGCTAATAGGGCGAAGTCTGTCAGCCGTCGTGGGTGGGGTCTATGCTAATAGGTCAGAGTCTGTCAGCAGTCATGGGCGGGGTCTATGCTAATAGGGTGAAGTCTGTCAGCAGTCGTGGGTGGGGTCTATGCTAATAGGGTGCTGACAGTCGTGGCTATAGCAGCACTTTTTTATGCATATAATGATTGACTTGTAGGTCATTGCTTGACATCATTCTCAGTATTTCATGGGACGATGCATTCATTCACCCATTGAACTGAACCTTGTAATCTGGTTGGTTGGTTAGAGCTTTTTATTGAGGCTTGTTTGGAAGACTGGAGAAGATGAATGGGAAGCAAAGCCGCAGAGATGGTGGACGATCACTGCTGCACTTTATTAGAGAATAAAGAACCAACTCTCAGTCCTCTGAGGTAATGTTCCACCACTAACCAGCCGGTTATCCCTCACATTACGGTAAAAGGCTGTAAATGTGACCAGCGCTCGATATCAGCTGGCTGACTCCATTGTGCCGGTAATGGAGGAAAGACAAAAGCTGTGGGAATGAATTTTTATATCAAAACACGCAAATCTATTTTAATTAAAGCATTTTTTTCCTCTTGCAGTGGCATTTTGGAAGTCATTAGAATGCTCTTCCCGTATTTGCCTGGTCTCTCCCTCTCTTTAATGTTGCATTGATCGCGTTTGATTTGATTTGAGATGAGGACTCGGAGCTGGTGTGGGACTGACAGCACCTCAGGAATCAGACTAATGGAGACGCTGTGTTTCCCATGTCAGGACGAGATGGCGCTCTAAATGAATGGATATTGTTTTCCTCTTGAATCTGACGCGTAATCTCACACACGCTGTTCCACAGATAGATTACATCCCCGTCTCCCTCCAGTGACACGCGCCACATTCATTAGGACACGCTGCTAATTCCAAGCCCTTCTGTGTGTGTGTGTGTGTGTGTGTGTGTGTGTGTGTGTGTGTGTGTGTGTGTGTGTGTGTGTGTGTGTGTGTGTGTGTGTGTGTCAGTGAAATCGAGTGTGTGTAGGGATGGCCAATATATTGAATATTTCCTTTAATGCATGATTTGGGGGGTTTTGGCCATTGAGTTTTGTAAACACTTCCTTCGAGAATTTTTTTTTTTTGCAATTATAACTTTTGATAGGAAACAACCATGAAATCATATTTCATATATCATAAAACATATTTTAGTAAAAAATAAAGTAAAATGCAGCTTGATGGCTGGTAAGGAACATTAACTCTCACTGTTGGCAGGTGTGACTGAAGTTAATTCTGAATTCAGGTTAGATTAGTTAGCTAGTCCATTAAGAGTCAGAATCAATCATAAATGAAAGAGTGTTTGAGAGCATGCATTAGTGTTTATCCCGCACAGCTGCGGCTGGATGAAAGTTTAACGTGCCCTGCAGGAATCCTGCCGATCACGGATCAAAGCTTCAGGTCGCATTAGTGAGTTACACGTCAATCACTCATGAAAGCTCAAACATGTTTGGTATCGATCACACCTGCATCACATGATTTGATCATAAAGAGCCCATGAAAACATGAGACGTGTTTGCAGAATGTAAATGTGTCTCGCTGGTTTCTCCTGGAGATGCTCCTGAAATCTCCTTTCACATGCACATCTGAGACCCTCCACAAACACACGGCTCCTCTCCTCTTTCTCCTTCCCCTTCTTCTTCCCCTCCTCCTTTTCCTCCTTTCCATCCTCCTTTTCCTCCTCCTCTTTATACACATTTATACACAATTTTCCTCCTTCTCATCCTCTTTCCTCCCCCTCCTCTTTTTCCATTTTCTTCTCCTCCTCCTTGTTCTTCTTTCTTCTTCTTACCCATCTTCTCCTTCTTTTTATTCCCCTCCTTCTATAAATCTCATTGACATGCTGCACTTGAGCTAGTTTGAGATGGAACACTGTATAGAACATTTAATGTAAATTACATAGTTTGAAACAACAGAAGAAATGCACCTCTTGTAAATAAATGATGATGTATGCCTCTTGATTAATCAGGGATGCTGTAAATCACACAAGTAGTTGTGACAGCAGCAGAAATCTCTGTCTTCAGTCTTCATGTGTCTGGGTATGGAGGGTTTCTATGAGACTCGGCCACCACATGTCTGTCTCACAGCAGAGGATTGTGGGAGAAGTTAAAGAACGAGGGTCTCTGCCTCTCATTAATTAGTTTCTCTCCTCCATCCGGCTCAATACTGAATCAATCATGGCAGAGGCAGAATATGATGATTCTCCTGGCTGTAGATGTGTGTATGAGTCTTTAGAGGAACTAGTTAATGTCAGTCAGAAGAGAGCGCCGTGAAGATGTGGACGAGACTAAAGACTGGAGAGCCGGCAATGAGACGTGACATTCAAATGCAAGGAATTATAACTTTTTTTGTGTGTGCAAATTTTTAACTGGTTTGTTTGAATATACTTATTTGAAGAAGAAAAAAATGCAAAAACTCTGCTCTTCCTCAGTGTTTCTGTCTCGTTCTCCAGCACAAACATCTAAACATGCTTACATCAACACACATTTACTGGAGAAGAGAAATCACTGAAGATATTAAGACAGATGAAGTGAGTTTGAGCTCAAAACAAGAGCAGATATCTGCCACTGGAGTCAGAACAATCAACTTTATTCAAAGGGAAGACAAGTTGATTGTTCTGACTCCATTGGCAGATATCTGCTCTTGTTTTGAGCTCAAACTCACTTCATCTGTCTTAATATCTTCAGTGATTTCTCTTCTCCAGTAAATGTGTGTTGATGTAAGAATGAACAACGTAATATATATATATATATATATACACTCACCTGTCAGGATTATTAGGAACACCATACTAATACTGTGTTTGACCCCCTTTCGCCTTCAGAACTGCCTTAATTCTACGTGGCATTGATTCAACAAGGTGCTGAAAGCATTCTTTAGAAATGTTGGCCCATATTGATAGGATAGCATCTTGCAGTTGATGGAGATTTGTGGGATGCACATCCAGGGCACGGCTCCTGTTCCACCACATCCCAAAGATGCTCTATTGGGTTGAGATCTGGTGACTGTGGGGGCCATTTTAGTCCAGTGAACTCATTGTCATGTTCAAGAAACCAATTTGAAATGATTCAAGCTTTGTGACATGGTGCATTATCCTGCTGGAAGTAGCCATCAGAGAATGGGTACATGGTGGTCATAAAGGGATGGACATGGTCAGAAACAATGCTCAGGTAGGCCGTGGCATTTAAACGATGCCCAATTGGCACTAAGGGGCCTAAAGTGTGCCAAGAAAACATCCCCACACCATTACACCACCACCACCAGCCTGCACAGTGGTAACAAGGCATGATGGATCCATGTTCTCATTCTGTTTACGCCAAATTCTGACTCTACCATCTGAATGTCTCAACAGAAATCGAGACTCATCAGACCAGGCAACATTTTTCCAGTCTTCAACTGTCCAATTTTGGTGAGCTTGTGCAAATTGTAGCCTCTTTTTCCTATTTGTAGTGGAGATGAGTGGTACCCGGTGGGGTCTTCTGCTGTTGTAGCCCATCCGCCTCAAGGTTGTGCGTGTTGTGGCTTCACAAATGCTTTGCTGCATACCTCGGTTGTAACGAGTGGTTATTTCAGTCAAAGTTGCTCTTCTATCAGCTTGAATCAGTCGGCCCATTCTCCTCTGACCTCTAGCATCAACACGGCATTTTCGCCCACAGGACTGCCCCATACTGGATGTTTTTCCCTTTTCACACCATTCTTTGTAAACCCTAGAAATGGTTGTGCGTGAAAATCCCAGTAACTGAGCAGATTGTGAAATACTCAGACCGGCCCGTCTGGCACCAACAACCATGCCACGCTCAAAATTGCTTAAATCACCTTTCTTTCCCATTCTGACATTCAGTTTGGAGTTCAGGAGATTGTCTTGACCAGGACCACACCCCTAAATGCATTGAAGCAACTGCCATGTGATTGGTTGATTAGATAATTGCATTCATGAGAAATTGAACAGGTGTTCCTAATAATCCTATATATATATATATATATATTGAAAATAAGATTCAAATAAATTTATTTACAATTAAAATAAAAAATACTAAATATATATATATATTGTGCATATTTATACTATTAATTTTCACAGCACAAATGTGAACCTGGACCACAAACCCAGTCATAAGGGTCAATTTTTTGAAAATGTAGATGTATACATCATCTGAAGCTGAATAAATAATCTCTCATTGATGTGTGGTTTGTTAGGACAATATTCGAAAATCTGGAATCTGAGGGTGCACAAAAATGAAATGAAAAATGGGGGGGGGTTAAAATGAATTTTTAACATTCCAGACATCATCATGATCTGACCCATCTGTGTTTTACCCTGGAGTCACATGATTCTCTTACACTGCTCCATTTACAAACCTAATTTGATTGCATTTCTGCAGATCCATTTGGAGATGTTTTCACACGGCCTATTAAGAAATCCAGAATATTCGTCTCTCAAGATCAAAAGCGGCGAAATTCGTACTTTTTTCCTAATGAAGCCTCGTCTGGAATGTTATTTGTTTTCACAGCCTCATTAAGTGAATTAAGTGTTCTGCATACAGTAATACTGCGTTTCATCCCCCCTGCGGATGGAAAACATCCCTCCTGTTGTTGCAGAGAGACGTTTATTCTGTCATAAAGACTGAAGGACGGCAGGAATTAAATCAGAACTTCAATCACATCAGCTAAAGATGACGTCCCGCGAGAAACAGCCATTACCATCATGCCACAACACGCTAATTGTGTTTGCCGCATTTGCAACTTTGAGCGAATGTTTGAGGGAAAGTCAAACGGGACAGAAAGACACGGTTATATGATTATAGGGCAGCGCTCAAGCAGATAGTGTCCTTCTACTTCAGCTCAGACAATCTGACGATAAAATGTTTTTTGTTGTAATAAATAAATAAACACACCACTGTCCTGAAAAATCTAGATTTTTTTCTACATCCTCATGTAGAAGTAATAAGCTATTTTCTATCCTGTTTTTGATAATCTTAACCCTATAAATGCCGAAGCAAAAGGAAAGAACAGCAAATAACAACTATTCGGTTTGACTACAGTGTCACAGACACAGCCACATGGTGAAAACCACATTTCACATGGTGAAAACACTGTTACTGTCGGGTCCAGTGTAGTCGTCACTGCATCTTTTATTTTCAGTCTCTCTGAA
>CM031944.1:15201295-15211295 GCA_018749465.1 Paracanthobrama guichenoti
TGTGTGTCTGTCTGTAACGGTGAGTCAGTGTGTGTGTCTGTCTGTGACAGTGTGTGTCTGTGTGTGTCTGTCTGTCTGTAACGGTCTGTGAGTGTGTCTGTGTGTGTGAGTCTGTGTGTGTCTGTCTGTCTGTAACGGTGAGTCAGTGTGTGTGTGTCTGTAACTGTCTGTAACGGTGAGTCTGTGTGTGTGTCTGTCTGTCTGTAACGGTGAGTCTGTGTGTGTGTCTGTCTGTAACGTGAGTCAGTGTGTGTGTCTGTCTGTAACGGTGAGAGTGTGTGTGTGTGTCTGTCTGTAACGGTGAGTCTGTGTGTGTCTGTCTGTCTGTAACGGTGAGTCAGTGTGTGTGTCTGTCTGTAACGTGAGTCTGTGTGTGTGTCTGTCTGTAACTGTAACAGTGAGTCTGTGTGTGTCTGTCTGTCTGTAACGTGAGTCAGTGTGTGTGTCTGTCTGTAACGGTGAGTCTGTGTGTGTGTCTGTCTGTCTGTAACGGTGAGTCAGTGTGTGTCTGTCTGTCTGTAACGGTGAGTCAGTGTGTGTGTCTGTCTGTAACGGTGAGTCTGTGTGTGTGTCTGTCTGTCTGTAACGGTGAGTCAGTGTGTGTCTGTCTGTAACGGTGAGTCAGTCTGTAACGTGAGTCAGTGTGTGTGTCTGTCTGTGTGTCTGTGTGTGTGTCTGTCTGTCTGTAACGGTGAGTCTGTGTGTGTCTGTCTGTCTGTAACGGTGAGTCAGTGTGTGTGTCTGTCTGTAACGGTGAGTCTGTGTGTGTGTCTGTCTGTAACGGTGTGTCTGTCTGTCTGTAACGGTGAGTCAGTGTGTGTGTCTGTCTGTAACGGTGAGTCAGTGTGTGTGTGTGTCTATAACGGTGAGTCTGTGTGTGTGTGTGTCTGTCTGTAACGGTGAGTCAGTGTGTGTGTCTGTCTGTAACGGTGAGTCAGTGTGTGTGTGTGTCTGTAACGGTGAGTCTGTGTGTGTGTCTGTCTGTCTGTAACGGTGAGTCAGTGTGTGTGTCTGTCTGTAACGGTGAGTCAGTGTGTGTGTGTGTCTGTAACGGTGAGTCTGTGTGTGTGTCTGTCTGTCTGTAACGGTGAGTCAGTGTGTGTGTCTGTCTGTAACGGTGAGTCAGTGTGTGTTGTGTGTCTGTAACGGTGAGTCTGTGTGTGTGTCTGTCTGTCTGTAACGGTGAGTCAGTGTGTGTGTCTGTCTGTAACGGTGAGTCAGTGTGTGTGTGTGTGTCTGTAAGAGTGAGTCTGTGTGTGTGTGTGTCTGTAACGGTGAGTCAGTGTGTGTGTGTGTCTGTAAGAGTGAGTCAGTGTGTGTGTGTTGGCAGCAGTCTGATTAAAACAGATATACATTAATTAGCAATGCTAATAAAGATGAATGAAGCTGCTGCTGTAATGAAGGGGCTCCTTTTTAATCAATTACCGTCTCCGCAGTGATTCTAACATGTTGATAAACACATTAACGTATTCCATATGTCTGATAAACACGAGTGTGTGATGGCGAGGCTCATCGGATCGCTGTGATCGTTTCCACAGGCTCGGCATTCATGATGGTCAACTCCTCGGGCCGGTTTGCCGGTCAGAAGGCTTTACTCTTCACGCCGCAGCTCAAGGAGAACGACACACACTGCGTCATCTTCCAGGTGTATGTTGCGGGTCGAGAGGGCGGCAGACCCGGACATCTGAACGTCTACATCAAGGAGAACAACAGCCCAATGGGTTTGCCCGTGTGGAACACGTCTGGACCCGCCGGACGCAGCTGGATCCAGGTGGAGCTGGCCATCAGCACGTACTGGCCCAACTTCTACCAGGTGAGCAAACATGGATATCAGAGCTCTAACCATAAACCCTGACGGAGCGGCACATCTAACATCAATAAACACATCAGTAATGCTGTTATTATTCTGCTCTATAGCTGTCACGTTAGTACTGATAAAGACTTTGTGTTGATCTGAACTATTGGACCAGCAGGAAAACACCCTTGCGTATGGTATGATTTAGGGGGAAATATACAGGTGCTGCTCATATAATTAGAATATCATCAAAAGTTGATTCATTCCAGTCAAAAAGTGAAACTTGTATATTATATTCATTCATTACACACAGACTGATATATTTCAAATGTTTATTTCTTTTAGTTTTGATGATTATAACTGACAACTAAGGAAAATCCCAAATTCAGTATCTCAGAAAATCAGAATATTACTTTAGACCAACACAAAGAAAGGATTTTTAGAAATCTTGACCAACATGAGAAGTATGAGCATGTGCAGCACTCAATGCTTAGCCGGGGCTCCTTTAGCCTGAATCACTGCAGCGATGCGGCGTGGCATGGAGTCCATCAGTCTGTGGCTCTGCTCAGGTGTTATGAGAGCCCAGGTTGCTCTGATAGTGGCCTTCAGCTCTTCTGCATTGTTGGATCTGGCGTATCACATCTTCCTCTTCACAATAGCCCATAGATTTTCTGTGGGGTTAAGGTCAGGCGAGTTTGCTGGCCAGTTAAGAACAGGGATACCATGGTCCTTAAACCAGGTACTGGTTGCTTTGGCACTGTGTGCAGGTGCCAAGTCCTGTTGGAAAATGAAATCTGCATCTCCATAAAGTTGGTCAGCAGCAGGAAGCATGAAGTGCTCTAAAACTCCCTGGTATACGGCTGCGCTGACCTTGGACCTCAGAAAGCACAGTGGACCAACACCAGCAGATGACATGGCACCCCAAACCATCACTGACTGTGGAAACTTTACACTGGACCTCAAGCGACGTGGATTGTGTGCCTCTCCTCTCTTCCTCCAGACTCTGGGACCCTGATTGACTTTCATCAGAGAACATAACTTTGGAGCACTCAGCAGCGGTCCAGTCCTTTCTGTCTTTAGCCCAGGCGAGACGCTTCTGCCGCTGTCTGTTGTTCAGGAGTGGCTTGACTCGAGGACTGCAGCAGCTGAAACCCATGTCTCGCAGACGTCTGTGTGTAGTGGTTCTTGAAGCACTGACTCCAGCTGCAGTCCACTCTTTGTGAATCTCCCACTCATTTCTGAATGGGTTTTGTTTCTCAATCCTCTCCAGGGTGCGGTTATCCCTATTGCTTGTACACTTTTTTCTCCCACATCTTTTCCTTCCCTTGGCCTCTCTATTAATGTGCTCGGACACAGAGCTCTGTGAACAGCCGGCCTCTTTTGCAATGACCTTTTGTGTCTTGCCCTCCTTGTGCAAGGGGTCAATAGTCGTCTTTTGGACAACTGTCAGGTCAGCGGTCTTCCCCATGATTGTGTAGCCTACAGAACTAGACTGAGAGAGCATTTAAAGGCCTTTGCAGGTGTGTTGAGTTCATCAGCTGATCAGAGTGTGGCTCCAGGTGTCTTCAGTATTCAACCTTTCACAATATTCTGATTTTCTGAGAAACTGAATTTGGGATTTTCCTTAGTTGTCAGTTATAATCATCAAAACTAAAAGAAATAAACATTTGAAATATATCAGTCTGTGTGTAATGAATGAATATAATATACAAGTTTCACTTTTGGACTGGAATTGTGCGTGCGTGCGCGTGTGTGTGCGTGCGTGTGTGCGTGCGTGCGTGCGTGCGTGTGTGTGTGTGTGTGGTCAGATACATGTTATGTTCTGTCTCTCTCTCACCTGCTCATCAGTTTCAGGTGAATGTAATGAAAATCTGCCCCCCATTAGAGCGAGAGAGAGAATCAGATTTCCTGCTGCTTCATTTCCACGTGTGCTGTGAGCATGAGAGAGACGGCTCTGATTTCACACATGCTGGTTATTAGTGACCCGTCCTCATGGGTGCTGACGGAGCCCTGTGTTAATTGGTGGAACGAGCCCCCGTGACCCAGCGCGGGGAAAGCGTGCTTTGGTAAATTACTCCATTAGAGCGGCAGTGAGGAGGCGGGCGAGAGGTTACGGCGAGACCCAGCCTGATTAGATGCTTTACAGGAACACACCGCCAAACCCTGCAACACATGATAATTTCATTTGTAAAGTTTCATTATGACGTGTGGAGCAGTGTGAGCCGATTCAAAAGGATTTTAAATGGCCTTCTGTCAGATTATTCATGCTTTACTGAACTTTTGATTCCATTAGAGGAATAATTCAGGCAATAATTAAAATTAATTTGCTCATTAACTCTAATGACTTTCCAAACCTTTAGTGATGGCATCTGTGAGACTGTTAACACCAGACCAACTCCTCCACACAATTAAAACTTTATCAGGTTTATCATGAGATTTTGTCCTAATCAGACGCAACAAGCTCTAATCAGTTTCTATTTCTGCGACATCACAGCTGGAGATACAATCAAAGATGACAATGAGAATCTCAGGAACTAATTATGTGCTTTTATTAAGATTTATTATCTTTAAAAGGTCTATAAAGGTCATTTTGTGTGACCTTTATAGCCATACTGAAAGCAACAATGTATAATTGATCTCAGATCTTGAAAATATATATTTGAACTGCATATAATATTTCAATTTAATATAATTTATTTTTATTGACATTCAATTATCATTTCACTTGTAGAAAGACTCCACCCACACTCTCTTCTGATTGGCTGTGATTTTGGACCTATTTTGGTTGCGCGTGCACTGCATTTAATTGATTTGGTTGTGTGTGCACTGCGCTGGCAGAGACTCCGCCCACACGCTCTTCTGATTGGCTGTGATTTTTTTGACTGTCTCATTTGGTGTCACTATAATCTTGGTTAATCTGGTTAGGACACGGCGTAAAACAGAAGAACGCCATGCAATCCTGATCTGACCTGCATCACAGTTCCTCATTCAGAAACACACACACACACACACACACACACACACACACACACATAACTCTCAGAAGTGAGTACTGTGGTAAACTAAGAGCAGCCGTGGTTTTAAACCTCAGCCGCCTGAAATATGTTCCTTCATATGTGTTCAAACATCCAGCACATTTGTCGGGATGACATTCCGACTCTGGGAGCGGTTTAACACAAGCGTCCCAACATATCTGACATGGGTCGGGTATAACAGATTGCAGGAGCCGCCCATGTGTTGGCTAAAATTGTTGGCGTCTGTGACTTTCCTGTGACTTTCTATTTCTATCCCGTCTGCATTTAGGAATGATGTGCACTCTCAAATGTAGCTCGATTAGTTAGACGGGATGATGTTTGATCTCTAACTAGCTCTCTTGAAAAGATTTCACATGCTTCACTCTGTGTGATAAGAATAGAGTGAATGTGTATCTAATTAGCGTTGTCAGGATAATTATTGGTTGCTTTAATTGCACAGCATCATAAGTGATCGTCAAAATGAAACCACCTGGTGCTTTGGACATTATTTTGTAATTACAGGCTCGATTTGATGTTTTCCTCTCTAGAAAGACGTGGTTGAAGCCTCTGCACTAATTGGTACGATTGGGTCAGTGATCAGAACTTTTAATTGATTGTGACAGGCATTTCGTTTTTATGCATTTCTACATCTGTCCTGTTCTCATGAGTGTCTTCGTCTGTTGACCTCCTGTACACGCGTTTACTTCTCGACACGCTCGTTCTGAAAAACAAGAGCTTCATCTCGTGTGTTGAGCTGAAGTCAGAAGATACTGTTGATTTAATGTTTAAAGAGTTAGAGAGCGATGAGAGTGTAAATGCCACCCTGAGCCGTCAGTCTCGTCTCGTCTCATGATTCATCTCATCCAACCTTGTCTCATCTGATCTCTCCTCTCATCTCATCTCTTCTCATTTACGTATATCATCAAACCCCTTGTCATCTGATTTCTCGCTTCGTCTCTTCTCGTTTCGTCTCGTCTCGGCTCGTTTCGTCTCTTCTCGTCTCGCCTTGTCTCGCTTCATCTCGTTTTGTCTCATCTCGTCTTGTCTCATGATTCATCTCATCCAACCTTGTCTCATCTGATCTCTCATCTCATCTCTTCTCATTTACTTATCTCATCAAACCCCTTGTCATCTGATTTCTTGTTTCGTCTCGTCTCTTCTCGTCTTGCCTCGTCTTGTTTTGTCTCGGCTCGTTTCGTCTCTTCTCGTCTCGCCTTCTCTCATTTCGTCTCTTCTCGTTTCATCTCGTTTCGTCTCATCTCGTCTCTTCTCGTCTTGTCTCATCTCGTCTCATGATTCATCTCATCCAACCTTGTCTCATCTGATCTCTCCTCTCATCTCTTCTCATTTAGTCTCATCTCATGATTCAACGTATTTCATCAAACCCCTTGTCATCTGATTTCTTGTTTAGTCTCGTCTCGTCTTGTCACATCTCATCTCATCTCGTCTTGTCTCGTCTCTTCTCGTTTCGTCATCTCATCTAACCTTGTCTCATCTGATTTCTCATTTTGTCTCATCTCATCAGTCGTTGTCTCTCCTCTCCCGATGGCAGTGATGGGGTTAAAGCGGCGAAGCCACTGCTGTGTGTGTATGTGGGTAGATGTGAGCTGGCAGAGTTGTGTGATATTATGGGCTGTTTGGAGAACCGCACCCAGTTCCTGAAGGAAGCCAGTCATTCCTGTCCCTCATCTGAGCTTGTGTCCGTCTGGAGGAATCCTGTCCCGCCGTCTGACAGAACATGAGCGTCTCTGCGTATGCTCGTTTGGGGACGGCAGTGACTGGTGGTCCATTGCCAGACACATTTAACCACATATCTTCAGATTCAAACTGCAGTTCAGTCCCTTAAAGATGAAATAACTTCAAATACCCACCTTTATGTCTGTCTAAACTCTGTGAAACCTGAAAATTTGAAAAAAATCATTATTTTCCGTCCACTTAGGCACCCATGACTCATTAAGAGATGAGACACAACCCTTTTGGACCATGAGCCCTAAGAGCACCTGCGCCGTGAGCTCAGATCGGTAAAATAGGGCCCTTAATGTTAATGAGACAGACTATAACTTATATCATTCTGTCATCATTTGCTCATTCTCATTATGTTTCCAACCTGTCTGACTTTTCAGCTATTTTAGGACCTCATCGGATTGCACTGTATGGACAGATAAAACGTTCTTCAGAATATGTTTCACAGGTTTGAAAAGTCACGAGTGAGTGTTAATCATGACGGAAATGGTTTTTAATCAAGTTAATCCAAATTTGGGTGCAGATGTCAGACTATACACACCGATAGGCGTAACATTATGACCTTCCAGAATGGGCACCCTGACTGGTCAGCGGCTATGCCGCCCCATACGCAACAAACTGAGATGCTCTGTGTATTCTGACACCTTTCTATCAGAACCAGCATTAACTTCTTGAGCAGTTTGAGCTCCAGTAGCTCGTCTGTTTGATCGGACCACACGGGCCAGCCTTCGCTCCCCACGTGCATCAATGAGCCTTGGCCGCCCATGACCCTGTGTCCGGTTCACCACTGTTCCTTCCTTGGAGCACTTTTGATAGATCCTGACCACTGCAGACCGGGAATTCACTTTATCTGTCATAATGTTATCCCTTATCAGTGTATATTACCGTATATATTTAATTTGAGCTGCTTTTCCACATCACATTCAGGAACCCAAAGCCCGCGGTCAACAGCTGGTACAGGTCAGTGTGACCGTGATGTGGCCCTGCTCCACAGAACCGGCTCAGGGGATGGCTGTCAAATCTCTCGCACACTAAATATGCATCGTAATAGAAAGCTTAGCAAAGAGCATGTATCCCAGAATCCTTCACTCTGCACTCTTTAGCCCTGACCCCCAGAGTCTGGCTGTCGAGTTGAATTGTTTGGCTGTATAAACGGAGTCTGAGGCGAGCAGATTTAGCACATGCTGCCGCAGCACCTCGCTGATAGAGCCGTGATTTACCGCGACTATAAACGCGCCATCTGACAGACAGGCGATTCACCATGGGCACCCTTGGAGCCTGCTCCCATACGCCCGCTGATTTAACAAGTTTAGCCCAATAACTAAAGCCAAATGGTGTTTTAATGACCACTAATGACCAGCGTGAACGGTGCTTTCCTCATCTTCGCGGTGCGTGTTGTTTAAGTCCTCACCTCGGCCCCTGCGGGAGTCCTCCGTGCCGGTGCGTCTGACATTTTGAGAGCGTGTCCATTTATCACTGTGGTTATGAGCTTTCTCTTTCCTCCGCAGATCGTCTTTGAAGTGGTGACCTCCGGGCAGCGCGGCTTGCTGGCCATCAAGGACGTTGTCCTCCAGGGCCATCAGTGCAGTAAGACCCGTCTCTGTCTCTCTGTCTCTCTGTCGTAAAATCAGCCTCATCACCCGCTCCTTGGCCTTTTCCTGCCACCCTCCAAACATCAATATCGTCCGTCTTTCTCCAGGCATGGAGAGTCATAAAAGAGAGCGCAATAATAAAGAAAACAAAAGAGAGGAGAGAAGATGGCGATAAAGCTTTCATGTATGAGAGATATCGGGGTGTGAAGAGAACGAGCGGGTCAAGTGGAATTCTGCTGTCTGCATAGGGAAGTGGTTTGAAACCCCCTACATAGACAGCATCGGTGTGAGAAGTGCTCAAGAACTGGATTCCAGTGTAATTTAACCCCCCAGCGGTTAAAAAAACTGCATTTTCAGTCATTTTCAGTGAGTTTGAATGCAATACAGATTATAGATTTGTAAAGTAGATTTTCAGTCCCTTAACAGCAGGATTGTGAAGGAGCTCAGATTCAGCTATGTGCACTTAGATTAGATCAACACGGCCTACTATTTAATGATATAATGTGCATTATAGCAATCTCTTCAGTGCCACAAACCCCCAAATATGATCCATACTAACATTAAAACGTAAAAGACCTAATTAATTCTGTGGATAAATTAATTTTATAAATGTTTTGATTGTCTGCATGTATTGTATTTTTTTATGTGTGTATATATATATATATAAATGTATATGTATTTTAATGTTAAATGTTTTTCTTAATTTTATTTATTTATTTATTAAATCTAAATGTATTTATTTTAATTAATTTATTATTTTAATTAAATGTATGTTTTTTTATTTATTTGTATTATTATTATTATTATTATTATTATTATTATTATTATTATTATCCTTTTAAAATTTGAAAAGTAGCTATATATTTATATATTTTCAAGTATAAAGACCTAAATAACATTGTGGAAAAAATAATATTATAAATATTTAAATTATTTACATTGTGTTTATATATATATATATATAACATTTATTTATTTTTATATATTTACAAATCATGTTTATTTTCAAATGTTTTGTTTATTTTATTTATTTATTTATGAAATCTAAATGTATTAATTTTAGTCAGTTTATTATTTTAATAAAATGTATGTTTGTTTATTTAATTAGTTTATTCATTTTATTATTATTATTATTATTATTATTATTATTATTATTATTATTATTATTATTATTATATTTTCTCTATGCTTTTCCACGGATCCAGATAAAGTCAGGGAAAATATGCCTTGCCAACAAATTCAGTTTAAATCAATAATTATTTAACACTTCAAACAGACATCATGTGCATTATAGGCTATGTAAGCGCAGTAGCAGTGTGTCAGAGGTCGGTATCAACATGTGTGTCGTGTGAATATCTGTATGTTTGAAGGATGGTTGTGTTGATGAGAGCAGATGGCAGCGTGTCTGACAGCGGGCGGTCGAGCTCATCACAGGAAACACTGCTTCAGCTCAAGAGAAGAGGAGATCGGCGCTGCTCAAATATTGAACAGGAAGAGCGGATGAAATTAGCCGCGTCTGTGTCGTTCAGTCCAAGGTCACGGTGGCCACGGCCCTCAAACACACATCCTAACTTGATTTAAATGAACGCTCATCTCACAGATGCTTCAGATGCATATTGACCCAGATATGAGCGCGCTTCGTTTGAGACTAATGAGAACACGCCGCAACTCGAATCAATAGAGTTCAGGTCAGAGATTAAGAGGAATGATATTAGCTGTGCGCAGATTAAATGAGAAACCAATGTGTGTTACTCGTTCTGAAAAACTTTGCGTTATTGATATCAGTAATAATACTTTGGCACTGTTGAAGAGATCGAAAAATGTATGAATGTTTGTGCTTAAAACGAGAGCAAATA
>CM031944.1:15223795-15231295 GCA_018749465.1 Paracanthobrama guichenoti
TACCGCACCGTCTCCGGCACCATGTACGACCTGCAGCCCGTCGATAAAACCTCGCACAAGATCGGCCATCTGGACCCCGACACGGAGTACGAGATCAGCGTGCTGTTGACACGGCCCCTGGACGGAGGCACTGGGGCCCCAGGACCGCCACTGAGAGCCCGGACCAAATGTGCAGGTAACCAGTAATTCCTCATAACAATATTCCTCATTATAATAATTCATACGCTGAATAAAGGGGCGGGGCCTGATTGAGTTAGTTAGTCATGTGTTGAAACTGGCAGTTATGGTAAGGGGCGGGACATTTCCCAAACACCAATCACAACACACTGCTCCAGCTGACCAATCAGAGCACAGTGTGCTGTTCAGAAGGAGGGGCTTCATAGAGACAGGAACTAAACAGAGTTACTGACAGACTGGGAAGAGAGGAGCCGCAACAATGGAGAATATGAGGAATAATCAACATTCAAGCAGGAAAACCTGCTCTAGTAGAGCACAAACATATTTTCAAGGAACTACAAAATTAGACAGAAATACTAGGGAAGTATGTGATTTTTACAGTGCACAGAACCATTGCAATGCTTTATTTCCTTTTATTGCAACTTTGCTTGTGTAACTCAAAACTGCGATATTTCCATCTGCACTTGAAGGCCGTCGGTGATGTTGAGTGTGTTTGGGTTCAGTGTGGATGGAGAGGAGCTGGTGCTACGGCCCGCGGCGCATCCTCTCGTACCTGACGCTGTGTGTGTGTGTGTGTGTGAGTGAGAGAGAGATGGAGAACTGGAGGCTGTTTCTGGGGTGCAATCGGGTTCTGACCTCCTGCTGAAGGTCTCACTGTTTCTCATTTCTGCAGAGCTGATGGCGATGGATGAGTCTGTGTCTCTGGCCTTCACACCAGGCCTTTAGGGTGTGTGTGTGTGTGTGTGTGTGTGTGTGTGTGTGTGTGTGTGTGTGTGTGTGTGTGTGTGTGTGTGTGTGTGTGTGTGTGTGTGTGTGTGTGTGTGTGTGTGTGTGTGTGTGTGTGTGTGTGTGTGTGTGTGTGAGTGTGTGAGTGTGTGTGTGTGTGAGTGTGTGAGTGTGAGTGTGAGTGTGAGTGTGAGTGTGAGTGAGTGTGTGTGTCAGTGCAGTTTCTAGCATGTGTTGTGTGGTTAACTGCTGCATTTGCTGTTTGTGATTTTTACATAAAAAAAAAAAAAACATAAAATGGATGTTTACCTCTAAAAAAAATTTAAAAGGTAAACATCCATTCTCTGCCCTGGTGGGCGTGTCTCTGTCTTCAGTGTAAACGCCCACTGCTGTGATTGGCTAACATCTTTGCATATGAAATAGGTTTTACCTGGGAAAACATTTACTACATTTAACTATTGCAGCCGCCAAGATGAAATAATCGTGAAAAGTGTTGAGCATAATATTTCCATCTGCTCCCCACACTAACACACTCACTCGTTCATTATTAGCCTAATGCCTGATGCAATCCTCTATTTCTGCTCCTTAATGACACTTTGGGCCTGACAGCCATCAGTCGTCCTTTAGGTGCTTAACAAATGTGTTCCAGCGCGGCGGTAGATTGTTAAAATGAGTGATTTTCTGCTCAGCCTCGTGTTTTTTCTCTCTCCAGTCTCTTGTGTCTTTGTTCTCTCTTTGCCGAGCTTAATGGAAGTCCAGTGACAAAGAAACACAAACGTACAGAGAAAAATGAGTTGTTCCCTTGAAAGTGAATTATTTTGTAGAAGGTATGCAGGCTTATCGTGGCTGTGCGTTATTGTTTCGTGAGCGGCAGAAAGACTTTTCTCTAAATGCAAAGCGTGTTTTTCCTCTTGAAGAGCTTTCATAAAAGCCTCTGTTCGTCCGCATTGATATTTCTCCAGACGGCACCAGAGGAACATCTGATCGGATTGTTCAGTCCTCGGTCGTGACCCACACAAGGTCGTCTCACCCGGTCATGATTAATTCCGCTCTGACATTGTCGTGAAGGACTTGTGTTTGTGTGCGTTAGTGTTTGGGAGGAAGAGCGGCTCACTGTGTGGATCCCAAGGACGTTCTTCTGAGAATCGCACAAAAAGAGCTTTATTCATATGTATTTATTTAACAACAGTCTGTTTCTGTTGTCTCTCCTCAAACTCATTTGAAGCTCCAGCTACGAGCAGATGTTTGACTGTCGTCACCATGTAAACATCAACACATGAAAAGCTTCCCTGCGACTGTGCAACATCTCTAGTGTAGAAGCATCATCGTGTGCTTCATTCAGCCTCATGATGATTTTAGACATTATTACATATTAACCTTTTTTGACCATTTTGGGGGATTTCTGCCTGGATTTGGCCGACCCAAACTGGAAAGCTTCCCATACACACACACAGTGGTCTCTAAATACACAATTGTGGTGTCATTTTACAGGACACATTTTACCTTTGAACATGTAAATATATGTTGTCTGAGCTGTAATAACCCCCTCCCCCCAAAAAAGAGGCGCTTTTTGATTTTTTTGGTTATAAATTCATTGTTGAAAGTGTGTAAGTCAGGCCCTGTGAGCTCTAGCACCCTGCAGACAGTTTGGGCTGTTTCCACTAGATGGCAGCAAATACTGGAAAAAAGATTTTTGTCTGTATCATGTATGCAAGATTTATTCCGATGGGTCTAAATAAATGCAGTATCTCAGTGTCACTAAATAATATTTTTCAGTGTTTGCTGACATGTGCAGGAAACAGCCAAAACTGTCCGCAGGGTGCTAGAGCCCACAGGGCCTGAGATACACACTTTCAAAAATGAATTTATAACCAAAAAAAATCAAAAAGTGCTTATTTTGTTTGCAACATATACTGTAATATTTATCACTTTCAGCAGTGTTTTATGTCATTTCAGGGTTTTCTGTAAAATGACATGGGGATATTGCATTTATACCACTGTATATGGGGTTACATAAAAAAGGTAATATTCATCCATTCACAACCATTTGAATAAATCTTGCACACATGATACAGACAAAAATCTTTTTTCCAGTATTTGCTGCCATCTAGTGGAAACAGCCCAAACTGTCTGCAGGGTGCTAGAGCTCACAGGGCCTGACTTACACACTTTCAACAATGAATTTATAACCAAAAAATCAAAATGCACCTCTTTTTTGGGGGGAGGGGTTGGGGGGTGGTGGTTTATCACCGCTCAGACAACATATATTTACATGTTTATCACTTTTAGCAGTGTTTATGTAACTTCTAAGAGATTCCTGTAAAATGACACCACAGTTGTGTATTTAGAGACCACTGTGTGTGTGTATGGGAAGCTTTCCAGTTTGGGTCGGCCAAATCCAGGCGGAAATGGTCCCAGAGTAATTTAGTGTAAATAAGTTACTCTGTGTAAAACAAATGCCAAAGTGATGATATCTCCAGAAAGCTTTCAAATGGCAGCACACATGAGGTCAGAGCTCCTCCACAGACATTTAACATTTACAGTATATACGTGATGATGTCATCCCGGACCCTGTACAGGGTCTGCAGAGTTTAAGAGGTTAAATCGCCAAACTCAAGTAATCGTCACTCAAAGCTGATGAGAACCAGCAGGTAAACATCACTGAAGACAAACCTGAGTGATGCATCATGGGTTTGTTCGCACACGCATGACACGACTGAACAACTTATAGTTGCGTCACGTTATAGAACCTTTTGGCATGAAGTGTTGTTGTAAACTGAGGTTCATATACACGGATCCCATGATGGGAACCACTACAAGCCCTGGAGCACAAACCCAGTCATGAGTCGCACGGTTTATTTGTGGCAATAGAATGATTTGTTAATTAGACATGCTTTTTTTGATTAAAAACTTTTTTTAACCATTAAAATAAAGCCCAGAAAAATGAACCGAATTATAAAACAAAATTAATTAATAGGGCCCTAAATTTAATTGCAGAGTATATCTAGGAATTTGTTTTCCAGCTGGATCTGAAATATCAAGACATTTACTGGAGATGCAAAATGAGGAAATGAAGTCTTGTTTCCTGAGAAACTGAACTAAATGAAGAGTTTATGCTTAAAACAAGAGCAAACATCTGTGATTGGGTGTGAGAATTACTCACTTTGATTAAGTTGATTTTTATGAACACATTGACAGATATTTGCTCGTTTCTCTCTCTTTCACAAGATTTCTCATCTCAAACTTAAAGCTGTTTTTTTGTGTCACTAACACTCATTTACATTAGAGAACACACTGGCGTGTGTTCCCTTCGGTTTATTCCCTACATTCTTTAAAGTTTCATCAAGTTTCTCCTTCATCAAACCTGCAGAAATGTCAGTTTTTGATTCTAGTCGTGCATTTAAAATTAAGTATTAAATGCAAACAACTAGTTAAACTTAATTTAGTACAGTCACTCATTCTTATTACTCTTAATTTGTTTTTGCATTAAGAAAGTGTTGTATCTGATTTAAATGCAGAGAATAAGTAACTTCACACTCATTTTCATTACTGTTTCTGTTTTTGTGTCACACATTAGAAGTTATTTAATTTGTAGCTAAATGCACAACTATACTACAAAACCAAAAGTTACAGTAAAGGGAGCTAGTAGATGTGCTGTTTTATTTATTTGTTTGTTTATTTATTAATTTATTCGGTGAGGGTTTAATTGTCTTTAATGTCCCTAAGCAAGAGCATGTTAATCGTTCCCAAACGTGCCCCTGGAGCTCGACAGCAGCGCTGCGTCTCACGGGTTTATCTGTGGCCATAGCCAACAATACACGTGTGGGTCAAAATGATCCATTTTTCTTTTGTGCACCCTCAGATTCCAGATTTTCAAATACTGTCCTAACAAACCACACATCAATGAGAGATTATTTATTCAGCTTTTTGAAAATTGCCCCTTATGACTGGTTTTGTGGTCCAGGGTCACGTATGAAGTGCCTGATGGAACCCTTTAAGCTTCTTTATGGAACCTTTTTCCCGTTCTTTTTTTCTTTCATCTCTTTTACGCTGTCTTGTGTTTCTCTGATGTCATTCATCATCTGTAATGGCAGCTGAGTGGAAGCAGATGAGCTTCACCGCTAATGAAGATAAATTCACTCCTGACTGTTTGTCTCCTTTTATTTTTTTAAGTTTGATTTTAAAGCCATGGGAGAAATTAAATAAATAACATAAAAATCTGCTTCAGCACTTTGCAGGCTGTTTGTAAAATCATCTCCCTCCATATCAGTCAGTCATAATGTATGTGGTGTCAGACGCCCCGCGCTGGCGTCACACAGAGAGAACATGTTTCATCAGACTAAAACCTTCAGCGATACTGAGATATACTCTCAGTTATCGTGCAGAAGCGGCAGTTCAGCCAGAAATCATCGCTCTGCCATCATTTACTCGTTCTCAAACATGTCTGACTTTCACAAAAGTTCTCAATACATTTGATTTTCACTGAAAATCAGCTTAACTGTGGGTGTGTTTCTCACACAGAGAGATGTAAAGTCGGAATTGCGTGATGTAAAGTCGGAATTGCGTGATGTAAAGTCGGAATTGCGTGATGTAAAGTCGGAATTGCGAGATGTAAAGTCGGAATTGCGTGATGTAAAGTCGGAATTGCGAGATGTAAAGTCGGAATTGCGTGATGTAAAGTCGGAATTGCGTGATGTAAAGATGGAATTGCGAGATGTAGAGTCGGAATTGCGAGATGTAAAGATGGAATTGCGAGATGTAGAGTCGGAATTGCGTGATGTAAAGTCGGAATTGCGTGATGTAGAGTCGGAATTGCGTGATGTAAAGTCGAATTGCAAGATGTAAAGTCGGAATTGATGTGTAAAGATGGAATTACAGAGATGTAGAGTCGGAATGCGTGATGTAAAGTCGGAATTACGAGATGTAGAGTCGGAATTATGTGATGTAAAGTCGGAATTGCGTGATGTAAAGATGGAATTGTGAGATGTAGAGTCGGAATTGCGAGATGTAAAGATGGAATTGCGAGATGTAGAGTCGGAATTGCGTGATGTAAAGTCGGAATTGCGTGATGTAAAGATGGAATTGCGAGATGTAAAGTCGGAATTGCGAGATGTAAAGATGGAATTGCGAGATGTAGAGTCGGAATTGCGAGATGTAAAGATGGAATTGCGAGATGTAGAGTCGGAATTGCGAGATGTAGATTCAGAATTGCGTGATGTAAAGTCGGAATTGCGAGATGTAAAGTCGGAATTGCGTGATGTAAAGATGGAATTGTGAGATGTAGAGTCGGAATTGCGTGATGTAAAGTCGGAATTGCGTGATGTAAAGATGGAATTGCAAGATGTAGAGTCGGAATTGCGAGATGTAAAGATGGAATTGCGAGATGTAGAGTCGGAATTGCGAGATGTAGAGTCGGAATTGCGTGATGTAAAGTCGGAATTGCGTGATGTAAAGATGGAATTGCGAGATGTAGAGTCGGAATTGCGAGATGTAAAGTCGGAATTGCGAGATGTAGAGTCGGAATTGCGTGATGTAAAGTCGGAATTGCGTGATGTAAAGTCGGAATTGCGTGATGTAAAGTCGGAATTGCAAGATGTAAAGTCGGAATTGCGTGATGTAAAGATGGAATTGCGAGATGTAAAGTCGGAATTGCGTGATGTAAAGTCGGAATTGCGTGATGTAAAGTCGGAATTGCGAGATGTAAAGATGGAATTGCGAGATGTAAAGTCGGAATTGCGTGATGTAAAGTCGGAATTGCGAGATGTAAAGTCGGAATTGCGAGATGTAAAGTCGGAATTGCGTGATGTAAAGTCGGAATTGCGTGATGTAAAGTCGGAATTACGTGATGTAAAGTCGGAGTTGCGAGATGTTGCGAGATGACGGAATTGCGTGATGTAAAGACGGAATTGCGAGATGTAAAGTCGGAATTGCGTGATGTAAAGTCGGAATTGCGTGATGGAAAGTCGGAATTGCGTGATGTAAAGACGGAATTGCGAGATGTAAAGTCGGAATTGCGTGATGTAAAGTCGGAATTGCGTGATGTAAAGACGGAATTGCGTGATGGAAAGTCGGAATTGTCGGAAAGTCGGAATTGCGTGATGGAAAGTCGGAATTGCGTGATGTAAAGTCGGAATTGCGTGATGTAAAGATGGAATTGCGTGATGTAAAGTCGGAATTTCAGGATGTAAAGATGGAATTGCAAGAATTTGTGGAAACCTTTTTATACATTTGATTTTTCAGGATTATTTGATGAATAGAAATTTCAAAAGAACAGCTTTTATTTGAAATAGAATCTTATAAATGTTACTGTTGATTAAGTCATTGCGTCCTTGATGAATAAAAGTATTCTGAGAATTATACAATATAAACTTTTTATACTTTTATTGCTTGGGGAAACCGCTTCCACCCAGAGGTGTGGGATTTGGGTTCACATCACGTGCCTCTTCTCTTGCTCCGATCACATTTATATATTACTGTGAACGTGTAGTTCAATTTTCAGACTGTCACTGATAAATTACGCGAGAAGCAAAGGTGATTTATTAAAGATCTTCATTCTCTGAGTGTCTGGAGTCGAGCTCATTCTCGGCCTCTGATGGC
>CM031944.1:15241295-15256295 GCA_018749465.1 Paracanthobrama guichenoti
AGTGAATAACACTGATGATCTCTTCATCACGGCTCCTGTTAGTGGGTGGGATATATTAGGCAGCAAGTGAACATTTTGTCCTCAAAGTTGATGTGTTAGAAGCAGGAAAAATGGGCAAGCGTAAGGATTTGAGCGAGTTTGACAAGGGCCAGATTGTGATGGCTAGACGACTGGGTCAGAGCATCTCCAAAACTGCAGCTCTTGTGGGGTGTTCCCGGTCTGCAGTGGTCAGGATCTATCAAAAGTGCTCCAAGGAAGGAACAGTGGAGAACCGGCCACAGGGTCATGGGCGGCCAAGGCTCATTGATGCACGTGGGGAGCGAAGGCTGGCCCGTGTGGTCCGATCAAACAGACGAGCTACTGGAGCTCAAACTGCTCAAGAAGTTAATGCTGGTTCTGATAGAAAGGTGTCAGAATACACAGAGCATCTCAGTTTGTTGAGTATGGGGACGGAATAGCCGCTGACCAGTCAGGGTGCCCATGCTGACCCCTGTCCACCGCCGAAAGCACCAACAGTGGCACGTGAGCATCAGAACTGGACCACGGAGCAGTGGAAGAAGGTGGCCTGGTCAGATAGTTCAAAAATGGTTCAGGAATGGTTTGAGGAGCACAACAACGAGTTTGAGGTGTTGACTTGACCTCCGAATTCCCCAGATCTCAATCCAATCGATCATCTGTGGGATGTGCTGAACAAACAAGTCCGATCCATGGAGGCCCCACCTCGCAACTTACAGGACTTAAATGATCTGCTGCTAACATCTTGGTGCCAGATACTGCAGCACACCTTCAGGGATCTAGAGGAGTCCATGCCTCGACGGGTCAGCAAAAGGGGGACAAACACAATATTAGGTCATAATGTTATGCCTGATCAATGTATATGGGCTGTCAAACGATTATATCTCTGTAACATAAAGAACTTTTTTAATCCACAAAGATCCATATAGCAACTGAATAACCTGATATAGGCTGGTTCTTGAACAGAAGTTGGTTCTTTTGCTGTATCTGAGGAGCCGTTCATCCCCACCGGATGGCTGTAAAGTGTCTTTAGTACTAGACTGCCACTGTATTTAGATGAAGAGCCCATTATATCAGGTACTGGAATGAATGAGCTGCTGAAATGCTCCATTGGATAATTTTCATCTTATTTCACATGTTCCTTAGGGTGAATTTCTTCCAGTACGGTAAACTGCTGACATTTAGCTTGAATGTCTAATTGCGTCCCCCATTAGCAGAGCTCTTCTGATGGAATAAACATGATTTTTTTGTTTCCTGAGATCGGCAACCTTTATAAATAATTAGACACCTGGGCCGCATCTCGACTGGATGTTAAACACACACGCACTCTTTGTTCTCGCTCAGAGTCAGTGTCAAGTGAGACAGACTTGAATAACATTCCTGCGAGAGGATGAAACGATAAACAAATGAGTAATAATCTCTCTCTCTCTCACACACACACACACACACACACACACACACACACACACACGTGTTTGGAGGAGGAGAAGATGAACATCATCTGAGGGGATTTTTTTGTGTGTGTTTCTGTGGGTTTATGATTTGAAACCAGTGGCTTTCAAAACAATAACTTGTTTTGAGTTTAGTAATAAATCACAGCTGCTTATTTATATTGATTTAATCGTTCAGAATAAGGTGGTCAGCTTGAGGCATAATGTTTACCTGCCAAACATTGATTTCACATGTGTTAAATGTAACAAAACATTACACCTATAGAACATGTCGTATGCATGTTGTTGTTGATTTGATCCTTTGTGTTGTCACTTCCTGTCAGTGCCGGGTGAAGTTCCTCTGGATTCTATCCAGGCTAGTGTGTACGAGGAGAAGATCTTGCTGAAGTGGAGAGAACCGGCTCAGACCTTCGGCATCATCACTCAGTATGAGGTGAACACACACACAGCATCACTTTACACTTCTGCTCCTCAGCCACCATAGTAACCATCTGGCAACCTCATAGTAACTGCCTAGAAAACACTAGCAGCCTCCTAGTAACCACACAAAACATCCAGCAAACTAGCGCCATGCTTCCTAATGATATCTCCCAGTGGTAGCATGTACAGGGTGAAGAGCAACGGTCCTAGCACTGAGCCCTGCGGTACTCCATACTGAACTTGTGATCGGTGTGACATCTCTTCATTTACTGCTACAAACTGATAACGGTCAGATAAGTTTGATTTAAGCCATGCCAATGCAGTTCCACTAATGCCAATGTAATTTTCGAGTCTATTCAAAAGAATGTTGTGGTCGATAGTATCGAATGCCGTGCTAAGATCGAGTAACACTAATAGAGAGATACAAACACGATCGGATGATAAGAGTAAATCATTTGTAACTCTGATGAGAGCAATCTCAGTACTATGATACGGTCTAAATCCTGACTGGAAATCCTCACAGATACCATTTCTTTCTAAAAAGGAGCATAATTGTGAAGACACTGCCTTTTCTAGTATTTTTGACAGAAAGGGTAGATTTGAGATCGGCAATAAAGGATTTGATAATAGCCAGCTTAAAAGTTTTCGGTACATATCCTAATGACAAAGATGAGTTAATGATATTAAGAAGAGGATCTATGACCTCTGGTAGCATCTCTTTTAATAGCCTAGTCGGTATAGGGTCCAGCATACATGTTGTTGATTTTGATGATTTAAAGAGTTTAGCCAATTCTTCCTCTCCTATAGCAGTGAATATGTGTGTGTGTGTGTGTGTGTGTGTGTGTGTGTCTTCTCCTATAGCAGTGAATGAGTGTGTGTGTGTGTCTTCTCCTATAGCAGTGAATGAATGTAATTTTTCCTCAGTGATACTACAATGCTCTGTCTGATGTGATACTGTAGTAGACGGCTGCATGGTTGTAATTTTCACCCTAATATTATCAATCTTGCAAGTAAAGAAGTTCATAAAGTCATTACTGCTGTGCTGTTTACAAACATCAGAATTTGAAGCTTTATTTTTGGTTAATTTAGCCACTGCATCAAATAAATACCTAGGGTTGTGTTTGTTTTCTTCTAAGAGAGTTGAAAAATAAGCTGATCTAGCAGTTTTTATGGCCTTTCTGTATGCAATCGTGCTCTCTTTCCAGGAAATGCGAAAAACCTCTAGTTTTGTTTTCTTCCAGCTGCGCTCCATTTTTCTGGTTGCTGAGGGCCAGAGTGTGCTCGTTGTACCACCAAGGGTTGTGTTTGTTACATAACACCTACCAACTAGTTACCACCCAGTACACCCTAGCAACCTCATAGTAACCACACAGAACACCCAAGTAACCCAGGAACCACACAAAGGGTCCAGCAACCACCTAGTAACCCCCCAGTACACCCAAGTAACCTCCTACTAAACACACAAAATCCCCTAATGACCACCTAGCAACCTTCTTCCTAGTAACCACACAAAATGCCCTAGTAACACCCTGGCAACCACCCACAACACTTCGACATGGCAGTGTTTTGCACAGGCAAACATGCCATTCAGAAAATATTTTTTTTGTAAATCTATTTCATTTGTTTCAGAGATTGGGTTTCAGCTTCAGGGATTCTTCACAGTTTTGAAAATCTTGACTTTTGTCGGTTTATCTCGTGTTTTTTTTAGCAGGCAGAGTGCTTTACCTAGTTTACCGTTACTAGAGACACTGGCTGGAAACAAGATGATCCATCAGTCCAGAAAGATCCCCACAGAGATGGCAATATCCAAAATCCTTGTCCTTGTGGGAACAATTTTTGGTCCCCATGAGGAAAACATCTTATAAATCATACTAAGTGATGTTTTTTGAAAATGTAAAAATGCAGAAAGTTTACTATGATGGGTAGGGTTAGTGGAAACACAACGTGGGTGTGTGTGTGATCACAAAGTCAGGGACTAACCGTGCACTCAATTGTCCGTGAGCCTGTAGTGATGTCCTGCCTTTGATTTGACAGTATCAAAGAGTTCAAGCTGAGACTCTCTGACAGGCCGTGATATCAAAAGGACAGTTTGGGCTTTTTTCCTCTTATCAAGGGAACCTGATCCTTCCTTTCCTTCCTGTCTCTCTCTCGCTCTCTCTCTGATTCCAGACATTCTGTTCTTCTTGTAAATTTCCAGTGAGATTTCCCGTCCTCAGATTCTCCGTTCCTGATCTACTGGAGGACGTCAGTCAGATGTTCACACGTCCCCAGTCTCTCCGTCCATGGAATGATTTAAATCTAATAGCTGTGTGGAGTTTATGAAAAACAGCAGAAAATCTCGATTTCAGAAAGCGTTTCGAGTACGCCGCTTCATTAATGCCGCTCATCTTCAGTGGAATGAACAAACCCCTACAAATATGAGAAGCAAACACTTTGCCTTTCCAACCCATGCTCTGATCCGTCAGAAGTGCGGATGTTGTTATCGATTTCTTTATTTATTTATCGCTGGCTGATAATTGAAAAGGGCCTTGAAGCATTTCAGAAATAATAGAGTCTAATTTGCTGGAGCTCAAAGGAATCATTTGTTCTGTTGACACTGGAATTAATCTGAGTGACGCTAACATGCATGTTTGTGTTTCACAGATCTCATATAAAGCCGTCAGCTCCTTCGACCCAGTGCTGGATCTGTCTAACCAGAGCGGGAAGGTGGTGAAGATGGGGAATGAAACCAGCCATGTGTTCCTGGGTCTCTATCCCGGCTCCACATACTCCTTCACCCTCAGAGCGAGCACCGCTAAGGGCTTTGGGCCGCCTGCCATCACACAGGCCACCACCAAGATCTCAGGTCAGGATCGCCGGTTCAGTTCATACGCAGAATAAAGGGGCGGGGCCCATCACTAATCACATTACACTGCTCCAGCCGACCAATCAGAGCACAGTGTGCTTTTCAGAAGGAGGGGCTTCATAGAGATAGGAACTAAACAGAGCGTTATTATTGGAGCGATTCAGATTTCTTGTGTGTTTGCAGCTCCGTCGATGCCGGCGTACGATCAGGAGACGCCTCTGAACCAGACGGACAGCAGCGTAACGGTCGTGCTGAAACCCGCTCAGAGCCGCGGCGCTCCTGTCAGGTACGAGTACAGCTCATCTGCTCTCAGTAGCAGGGAATTTCATGATTCTCCATACCAATTTCTGTAAAAGGAAAAAAAACTGCCAACTGTGATTGCCAGAATAATCGTGTAAATATACAGTAAACATATTCACAGAAAAACCTGTACATTTTACAGTTAAAAACTGTTATTTACAAAAAAAGATTGTTTAAACAAGTAAATCCAGCAGAAAAAAAACACTAAGAAATATCATTATTCAAATTAAAAATGAGTCGTTTTTTTCCCTGTAAATTACAGTAGTGGCCAAAAGTGATGTCCGGTCTTGAGAAATTGACATCTTCACTATTTATTCAAATATTATTAAAGATTTTGTAGTCATATTGCGTAGTTATGCTTGGAGTCGATTGTTTTATTTGTGATGATAATGCAATGAAACTGTGCAACATGATTTTTGGCCAGGCTTTCATACAGAGAAATTGAGAACACATGCAAAAACTAGAGAACCAACCAAATATTAATAACTGGTTATGTTGTAGTTGTTATATGCATTTTCCTGTCTGCTTTTTTTATTTAATTTTTTTTAATTTTTTGCATAGTAAAATAAAACCTGTAGCTGAAGTTTGACTTTTAAAAGATTCATTTTGTCAGATTAATACCTTAACCAAATTTAGTGTTTTGTTCTTCCCTCATATTTAAAATATTTTTAAAATAAATAATATAAATATAATATAAATAATATAAATAAATAATATAAATATAAAAATAAAATAAATTTTCCTCATGTTTTGATGGTTTAATCAAACAAACATCCCCTCCGGCCGGTACTGTATGAGATGATTTGTTGCCTTTAACAGTATTTTACTGTACAATTGCATGAAGTGTAAGGTTAGATCATTTGTCCCTGTATATAGTAAGGGAACTTACTGTATAAACCTGTTAATTGGTTAACAGTAGCATTTTTACAGTTAAAATCATGATCATATTTTACAGTGAATGTGAACGGAAGCTAAAGTCTCAGCTGGCTGTTTTCATGGTATTTTTCCTCCTGTATTGTTTGTGGATTCCTCCGAGTGAGCGTCATTCTTTGAAGCGGAGAACAAAGTGTGTGTGAGGCTTCAGAGCTCTGTCCCTGAACCACTTTCATGTGTTTCTCCTGACTGTGTCACCGCGGCCCCTGAGTGTCCCTGAGCCGGCACACACAATCTCCGGCTCTCATTAGTAAACGCCGCACGGCACTCAGGTGAACATGTCCGGCTCAGACTTCAGCCCCAAATATAAAGAAAAATATGACTATATATTTGTGCTCAGTAAATGAATATTTCGGCATTATTTTCATGACATTTAAAGCTTGAAGGAGAAATTGCACTAGCCTTTCTTCTCTGTTGTGCCGTAGATCGAGTGAAACGCTTCTCAAACAAGAACAAATGTAGGTCATCAGAGAAGAGATGAAGTTATTCTGATTCAAGATTACCAGGAACATGAATTTAACACGATAATAACAATAAATTCAGCAAAATCCATTTTGATCCCATGGTGAGGGTTCAAAAAGTGAAGGCCAATATTTGACATTTTTGATGATGCTTTGCTGCACTTCATTATGCTCCACTCCTTTTGATGTTTAAATGGAAAAAAGTTTTAAAAGTAAAATTTTTAGGCTGATCTAAAACCTAACAGTGCTTGTCAATGTGAAAATGATGGCCAATCAAATCAAAGAGGCGGGGCTTTACCGCTGAATGCCGAGCATGATTTCTAGTACAACACATATATATATATATATATATATATATATATATATATATATATATATATATATATATATATAAAATATACACACACACTATATTGCCAAAAGTATTGGGCATTTCTCCAAATCCCTGAGTTCAGGTGTTCAATCCCTTCATGGCCACAGGTGTATAAATCAAGCACTAGGCATGCAGACGCTTTCTACACACATTTGTGAAAGAATGGGTCGCTCTCAGAGCTCAGTGAACTCAAGCGTGGGACCGTGATAGGTTGCCACCTGTGCAATAAGTCCATTCCTGATTTTTCCTCACTACTAAATATTCCACGCTCAACTGTTAGTGGGATTATAACAAAGTGGAAGCGATTGGGAACAACAGCAACTCAGCCACGAAGTGATAGGCCATGTAAAATCACAGAGCAGGGTCAGCGCATGCTGAGGGTCACAGTGCACAGAAGTCACCAACTTTCTGCAGAGTCAATAGCTCCAGACCTCCAAACTTCTGTGACCTTCAGATGAGCTCAAGAACAGTGCGTAGAGAGCTTCATGGAATGGGTTTCCATGGCCGAGCAGCTCATCCAAGCCTTACATCACCAAGTGCAATGCAAAGCGTGGGATGCAGTGGAGTAAAGCACGCCGCCACTGGACTCTAGAGCAGTGGAGACGTGTTCTCTGGAGTGACCAATCACGCTTCTCTGTCTGACAATCCCATGGACGAGTCTGGGTTTGGCGGTTGCCAGGAGAATGGGACTTGCCTGACTGCATTGTGCCAAGTGTAAAGTTTGGTGGAGGGGGGATTATGGGGTGGGGTTGTTTTTCAGGGGTTGGGCTTGGCCCCTTAGTTCCAGTGAAAGGAACTCTTAATGCTTCACCAAGACATTTTGGACAATTTCATGCTCCCAACTTTGTGGGAACAGTTTGGGGACGGCCCCTTCCTGTCCAACATGACTGCGCTCCAGTGCACAAAGCGTTGGTCCATAAAGACATGGATGAGCGAGTTTGGTGTGGAGGAACTTGACTGGCCTGCACAGAGTCCTGACCTCATCCCGATAGAACACCTTTGGGATGAATTAGAGCGGAGACTGCGAGCCAGGCCTTCTCGTCCTGTTTTGAATGAAAAATATAGTCATTTACATCATCCAAAAAATAAAAAATAAAATAAGGTCCAGTGAGAGTATTTATTTATTTATTTAAGTTGACCTAACTTGAAGAAATAAGGTCCAGTGATACAGGTCCAGTCAAATATTTTGTCAAATTTCACTGTTTTAATGAAAAATAATATAAATATAGTCATTGACATCACCCCTGTAGTTCATAACTGTTTTCTGCATATTAAGCATAAGATTAAGAGTGAATATGTGCATATGAAAACTATTATTTGCAAATACCTTACAATAAATTGTAGTTCATCTTTCTGTTTCCCTGTTCTCTTAAATCCCTTTAAATCCTTTTATTAAAAAAAAAAAAAACCCATCAAAAACATGCTCACGGCCTTGCGTTTAAATCTCTATATAATGATGAAATATAAACTGGACGTGTTTTTGATGTTTTTAAGGGTTCATTCGCTGTAACATAACATCATCATTTACTGCTGCATGTTCCGCCGCTTTAATAAGAAGCGGATAAAGCTGGAACATCTTCAGCATGAGAATATTATATTATGAAGCACTGGTTTATTATTGGATATCCCAGGACTGATGCTTGACTGTACGCCGCACAAATAAGCGCAGTAAATTACAGTGGTGTTTACCGCAGTAATCTGTGCTGGATTACACCGCCAGCTCCATCGTTTAATCTCATCTGATCTGATCAAATCATGTTTTTACCTCTCGGACAAAATAGGAAAATGGGAAAAGCAAGATTTGATTATTGTGAGCCGCGTCTAATCTCAGAGTCTGTGATTGTGTTTCTCCGCTGGTCGTTATGACGTGCTCTGATGCAACACTTCTGTGTGTCTTTTAGCTGTCTAGGGTCAGAGGTCAAACAGTGTCATGTGACCTCAGACATGCTGAGAGCAATTAACCAAGAGCTCAAGAAGTGTGTGTTTATTTGGCTCCAGTGGAAACACTCTGTGTAATAATTATGGATTCCGAGCATTATTGCATTTCCGTGAGGATGATCCTGAAGCCAGTGTGATGTTTGTGGTTGTTTGCGAGCACAGACACTCAGCAGATGTTTGTCATTGATACCGGCCTGAAGAAACGCAACAAACGAGCCTGAACAACGAAAAAAACGTCCCGCCACCGAGAGTTAAAGAAATCAGACATTTGATGCATTATTTTGTTTGTGCAATTAGCAATCAGAAACATAAATCCACCCACACACACACATTTGCTGAAACACAAATTGGCTGTGACATGTAATCTCTGTGACGACAGACACACACACACACACACACACACACACTCGTGCGTGCGGCGGGAACATTGGTGTCCGGAGGGGACGCGTGTGGCGTTGGCTTTGAGAGGATTACCGATCTGTCGCCGCACAAACGCCTCGAGAACATTCCAGCCCAAAACACATGTTCACAACATTCACTCTTATCAGTTACACCGTTCACGCGGCTTTAGCAATCAGTGACAGAGTGTGTGAGTGTGAGTGTGTGTGTGTTTGAGAGTGAATGAGTGTTTGTGTGTGTGTGTGTGTGTGTGTGTGTGTGAGTGAGTGAGTGAGTGAGTGTGTGTGAGTGTGAGTGTGAGTGTGAGTGTGAGTGTGTGTGTGTGTGAGAGTGAATGAGTGTGTGTGTGTGTGAGTGTGTGTGTGTGTGTGTGTGTGTGTGTGTGAGAGTGTGTGAAAGTGAATGAGTGAGTGTGTGTGTGTGTGAGTGTGCGAGTGTGTGTGCGAGTGTGCGTGTGAGAGTGAATGAGTGTGTGCGTGTGTGCGTGTGTGCGTGTGTGCGTGCGTGCGTGCGTGCGTGTGTCTGTGTGTGTGTGTGTGTGTGTGTGTGTGTGTGTGTGTGTGTGTGTGTGTGTGTGTGTTTGTGTATATAAATATGTATTCTCAATATACCACAACTTGCATCATAGGTTTTCCAGAATGCATACATAATTATGTTACATTATACTGTAGTAAATCATATCAACAATTGTATCACACTGCAAAAATTAGGTTTTAATTATTCTGTTTGCCTTATTTTCCAGTTAAAATGACTAAGAATTCTTAAAACATGATGCAACTACAATTTTGTCTTTAATATGTGTGTCTTTTGTCTCATTTCCCAAGTACAAACAAGTGCAGTGAGACAAAAATACACGCGTATTAAAGATACAGGCTATGAAAACAATATTGTCCACTGTACTCAAGTACATTTATCTTGTTAAAGGTACACCGCAGTAAATGATGCTCTTCCTCAGTGTTTCTGTCTCGTTCTCCAGCACAAACATCTAAACATTCTTACATCAACACACATTTACTGGAGAAGAGAAATCACTGAAGATATTAAGACAGATGAAGTGAGTTTGAGCTCAAAACAAGAGCAGATATCTGCCAATGGAGTCAGAACAATCCTCTTAACTCAAGAAAAACAAGACAAAACACTGAGGACGAGCATATATTTTGCAGTGGAGAGGAGAGGACCAGTTCAGGTGCCTGTGTGTCTTTAATCAGGCCGATAGAAAGCCTCCATCACTCGATCATACGGGCTCATGCAGAGGTAGATGCTTGTTTTCTTCTCCGGCCGAGGAGAGGCCATCGCTCTTACAGGTCACTCTCCAGTCGATGGTCAGTCAGTCCTCCACAACTGTTATCCGTGACGCTGGGTGGCCGGCCGGACTGACAGCCTCTAATTGGTGTCAGTTAGATGTGTCTGAATCCAGAGCGACTGCAGCAGCCTTGTCTGATCCCACAGTACAGACAAACACACCTGGAACCGCTGACAACAAACACTATCAGATATAAAACTCATCATATATGATACGTGTTTTCACACTCTGAGAAGAAAAGGTTCTTTATAGAAGCTTAAAGGGTTTCATCAGGTGCTTCATATATAAAACCTCTTAGGGCTTCCATCGTGGGTTCACTTTATGCATTTAGTTTTAATTCATTCATTTTGTTTTAATTAAAGTTTATGAATTAAACAGCTCATAAACATAGAGTCGAAAAAAATAACCATTATAAATATAAACTATATTGCCAAAAGTGTGTGATGCCTGTGTTCACATACAGATGAGCTTTAATGTCATCCCATTCTTAATCCGTAGGGTTTAATATAGAGTCGGCCCACCCTTTGCAGCTCTAACAGCTTCAGCTCTTCTGGGAAGGCTTTCCACAAGGTTTAGGAGTGTGTTTATGGGAATTTTTGACCATTCTTCTAGAAGCGCATTTGTGAGGTCAGGCACTGATGTTGGACGAGAAGGCCTGGCTCGCAGTCTCCGCTCTAATTCATCCCAAAGGTGTTCTATCGGGATGAGGTCAGGACTCTGTGCAGGCCAGTCAAGTTCCTCCACACCAAACTCGCTCATCCATGTCTTTATGGACCGACGCTTTGTGCACTGGAGCGCAGTCATGTTGGGACAGGAAGGGGCCGTCCCCAAACTGTTCCCACAAAGTTGGGAGCATGAAATTGTCCAAAATGTCTTGGTGAAGCATTAAGAGTTCCTTTCACTGGAACTAAGGGCCAAGCCCAACCCCACCCCATAATCCCCCCTCCACCAAACTTTACACTTGGCACAATGCAGTCAGGCAAGTCCCGTTCTCCTGGCAACCGCCAAACCCAGACTCGTCCATGGGATTGTCAGACAGAGAAGCGTGACTGGTCACTCCAGAGAACACGTCTCCACTGCTCTAGAGTCCAGTGGCGGCGTGCTTTACTCCACTGCATCCCACGCTTTGCATTGCACTTGGTGATGTAAGGCTTGGATGAGCTGCTCGGCCATGGAAACCCATTCCATGAAGCTCTCTACGCACTGTTGTTGAGCTCATCTGAAGGCCACAGAAGTTTGGAGGTCTGGAGCTATTGACTCTGCAGAAAGTTGGTGACTTCTGCGCACTGTGACCCTCAGCATGCGCTGACCCCGCTCTGTGATTTTACCACTTCGTGGCTGAGTTGCTGTTGTTCCTGATTGCTTCCTCTTTGTTATAATCCCACTAACAGTTGAGTGTGGAATATTTAGTAGTGAGGAAATTTCAGGAATGGACTTATTGCACAGGTGGCAACCTATCACGGTGCCACGCTTGAGTTCACTGAGCTCCTGAGAGCGTCCCATTCTTTCACTAATGTGTGTAGAAGCGTCTGCATGCCTAGTGCTTGATTTATACACCTGTGGTCATGAAGGGACTGAACACCTGAACTCAGGGATTTGGAGGGGCGGCCCAATACTTTGGCAATATTGTGTATTATGCAAAATTTTCAGACATTTCTCCTTATAAAGAACCTTTTTAGAAATTGAAGAGTTTACCTTGCTGATGGTCATTTCTGTTCTCCAGTAAATGTGTCTTGATTTTAAGAATGTTTTGATATTTGTGCTGGAAAACGAGACAAAAAGGAAGAACGTCTTTATTCAATATTTTTCATGTGTTTTGCTGTAAACACCCGTGACTGTGCTGTTATATTGTTGAGAAGTGGGTAGGTTTAGGTTGGGGGTGTGTTTAGATGCTCCAAAATATCTGTGAAAGTATAAATGTCTATAAAATCAATACAAATGCATGCAAAGAATGAAATGTGTCCTGATCTGATGCATTGGGCAAACAGCTGGAAGCAATGCAGTACCGGCACGTGATGCTAAAGGGAAACCTATGTGTTAAAAGGTGTGACGACTGAGAATATGTTGTCTTTACACTGTATTATTAACAAAGGGAGGGTTATTGTAACCTGCTCCTCCTCCTCCTCTTCTCCCTTTGCTCAGAAACCCTCGTCATCCTGGTTTTCTCATTTTCTTTCCGCCCGCGCTCGTGTCTGGCGCTGGGATAAAGCTGTCAGGTCACTCTGCCGTTAGAGGTTTTAATTAATTAGTTTAAGGCGCTCGGGGAGTTATTGTGCAGTCGGCGACAGTTTGCCAGAGTTTTTCTTGGAGACCCGAACAACTCCAACACTTCCTGTGAGAAAACGGGCTGATGTGATCGATGCGGACAACTCATCAGAGCTACTTAATTACACATTAGCTGCATATTTCTTTTACAGATGGTGTGTAAACAAGCTCATTAACCATCCAGATTTCCTCAGAATTCTCCTTTTAGTTCCCGAAATCCTGCCGTACGGTCCGACTGTTTGTTCCGGTGACAGTTTAACCCTCCGAATGCATTAGAAACTGAATACACCTGTGGAGCGTACGCTTATAAAACAGTCATAACTACACATTCATTTTCTAACAAAACAACATCAGTATTTCTCTGAAATGTTTTCAAATTAAATGTATTCATTTTACTTGCATAAACTTTTACTTTCAGAATCTGCTTTTTTCAAATTTAGACAGTTCGATGTCTGTTTATTTATAAATTTCATTTTTCATTTCATTTTAATTAGTGTGTATATGCGTGAGCATGTTTATAAACAAAGAGCAGCCCCAGGAAAAAATGTGTGTGAGAATGAAGGAAAGAGGCTAAATGTATTTTACTGAAGTTATTTGAGACCCATAGATATTAAAAAAGTAGCATAATATCATGTGTAAAAGTCACTTCCGGGTCAAAACTGACCCGAATGCAATTGACAAAATGATTGGTAACACTTTATTTAAAAATGGCCTTTATGTATGATGAAAGTATTTATAATGCACATTATTATATCTTTTCATAAGTAATTATAACCAAAGTTAAAATGCTTTATAATATTTGCAGAATCCCTGTTACATCTGAAATTGGTTGTGTGTTTTTAATGCATGAATGAATATTTTCATCCATCCATCCATCATCCATCCATACCTAAATATCTAGTCATCCATCCATACCTAAATATCTAGTCATCCATCCATACCTAAATATCTAGTCATCCATCCATCCATCCATCCATACCTAAATATCTAGTCATCCATCCATACCTAAATATCTAGTCATCCATCCATACCTAAATATCTAGTCATCCATCCATCCATCCATCCATACCTAAATATCTAGTCATCCATCCATACCTAAATATCTAGTCATCCATCCATACCAAATATCTAGTCATCCATCATCCATCCATCTATCCATATCTAAATATCTAGTCATCCATCCATACCTAAATATCTAGTCATCCATCATCCATCCATCCATCCATACCTAAATATCTAGTCACCCATCCGTCACCCATCCATCACCCATCCGTCATCCATCCATCATCCATCCATCATCCATCCATCCATCCATCCATCCATCCATCCATCCATCATCCATCCATCATCCATCCATCCATCCATCATCCATCATCCATCCATCATCCATCCATACCTAAATATCTAGTCACCCATCCGTCATCCATCCATCATCCATCATCCATCCATCCATCCATCCATCCATCCATCATCCATCCATCCATCCATCCATACCTAAATATCTAGTCACCCATCCGTCACCCATCCGTCACCCATCCATCCATCGATCCATCCATACCTAAATATCTAGTCACCCATCCATCACCCATCATCCATCCATCATCCATCCATCCATCCATCCATCATCCATCCATCCATCCATCCATCCATACCTAAATATCTAGTCACCCATCCATCACCCATCCGTCACCCATCCGTCACCCATCCGTCACCCATCATCCATCCATCCATCCATCCATCCATACCTAAATATCTAGTCATCCATCCATCCATCCATCCATCCATCCATACCTAAATATCTAGTCATCCATCATCCATCCATCCATACCTAAATATCTTGTCATCCATCTGTCACCCATCCGTCACCCATCCATCATCCAACCATCATCCATCCATCATCCATCCATCATCCATACATCCATCCATACCTAAATATCTAGTCACCCATCCGTCACCCATCCGTCACCCATCCGTCACCCATCCGTCACCCATCCGTCACCCATCCGTCACCCATCCATACCTAAATATCTAGTCATCCATCCATACCTAAATATCTAGTCATCCATCATCCATCCATCCATCCATACCTAAATATCTAGTCATCCATCATCCATCCATCCATCCATCCATACCTAAATATCTAGTCATCCATCCATCCATCCATCCATCCATCCATACCTAAATATCTAGTCATCCATCATCCATCCATCCATCCATACCTAAATATCTAGTCATCCATCCATCCATCCATCCATACCTAAATATCTAGTCATCCATCCATACCTAAATATCTAGTC
>CM031944.1:15261295-15268795 GCA_018749465.1 Paracanthobrama guichenoti
TTTTTAGTCTAGATTTAAACTGACAGAGTGCTTCTGCTTCCTGAACAATGCTAGGAAGACTGTTCCAGAGTTTAGGCACTAAATAGGAAAAGGATCGACCACCTGCAGTTGATTTTGATATTCTAGGGATTATCAACTGGCCAGAGTTTTGAGACTGCAAAAGACGTGATGGAGTATAATGCGTTAAGAGTTCGCTCACGTACTGGGGAGCTAAACCATTTAGTGCTTTGTAAGTAATAAGCAAGATTTTAATATTTATACGATGTTTAATAGGGAGCCAGTGCAGTGTTGACAGAACCGGGCTAATATGGTCATACTTCCTTGTTCTAGTAAGAGCTCGAGCTGCTGCGTTTTGGACCAGCTGGAGTTTGTTTATTAAGCGAGCAGGACAACCACCCAGTACAGCATTACAATAATCTAGCCTTGAGGTCATGAACGCATTAATTAACTGTTCAGCATTTTGCATCGAAAGGATGTGCCAAAATGTAGATATATTTTTAAGATGGTAGAATGCAGTTTTACAGATGTTAGAAACGTGGCTTTCAAATGAAAGATTGGTATCAAAGAGCACACCCAGGTTCCTCACTGACGACGAGGACTTGACAGAGCGGCCATCGAGTGTTAGACAGTATTCTAGGTTACTACTTGCAGAGTTTTTTTGTCCAATAATTAAAAATTCATTTTTTTCTGAATTAAGTTGCAGGAAATTACTAGACATCCAATGTTTTATATCAGCTATGCATTCCGTTAATCTTGTGAATTGGTAAGTTTCGTCAGGGCGTGAAGAAATATAGAGCTGAGTATCGTCAGCATAACAATGAAAACTAACGCCATGCTTCCTAATGATATCTCCCAGTGGTAGCATGTACAGGGTGAAGAGCAACGGTCCTAGCACTGAGCCCTGCGGTACTCCTTACTGAACTTGTGATTGGTGACATCTCTTCATTTACTGCTACAAACTGGTAACGGTCAGATAAGTATGATTTAAACCATGCCAATGCAATTCCGCTAATGCCAACATAATTTTCGAGTCTATTCAGAAGAATGTTGTGGTCGATAGTATCGAATGCAGCGCTAAGATCGAGTAACACTAATAGAGAGATACAACCACGATCGGATGATAAGAGTAAATCATTTGTAACTCTGATGAGAGCAGTCTCAGTACTATGATACGGTCTAAATCCTGACTGGAAATCCTCACAGATACCATTTCTTTCTAAAAAGGAGAATAATTGTGAAGACACTGCCTTTTCTAGTATTTTTGACAGAAAGGGTAGATTTGAGATCGGCCTGTAATTGACTAATTCTGTAGGATCAAGTTGAGGTTTTTTAATAAGTGGTTTGATAATAGCCAACTTAAAAGTTTTTGGTACATATCCTAATGACAAAGATGAGTTAATGATATTAAGAAGAAGATCTATGACCTCTGGTAGCATCTCTTTTAATTAAATCAAATCACCTTTATTTATATAGCGCTTTTAACAAGTCTGATTGTTTCAAAGCAGCTTCACATTGTTAACAGGAAAATAATGCAACAGAATTTGTACAGCCGCTCTGGTGAAACGGTGATGTTATCCAGCTCATTTCAAGTATCATATAGTGTTAATGCGGGCAGATCGGTAATTTAGATGAAATTTAGGAGTCCCCAACTGAGCAAGCCAAAAGCCAGAGGCAACGGTGGCAAGGAACCAAAACTCCTTCAGGGTCAGAATAGAGAAAAAAAAACCTTGGGAGAAACCAGGCTCAGCTGGGGTGCCAGTTCTTCTCTGGCCGACGAACAAACAGTGTATGATTATAATTCTGGCAACATAGCAGGTCTTAATTCATATTAGGTAAATAGATATTCGTAAGATTATTCGAAAGATTGGAGTCGTCACGCCGAAGACGGGTTTAATGAGGATGTTGTGTTGATGCAGCATTTACAGGGGGAGTTTATTTGACATGCTCTCTGCAGACATTTCAGGGATGCGTTGGTCATGTCCAGGCGCTGGTCCACCATCTGATCTGGATACGGCCCGGATCCGGCTGACTGCAGTAAACCTCGGGATAAACAGAGAGACTAACATTAGCGTAGATGCCATTCTTCTTATGATGTAACGAGTACATCAGGTGTTATGGGAAGTGTTCCCGGTTCCGGCTGACCTAGTTAATGCAGCCTAACAATCATTTACTGATTTGAATAATAGAAATTGATAATGTTTTATGTGTAAGCCATAGTAAAGAGATGCGTTTTTAGTCTAGATTTAAACTGACAGAGTGTGTCTGCTTCCCGAACAATGCTAGGAAGACTGTTCCAGAGTTTAGGCGCTAAATAGGAAAAGGATCGACCACCTGCAGTTGATTTTGATATTCTAGGGATTATCAACTGGCCAGAGTTTTGAGACCGCAATAGACGTGATGGAGTATAATGCGTTAAGGGTTCGCTCAAGTACTGGGGAGCTAAACCATTTAGTGCTTTGTAAGTAATAAGCAAGATTTTAAAATGTATACGATGTTTAATAGGGAGCCAGTGCAGTGTTGACAGAACCGGGCTAATATGTCATACTTCCTGGTTCTAGTAAGAGCTCGAGCTGCTGCGGTTTTGGACCAGCTGGAGTTTATTTATTAAGCGAGCAGGGCAACCACCCAGTAAAGCATTACAGTAATCTAGCCTTGAGGTCATGAACGCATGAATTAACTGTTCAGCATTTTGCATCGAAATGATGTGCCGTAATTTAGATATATTTTTAAGATGTTAGAAATGTGGGTGAAGAGCAACGGTCCTAGCACTGAGCCCTGCGGTACTCCATACTGAACGTGTGATCGGTGTGACATCTCTTCATTTACTGCTACAAACTGATAACGGTCAGATAAGTCTGATTTAAGCCATGCCAATGCAGTTCCACTAATGCCAACATAATTTTCGAGTCTATTCAAAAGAATGTTGTGGTCGATAGTATCGAATGCAGCGCTAAGATCGAGTAACACTAATAGAGAAATACAACCACGATCGGATGATAAGAGTAAATCATTTGTAACTCTGATGAGAGCAGTCTCAGTACTATGATACGGTCTAAATCCTGACCGGAAATCCTCACAGATACCATTTCTTTCTAAAAAGGAGCATAATTGTGAAGACACTGCCTTTTCCAGTATTCTTGACAGGAAGGGTAGATTTGAGATCGGCCTGTAATTGACTAATTCTGTAGGATCAAGTTGAGGTTTTTTAATAAGTGGTTTGATAATAGCCAACTTGAAAGTTTTTGGTACATATCCTAATAACAAAGATGAGTTAATGATATTAAGAAGAGGATCTATGACCTCTGGTAGCATCTCTTTTAATAGCCTAGTCGGTATAGGGTCCAGCATACATGTTGTTGATTTAGATGATTTAACGAGTTTAGCCAATTCTTCCTCTCCTATAGCAGTGTGTGTGTGTGTGTGTGTGTGTGTGTGTGTGTGTGTGTGTGTGTGTTCTCCTATAGCAGTGAATGAATGTAATTTTTCCTCAGTGACACTACAATGCTCTGTCTGATGTGATACTGTAGTAGACGGCTGCATGGTTATAATTTTCTTCCTAATATTATCGATCTTACACGTAAAGTAGTTCATAAAGTCATTACTGCTGTGCTGTTTACAACCATCAGAAGTAGAAGCTTTATTTTTGGTTAATTTAGCCACTGTATCAAATAAATATCTAGGGTTATGTTTGTTTTCTTCTAAGAGAGTCGAGAAATAAGCAGATCTAGCAGTTTTTACAGACTTTCTGTATGCGATCATGCTCTCTTTCCACGAATTACGAAAAACCTCTAGTTTTGTTTTCTTCTAGCTGCGCTCCATTTTTCTGGCTGCTGTTTTAAGGGCCCGGATGTGCTCGTTGTACCACGGCGTTGGACTATTTTCTTTAATCTTCTTTAAGCGCCGGGGAGCAACTGTGTCTAAAGTGCTGGAAAAAAGAGAGTCAATAGTTTCTGTTGCAAAATCGAGTTCCTCTAGGCTATCTGGGATGCTGAGGAGATGAAACTGATGAGGAAGATTATTTAAAAAGCAATCTTTAGTGGCAGCAGTGATAGTTCTGCCATATTTGAAGCGAGGGGACAGCTTTGCAGCCTTAGCTAAATTAAGTATACATGATACTAGGTAATGATCTGAGATGTCGTCGCTCTGCTGCAGAATTTCAACGGTATCAACATTTATTCCATGTGACAATATTAGGTCTAGAGTATGATTAAGGCGATGAGTGGGTCCTGACACGTGTTGCCTTACTCCAAAAGAGTTTAGAATGTCTCTAAATGCTAATCCCAATGCGTCTTTTTCATTATCTACATGGATATTAAAATCAAATCAAATCACCTTTATTTATATAGCGCTTTTAACAAGTCCAATTGTTTCAAAGCAGCTTCACAGTGTTAACAGGAAAATAATGCAACAGAATTTGTACAGCCGTTCTGGTGAAACGGTGATGTTATCCAGCTAATTTCAAGTATCATATAGCGTCAATGCGGGCAGATCGGTAATATAGATGAGATTTAGGTGTCCCCAACTGAGCAAGCCAAAAGCCAGAGGCAACGGTGGCAAGGAACCAAAACTCCTTCAGGGTCAGAATGGAGAAAAAAACCTTGGGAGAAACCAGGCTCAGTCGGGGTGCCAGTTCTCCTCTGGCCGACGAACAAACAGTGTATGATTATAATTCTGGCAACATTGCAGGTCTTAATTCATATTAGGTAAATAGATATTCGTAAGAATGCCATGCTTCCTAATGATATCTCCCAGTGGTAACATGTACAGGGTGAAGAGCAACGGTCCTAGCACCGAGCCCTGCGGTACTCCTGAGATGTTTCAACGGTATCAACATTTATTCCATGTGACAATATTAGGTCTAGAGTATGATTAAGGCGATGAGTGGGTCCTGACACGTGTTGCCTTACTCCAATAGAGTTTAGAATTTCTCTAAATGCTAATCCCAATGCGTCTTTTTCATTATCTACTTGGATATTAAAATCACCAACAATTAGTACTTTATCTGCAGCCAGTACTAACTCTGATAGAAAATCAGCAAATTCTTTGATAAAGTCTGTATTGTGCTTTGGTGGCCTGTATACAGTAGCCAGCACAAATGTCAAACGGGATTTATCAATTACACTACATAATGCTACATAAAGCACCAAAACTTCAAAAGAATTATAGTTGAAACTAGACTCTTACTCTCTCTCTCTCTCTCTCTCTCTCTCTCTCTCTCTCTCTCAGTGTGTATCAGGTGGTTGTTGAGGAGGAACGGCCCCGAAGGGCTCGTGGCGGTGAGGCTGAAATCCTCCGTTGTTATCCGGTGCCGGTTCACTACCAGAATGCCAGCAGTCTGAACTCACAGTACTACTACAGCGCAGAGTTCCCGTCCGCAGGCGTCCCATCGCCGCAGCCCTTCACCATCGGAGACAACCGGACATACAGCGGCTACTGGAACGCTCCACTGCTGCCACACAAGAGCTACAGCATCTACTATCAGGCTGTCAGCACGGCCAATGGGGTGTGTTCTCCAGCCTTCCAGAGGCATTACAGTCCTTGTGTGTGTGTGTGTGTGTGTGTGAGTGAGAGTGTGTACAATAAATAAATCCACCATCATTAATGACAGTGATGCTGCTGTTTCTCTGGCGTATAATACAGATCGTATTAATTAATGAATATTAATTCTCCCCAACTCAGCATTTGTCTCTTGATTCTTTTTTTGTTGCATCTCCTGAGAAAGTCACCGGACCGGCTTTATGCACTTATGCGCCAACGCCGATTTTTCCTTGCATTTGACTCTTGTTGAGTGTTAACTTCTGTCTCTTTGGGAGAAACAGAAGAGTGTGAGAGTGACAAGCGCTCAAAGCCCCTCGATTAGATATTCCCTGGAGTGGCTCTCCTCTGAGCACAGCGTCCAGAGGCCATGAGGACGGTGATCATGGGTGAGAGAGAATGGAGGTGGAGAGGATCCCTCCGGACGGCTCGACCTCCAACACACACGCGTCAGGGAAAGAGTTTGCCTGCAATCATGCAGAAAAACACTTTGAGTGCGACACTTTTGAGTGTCACACATGACGGGCGACGCCCACCGCTCGCATTAACTCACTTTGACTTAATGCGTCTTGCTCTCTCTCACCTCTCGCCGTGCGTTTGGATTGACAGCGGCGCAGCTCTAAAAGGCCGTGGAAAAGCTGCCGGCTGTAATTGATGTCTAATTGACTGAGGATCTGTGATGGATTCAGACGGGCACTTACTGAGACAGCCCTATTCAAGACCTGTAATTCAGGCCTGGCGCTCTTAATGTCACACCGTCTGTAAATGCACATTTCTGTTTGCTTGCTTTGTAATATCCGGACGAGTGTTTGTGTACAAGGCTGCTTCATCAGGTCAAAGGTCGTGTTCAGGTGTAGGTGGAAACACTTTTAAAATGAAGCGCAGGAGCCAGTGCTGGTGTGTGTGTTGCTCAGTTCGTTTACAGGCGATAAAGCGAATCGTGTTCCAGGTGTTCCGCCGCTGAGCACACACACACACACACTCACTCACATACCCACACACACACACACACACACACACACACACACACACACACACACACACTCACTCACATACCCACACACTCACACATATATATACACACACACACACACACACACACACACAGTTTTAATGCCGCAGCTGCTCAAGAACATCAGCAGATTCATCAGACCCGCGGCCATTCTCTTTCTGCTGACGGATACACTGACACACACTCACACACACTGATACACACTCACACACACTGACACACACTGATACACACTCACACACACTGATACACACTCACACACACTCACACACACTGATACACACTCACACACACTGACACACACTCACACACACTGATACACACTCACACACACTGACACACACTCACACACACTGACACACAATCACACACACTCACACACACTGATACACTCACACACTGATACACACACACACTGATACACATTGACACACACTGATGCACATTGACACTCACGGACACACACTCACACACACTGATACAAACTCACACACACTGACACACCCACACACACTGATACACACTCACACACACTCACACACACACACTGATACACTCACACACACTGATACACACACACACTGACACACACTGATACACATTGACACACACTGATGCACATTGACACTCACGGACACACACTCACACACTGATACACACTCACACACACTGACACACACACACACACTGACACATACTCACACACACACTCACACACACTGACACACACACACTGACACACACTCACACACACTGACACAAACACACACACACACACTGACACACACACGCACACACACTGACACACCCCCACACACTGACACACACTCACACACACTGACACACACTTACACACACTGACACACCCACACACACTGATACACACTCTCACACACTGACACACACACACACTGACACACACTCACACACACTGACACAAACACACACTGACA
>CM031944.1:15276295-15291295 GCA_018749465.1 Paracanthobrama guichenoti
TCTCTAGGCCAGAACTCAACCAGACCTCTGTAGACCAAAACTCAACCCGACCTGTCTTGACCAGAACTCAACCAGACCTCTCTTGACCAGAACTTAATCAGACCTCTTTTGACCAGAACTCAACCCAACCTCTGTAGACCAGAACTCAACCTGACCTCTTCTGACCAGAACTCAAACAGACCTCTGTAGACCAGAACTCAACTAGACCTCTCTTGACCAGAACTCAAACTGACCTCTGTAGACAAGAACTCAACCCGACCTCTCTTGACCAGAACTCATCAAGACCTCTGTAGACCAGAACTCAACCAGACCTCTGTAGACCAGAACTCAACCAGACCTCTGTAGACCAGAACTCAACCAGACCTATGTAGATCAGAACTAATCCAGACCTCTGTAGACCAGAACTCAATCAGACCTCTGTAGACCAGAACTTAACCTGACCTCTGTTGACCAGAACTCAACCAGACCTCTCTAAACCAGAACTCAACCAGACCTCTCTAGACCAGACCTCTCTAGAACAGAACTCAACCCGACCTCTCTAGACCAGAACTTAATCAGACCTCTGTATACCAGAACTCAACCAGACCTCTGTAGACCAGAACTCAACCCGACCTCTCTAGACCAAAACTTAATCAGACCTCTCCAGACCAGAATTCAACCCAACCTCTGTAGAGCAGAACTCAACCAGACCTCTCTTGACCAGATCTCAACCCGACCTCTCTAGACCAGAACTTAATAAGACCTCTGTAGACCAGAACTCAGTCCGACCTCTCTTGACCAGAACTCAACCAGACCTTTGTAGACCAGAACTCAACCAGACCTCTGTAGACCAGAACTCAAACAGACCTCTGTAGACCAGAACTCAACCAGACCTCTGTAGACCAGAACTCAACCAGACCTCTGTAGACCAGAATGCAACCAGACCTCTGTAGACCAGAACTCATCCAGACCTCTGTAGACCAGAACTCATCCAGACCTCTGTAGACCAGAACGCAACCAGACCTCTGTAGACCAGAACTCAACCAGACCTCTGTAGACCAGAACTTAATCAGACCTCTGTATACCAGAACTCAACCAGAACTCTGTAGACCAGAACTCAACCAGACCTCTCTAGACCAAAACTTAATCAGACCTCTCCAGACCAGAATTCAACCCAACCTCTGTAGAGCAGAATTCAACCAGACCTCTCTTGACTAGATCTCAACCCGACCTCTCTAGACCAGAACTTAATCAGACCTCTGTAGACCAGAACTCAGTCCGACCTCTCTTGACCAGAACTCAACCAGACCTTTGTAGACCAGAACTCAACCAGACCTCTGTAGACCAGAACTTAAACAGACCTCTGTAGACCAGAACTCAACCAGACCTCTGTAGACCAGAACTCAAACAGACCTCTGTAGACCAGAACTCAACCAGACCTCTGTAAACAAGAACTCAACTCGACCTTTCTTGACCAGAACTCAACCCGACCTCTGTAGAGCGGAACTCATCCAGACCTCTGTAGACCAGAATGCAACCAGACCTCTGTAGACCAGAACCTAATCAGACAATTGTGTCACGTTTTGATCTCAAAATCATTTCCAGACTTTATATTTGTGTTACATTTACAGACATTTTATCCCAAGCGACTTGGCTTTACATTTTTTCAATGCATGCACACTCAAAAAAGCAATAACCTAATAATGGTAACATTTCAATGAACTCGTTTTAATCAACTTTTATTAGCATGACTGAATCAACCTAAATGTTTTAATTTATACCAACAAAATAAATTTATATTGGTTAAATCGGGTGAAAATATCTCTTTACAGTAACAGTTGGAGGTCGTCACTTTTTACACTGCTTGCATTCACGGAAGAAACAACAGGAAGAAGTTCAGTGTTAAATAACAATTATTCTAACGTGGACATTAATATTAATGAGGAATGAGCAGGTGTGTCCAAACGTCATCTCATCTGCAGTCAGATCAGGACTTTTGTCATGTTATTGTGGAAAACCGCAGATCTCCAGGTTGTCTGGAGTTTAACTGCAGCTTTTAATAATAGATTATCCTTCCGATTTCCACCTGACCTTTAATCCGGCTCCATCCGCGTTGTCTTTGCGACTCTAAATTATTAATCTAATTATGTTGATACGCCCCATTAAAATGCAGCGTAATGGCCTGATAAAGAGCCGTTCTCACAGTGACCCTCCATCTCAAAAATCATTCATATAAGATGAGGAAATCTCTAGATTTAAGCTCTATCTATATATAGCACTGCTATATAAAATATATAATATATATAAGCAGCCAGTGCAGGGGTCTCCAGATCACATGACCTGAGCCAGTGCGGCTGGATACATTTTCATAAATGTATCAAATAAATGTATCCAGATTGAAGAATGTTTAGATTTGTGCTGGAAAAAAAAAAATATAAATTTAAAATAAAATATAAAATTTCCTACTAGCAATTAAAAGATAGAAATAATGATGTTGATGTTGTTGTTGTGAAGCATATGTTTGCTCAGTGCTGTATTATAAATGTAAAAAGACTGTTTAAAGCAGTGCTTCTCAACTTTGCATTATTTAAATGAACATCGTCTTAAGACGCTACAAAACACTACAAAATAAGGATCTGTAACATGACATTTTTGAGTTTATTTGTTTTTATTACAACCATCTTGGAGTCAAAAAGGTTGAGAAGCGCTGGACTAAAGTAATTTGTTCTGTTTCTCTGTGTCGATCTGCTCTTCTGTCGTTTGCATGAAGATAAAGGCTTTATTTCATACACACGTGTTCAATAATCCCAAACTCTGGATTCACAGATTTCCCTCCTGAGCGTTGATCACTCCGTAGACGTTTTAATTGAATCTCCGTCAATATACCTTAATCAAATGAGCGAGTGTGATTGAATCTCTGGCATCTATTTGGTTTAATTTGCTGAATTAGATTAGAAAGGAAAGCGTGAGGAGACGTGCTGATTCCCCGTTCGGACGCTGCGGCGTCTGGTCATTCACCGCTCACATGTTTGCATATTCGTCTAATTACGTCCTGAAAAATGCAGTGAGGTGAATTAATGTTGGTTTCATTGCTAATTTGTTCTGATGTGCGTGTGTCTTCACATATGATATTGTCCTTATTAATGCGCATATGAATGTTCACAGAGAGGCAGAGCACATCTAAAGTTTATCATGTCAGAATTGAGTGATATAAAGTCAGAATTGAGTGATATAAAGTCAGAGTTGAGAGATATAAAGTCAGAGTTGAGTGATATAAAGTCAGAGTTGAGAGATATAAAGTCAGAATTGAGATATAAAGTCAGAATTGAGAGATATAAAGTCAGAATTGAGATATAAAGTCAGAGTTGAGAGATATAAAGTCAGAATTGAGTGATATAAAGTCAGAATTGAGATATAAAGTCAGAATTGAGATATAAAGTCAGAGTTGAGTGATATAAAGTCAGAATTGAGAGATATAAAGTCAGAATTGGGAGATATAAAGTCAGAATTGAGTGATATAAAGTCAGAATTGAGATATAAAGTCAGAATTGAGATATAAAAGTCAGAGTTGAGTGATATAAAGTCAGAATTGAGAGATATAAAGTCAGAATTGGGAGATATAAAGTCAGAATTGAGTGATATAAAGTCAGAATTCAGATATAAAGTCAGAATTCAGATATAAAGTCAGAATTGAGTGATATAAAGTCAGAATTGAGTGATATAAAGTCAGAATTGAGAGATATAAAGTCAGAATTGAGAGATATAGAATTGAGATATATGTCAGAAGTCAGAGTCAGAGAGATATAAAGTCAGAGTTGAGTGATATAAAGTCAGAATTGAGAGATATAAAGTCAGAATTGGGAGATATAAAGTCAGAGTTGAGTGATATAAAGTCAGAATTGAGAGATATAAAGTCAGAATTGAGAGATATAAAGTCAGAATTGAGAGATATAAAGTCAGAATTGAGATATAAAGTCAGAATTGAGTGATATAAAGTCAGAATTGAGAGATGTAAAGTCAGAATTGAGAGATATAAAGTCAGAATTGAGATATAAAGTCAGAATTGAGATATAAAGTCAGAATTGAGTGATATAAAGTCAGAATTGAGATATAAAGTCAGAATTGAGAGATATAAAGTCAGAATTGAGATATAAAGTCAGAATTGAGATATAAAGTCAGAATTGAGATATAAAGTCAGAATTGAGAGATATAAAGTCAGAATTGAGATGTAAAGTCAGAATTGAGATATAAAGTCAGAATTGAGATATAAAGTCAGAATTGAGTGATATAAAGTCAGAATTGAGATATAAAGTCAGAATTGAGATATAAAGTCAGAATTGAGTGATATAAAGTCAGAGTTGAGAGATATAAAGTCAGAATTGAGATATAAAGTCAGAATTGAGTGATATAAAGTCAGAATTGAGATATAAAGTCAGAATTGAGATATAAAGTCAGAATTGAGTGATATATAAAGTCAGAGTTGAGAGATATAAAAGTCAGAATTGAGATATAAAGTCAGAATTGAGTGAGGTGATAAAAGTCAGAATTGAGATATAAAGTCAGAATTGAGAGATATAAAGTCAGAATTGAGTGATATAAAGTCAGAGTTGAGAGATATAAAGTCAGAATTGAGATATAAAGTCAGAATTGAGTGATATAAAGTCAGAATTGAGAGATATAAAGTCAGAGTTGAGAGATATAAAGTCAGAATTGAGATATAAAGTCTGAATTGAGTGATATAAAGTCTGAATTGAGTGATATAAAGTTAGAATTGAGTGATGTAAAGTCAGAATTGAGATATAAAGTCAGAATTGAGATATAAAGTCAGAGTTGAGAGATATAAAGTCAGAATTTAGTGATATAAAGTCAGAGTTGAGAGATATAAAGTCAGAATTGAGTGATATAAAGTCAGAATTGAGTGATATAAAGTCAGAATTGAGATATATAAAGTCAGAATTGAGTGATATAAAGTCAGAATTGAGTGATATAAAGTCAGAATTGAGTGATATAAAGTCAGAATTGAGATATAAAGTCAGAATTGAGATATATAAAGTCAGAATTGAGAGATATAAAGTGATATAAAGTCAGAATTGAGTGATATAAAGTCAGAATTGAGTGATATAAAGTCAGAATTGAGTGATATAAAGTCAGAATTGAGTGATATAAAGTCTGAATTGAGAGATATAAAGTCAGAATTGAGTGATATAAAGTCAGAATTGAGTGATATAAAGTCAGAATTGAGATATATAAGTCAGAATTGAGATATAAAGTCAGAATTGAGATATAAAGTCAGAATTGAGATATAAAGTCAGAATTGAGTGATATAAAGTCAGAATTGAGAGATATAAAGTCAGAATTGAGATATAAAGTCAGAGTTGAGAGATATAAAGTCAGAATTGAGTGATATAAAGTCAGAGTTGAGAGATATAAAGTCAGAATTGAGTGATATAAAGTCAGAATTGAGTGATATAAAGTCAGAATTGAGATATAAAGTCAGAATTGATAAAGTCAGAATTGAGTGATATAAAGTCAGAATTGAGAGATATAAAGTCAGAATTGAGTGATATAAAGTCAGAATTGAGAGATATAAAGTCAGAATTGAGTGATATAAAGTCAGAATTGAGTGATATAAAGTCAGAATTGAGATATAAAGTCAGAATTGAGATATAAAGTCAGAATTGAGATATAAAGTCAGAATTGAGAGATATAAAGTCAGAATTGAGTGATATAAAGTCAGAATTGAGAGATATAAAGTCAGAATTGAGAGATATAAAGTCAGAATTGAGTGATATAAAGTCAGAATTGAGTGATATAAAGTCAGAATTGAGTGATATAAAGTCAGAATTGAGTGATATAAAGTCAGAATTGAGTGATATAAAGTCAGAATTGAGATATAAAGTCAGAATTGAGTGATATAAAGTCTGAATTGAGAGATATAAAGTCAGAATTGAGTGATATAAAGTCAGAATTGAGTGATATAAAGTCAGAATTGAGTGATATAAAGTCAGAATTGAGATATAAAGTCAGAATTGAGTATATATAAAGTCAGAATTGAGATATAAAGTCAGAATTGAGATATAAAGTCAGAATTGAGAGATATAAAGTCAGAATTGAGAGATATAAAGTCAGAATTGAGTGATATAAAGTCAGAATTGATATAAGATATAAAGTCAGAATTGAGATATAAAGTCAGAATTGAGTGATATAAAGTCAGAATTGAGTGATAGAGTGATATAAAGTCAGAATTGAGAGATGTAAAGTCAGAATTGAGTGATGTAAAGTCAGAATTGAGTGATGTAAAGTCAGAATTGAGATATAAAGTCAGAATTGAGAGATATAAAGTCAGAATTGAGATATAAAGTCAGAATTGAGAGATATAAAGTCAGAATTGAGAGATATAAAGTCAGAATTGAGATATAAAGTCAGAGTTGAGAGATATAAAGTCAGAATTGAGAGATATAAAGTCAGAATTGAGTGATATAAAGTCAGAATTGAGATATAAAGTCAGAATTGAGTGATATAAAGTCAGAATTGAGAGATATAAAGTCAGAACTGAGATATAAAGTCAGAATTGAGAGATATAAAGTCAGAATTTAGTGATATAAAGTCAGAATTGAGAGATATAAAGTCAGAATTGAGATATAAAGTCAGAATTGAGATATAAAGTCAGAATTGAGAGATATAAAGTCAGAATTGAGATATATAAAGTCAGAATTGAGATATAAAGTCAGAGTTGAGTGATATAAAGTCAGAATTGAGTGATAGAGTGATATAAAGTCAGAATTGAGAGATGTAAAGTCAGAATTGAGTGATGTAAAAGTCAGAATTGAGTGATGTAAAGTCAGAATTGAGTGATATAAAGTCAGAATTGAGATATAAAGTCAGAATTGAGATATAAAGTCAGAATTGAGTGATATAAAGTCAGAATTGAGAAATAAAGTCAGAATTGAGATATAAAGTCAGAGTTGAGAGATATAAAGTCAGAATTGAGAGATATAAAGTCAGAATTGAGTGATATAAAGTCAGAATTGAGTGATATAAAGTCAGGATTGAGTGATATAAAGTCAGAATTGAGAGATATAAAGTCAGAATTGAGAGATATAAAGTCAGAATTGAGTGATATAAAAGTCAGGATTGAGTGATATAAAGTCAGAATTGAGAGATATAAAGTCAGAATTGAGAGATATAAAGTCAGAATTGAGTGATATAAAGTCAGGATTGAGTGATATAAAGTCAGAATTGAGAGATATAAAGTCAGAATTGAGAGATATAAAGTCAGAATTGAGTGATATAAAGTCAGAATTGAGAGTGATATAAAGTCAGAATTGAGAGATATAAAGTCAGAACTGAGATATAAAGTCAGAATTGAGAGATATAAAGTCAGAATTGAGTGATATAAAGTCAGAATTGAGAGATATAAAGTCAGAATTGAAATATATAAAGTCAGAATTGAGTGATATAAAGTCAGGATTGAGAGATATAAAGTCAGAATTGAGGATATAAAGTCAGAATTGAGAGATATAAAGTCAGAATTGAAATATAAAGTCAGAATTGAGAGATATAAAGTCAGAATTGAGATATAAAGTCAGAATTGAGAGATATAAAGTCAGAATTGAGATATAAAGTCAGAGTTGAGAGATATAAAGTCAGAATTGAGATATAAAGTCAGAATTGAGTGATATAAAGTCAGAATTGAGTGATATAAAGTCAGAATTGAGAGATATAAAGTCAGAATTGAGTGATATAAAGTCAGAGTTGAGTGATATAAAGTCAGAATTGAGTGATATAAAGTCAGAATTGAGAGATATAAAGTCAGAATTGAGATATATAAAGTCAGAATTGAGAGATATAAAGTCAGAATTGAGAGATATAAAGTCAGAATTGAGAGATGAGATATAAAGTCAGAATTGAGTGATATAAAGTCAGAATTGAGAGATATAAAGTCAGAATTGAGATATAAAGTCAGAATTGAGAGATATAAAGTCAGAATTGAGAGATATAAAGTCAGAATTGAGATATAAAGTCAGAATTGAGAGATATAAAGTCAGAATTGAGAGATATAAAGTCAGAATTGAGATATAAAGTCAGAATTGAGTGATATAAAGTCAGAATTGAGAGATATAAAGTCAGAATTGAGTGATATAAAGTCAGAATTGAGTGATATAAAGTCAGAATTGAGAGATATAAAGTCAGAATTGAGTGATATAAAGTCAGAATTGAGTGATATAAAGTCAGAATTGAGAGATATAAAGTCAGAATTGAGATATAAAGTCAGAATTGAGATATATAAGTCAGAATTGAGTGATATAAAGTCAGAATTGAGAGATATAAAGTCAGAAGTCAGAGATATATAAGTCAGAATTGAGAGATATAAAGTCAGAATTGAGAGATATAAAGTCAGAATTGAGAGATATAAAGTCAGAATTGAGTGATATAAAGTCAGAATTGAGAGATATAAAGTCAGAATTGAGTGATATAAAGTCAGAATTGAGTGATATAAAGTCAGAATTGAGTGATATAAAGTCAGAATTGAGTGATATAAAGTCAGAATTGAGAGATATAAAGTCAGAATTGAGAGATATAAAGTCAGAATTGAGTGATATAAAGTCAGAATTGAGTGATATAAAGTCAGAATTGAGAGATATAAAGTCAGAATTGAGATATAAAGTCAGAATTGAGATATAAAGTCAGAATTGAGTGATATAAAGTCAGAATTGAGTGATATAAAGTCAGAATTGAGAGATATAAAGTCAGAATTGAGAGATATAAAGTCAGAATTGAGAGATATAAAGTCAGAATTGAGTGATATAAAGTCAGAATTGAGTGATATAAAGTCAGAATTGAGATATAAAGTCAGAATTGAGAGATATAAAGTCAGAATTGAGAGATATAAAGTCAGAATTGAGAGATATAAAGTCAGAATTGAGTGATATAAAGTCAGAATTGAGAGATATAAAGTCAGAATTGAGATATAAAGTCAGAATTGAGATATAAAGTCAGAATTGAGAGATATAAAGTCAGAATTGAGTGATATAAAGTCAGAATTGAAATATAAAGTCAGAATTGAGAGATATAAAGTCAGAATTGAGAGATATAAAGTCAGAATTGAGTGATATAAAGTCAGAATTGAGAGATATAAAGTCAGAATTGAGATATAAAGTCAGAATTGAGATATAAAGTCAGAGTTGAGAGATATAAAGTCAGAATTGAGAGATATAAAGTCAGAATTGAGAGATATAAAGTCAGAATTGAGTGATATAAAGTCAGAATTGAGAGATATAAAGTCAGAATTGAAATATAAAGTCAGAACTGAGAGATATAAAGTCAGAATTGAGATATAAAGTCAGAATTGAGATATAAAGTCAGAATTGAGATATAAAGTCAGAATTGAGTGATATAAAGTCAGAATTGAGATATAAAGTCAGAGTTGAGAGATATAAAGTCAGAATTGAGATATAAAGTCAGAGTTGAGAGATATAAAGTCAGAATTGAGTGATATAAAGTCAGAATTGAGAGATATAAAGTCAGAATTGAGTGATATAAAGTCAGAGTTGAGTGATATAAAGTCAGAGTTGAGAGATATAAAGTCAGAATTGAGATATAAAGTCAGAATTGAGTGATATAAAGTCAGAATTGAGATATAAAGTCAGAATTGAGATATAAAGTCAGAATTGAGAGATATAAAGTCAGAATTGAGTGATATAAAGTCAGAATTGAGAGATATAAAGTCAGAATTGAGAGATATAAAGTCAGAATTGAGTGATATAAAGTCAGAATTGAGTGATATAAAGTCAGAATTGAGTGATATAAAGTCAGAATTGAGAGATATAAAGTCAGAATTGAGTGATATAAAGTCAGAGTTGAGAGATATAAAGTCAGAATTGAGATATAAAGTCAGAATTGAGTGATATAAAGTCAGAATTGAGTGATATAAAGTCAGAGTTGAGAGATATAAAGTCAGAATTGAGAGATATAAAGTCAGAATTGAGAGATATAAAGTCAGAGTTGAGAGATATAAAGTCAGAGTTGAGAGATATAAAGTCAGAATTGAGTGATATTTTTTATTCTGTGACAGAAATATAATAATCTATATGATAATAGCGATTGATCATCCAGACTAACACACGTGTATGGTCAGTGGTAGTGTGGAGATGTGTGTGTTCAGCCGGACGTTCAGTGCTCAGGTTTGTGTTATAACCACCGTGCATGCAAGGAATCGCTCGCTCACACGTATGCCACCATGTCTGCTTGTGTTCATTTTCTATATCGTTTTCAGACATTAATATTTTTTACTTTTTCTTTCCTTCCATCTTCATCCCCCTCCACTGCTTAAACCCCTCCACCACCCCACTGGGCAGGAGAACCTATCAGTCCTACACTTACTACCTGTAAGTAAAACACCTTTGTACACTGTTAGTGTCATGCTGTGCTCGCTCTGTCCACTCAACCCTGCATGACTGACCCGTGCGCTTGCGTCCAGACGGGGAGCTTAAGATCCTCACACGCGGCCTGAGCCATGCATTGCCATGTTAAACTGTTTGTGATTTTGTAAAAAAAAAAAAAAAAAAAAAGAATTTTTCTGTGATTTTTCCATCGTTTGCTGTGAATTACCTGTCTGTGAATGCTCAAATTTGGGGGATTTATTATTGTTATTTATTACAGATGTGATTAATATAACTAGCCAGAGCTCATTCTGTTTCTAGATAACTGGAAAAATGACTTTCCCGAGGATAATTCTCCTTGACTTGCCCAGCACAGGGATGGGAAAACATACTTTTCCCAAACCTGGAATTACCCTTCATCTCATAAATCATCATCACCGTCGTCTCTCCATGAGCATTAATCCCAATCACGTCACGCTTCCGTCGCTTGGCTCCAGTTTTCCTGCATGGTTGGTGTTTGTTGCATGCAAATAAAGTCCATCATCCTAATGTTTTCAGTTTTCTGAACACGTGTTTAATGGACGCTTTGTTTGTTTTATTAGCATTTGCATATTTTTAGAGGTGGGAGTCAGAACCGGTTCCTAAAACACTGGAACCAGTTGAGTGTGTCCGTTTACTCTGCTCTGCTGTGGGAAATAAACAGTTACGGATGAATGCAGCCGTGAACTGCAATTATTATTATTATTTATATACTATTACAGTCTTTATGATAACTTGAAGCCTTTATATATAGTGCATTATAAAAGTATTTTTAATGCATGAATTATTCCACGATTTTAATATTCATAGATAAGGAATCATACACATTTGTATGTCTGAATATCATATTGATCCAGTATAGACAGCGTCAGTGATTGTAATGGCTTCTGTTTGCTTCTGACACGAGACTGAATACAGGTGGGCGTGGCCTATATTACCAATGGGCGGAGCCTATGGTGCGATGATGTATAACTATTCATCTTGCTCTGGAGGCGGGCATAAGCAAATGTATTTTGCATATTTATTTTGAATGAAACTGTATTGTAAAGTGTTACTGAATCAGTTATTAATGGGATTGGGAGTACAAAGTGGATCTGGAATCAGAAACAGATCCACACACACACACACACACACACACACACACACACACACACTCTCTCTCTCACTCACTCACTCACACACACACACACACACACACACACACACACACACACACACTCACTCACTCACTCACTCACACACACTCTCAGACACACACACACACTCAGACACACACACACACACACACACACACTCACTCACACACACACACACACACACACACACACTGCCCCTACCCATCACACACACACACTGCCCCTACCCCTAAACCTACCCATCACAGGAAACATTTTGTATTTTTACATTTTCAAAAAACATCACTTAGTATGATTTATAAGATGTTTTCCTCATGGGGACCAAAAAATGTCCCCACAAGGACAAGGATTTCAGATATTGCCATCTTTGTGGGGACATTTTTGTCCCCATAATGTAGGGTTTACCAGGCTGCACTCACACACACACACACACACACACACACACACTCACACACACACACACACACACACACTCTCTCTCTCTCTCCCCTCTCTCTCTCTCTCACACACACTCTCTCTCACACACACACACACACACACACACACCCCTCACACAAATCACCTTTATTTATATAGTGCTTTTTACAAATCTGATTGTTTCAGAGCAGCTTCACAGTGTTAACAAGAAAATACTGCAACAGAATTTGATTCGGCTGTACAGCCGCTCTGGTGAAACGGTGATGTTATCCAGTTAATTTCAAGTATCATATAGTGTCAATGTGGGCAGATCGGTAATATAGATGAGATTTAGGTGTCCCCAACTGAGCAAGCCAAAAGCCAGAGGCAACGGTGGCAAGGAACCAAAACTCCTTCAGGGCCAGAATGGAGAAAAAAACCTTGGGAGAAACCAGGCTCAGTCGGGGTGCCAGTTCTCCTCTGGCCGACGAACAAACAGTGTATGATTATAATTCTGGCAACATTGCAGGTCTTAATTCATATTAGGTAAATAGATATTCGTAAGATTATTCGAGAGATTGGAGTCGTCATGCCGGAGACGGGTTTATTGAGGATGTCGTGCCGATGCAGCATTTACAGGAGGAGTTTATTTGACACGCTTGTCATACTTCCTGGTTCTAGTAAGAGCTCGAGCTGCTGCGTTTTGGACCAGCTGGAGTTTGTTTATTAAGCGAGCAGGGCAACCACCCAGTAAAGCATTACAATAATCTAGCCTTGAGGTCATGAACGCATGAACTAACTGTTCAGCATTTTGCATTGAGAGCATGCGCCGTAATTTAGATATATTTTTAAGATGGTAGAATGCAGTTTTACAGATGTTAGAAACGTGGCTTTCAAATGAGAGATTGGTATCAAAGAGCACACCCAGGTTCCTCACTGACGACTTGACAGAGCAGCCATCGAGTGTTAGACAGTATTCTAGGCTCAGAGGGTTTTAGATGGTTGCATAGTTATAATTTTCTTCCTAATATTATCGATCTTACACGTAAAGAAGTTCATAAAGTCATTACTGCTGTGCTGTTTACAACCATCAGAAGTAGAAGCTTTATTTTTGGTTAATTTAGCCACTGTATCAAATAAATATCTAGGGTTATGTTTGTTTTCTTCTAAGAGAGTCGAGAAATAAGCAGATCTAGCAGTTTTTACAGACTTTCTGTATGCGATCATGCTCTCTTTCCACGAATTACGAAAAACCTCTAGTTTTGTTTTCTTCCAGCTGCGCTCCATTTTTCTGGCTGCTGTTTTAAGGGCCCGGGTGTGCTCGTTGTACCACGGCGTTGGACTGTTTTCTTTAACCTTCTTTAAGCGCCGGGGAGCAACTGTGTCTAAAGTGCTGGAAAAGAGAGAGTCAATAGTTTCTGTTGCAAAATCGAGTTCCTCTAGGCTATCTGGGATGCTGAGGAGATGAAACTGATGAGGAAGATTATTTACAAAGCAATCTTTAGTGGCGGCAGTGATAGTTCTGCCATATTTGAAGTGAGGGGACGGCTTTGCAGCCTTAGCTAAATTAAGTATACATAATACTAGGTAATGATCTGAGATGTCGTCGCTCTGCTGCAGAATTTCAACGGTATCAACATTTATTCCATGTGACAATATTAGGTCTAGAGTATGATTAAGGCGATGAGTGGGTCCTGACACGTGTTGCCTTACTCCAATAGAGTTTAGAATGTCTCTAAATGCCAATCCCAATGTGTCTTTTTCATTATCTACATGGATATTAAAATCACCAACAATTAGTACTTTATCTGCAGGATAGAAAGTCAGCAAATTCTTTGATAAAGTCTGTATTGTGCCCTGGTGGCCTGTATACAGTAGCCAATACAAATGTCAAACGGGATTTATCAATTACACTACATAATGCTACATAAAGCACCAAAACATCAAAAGAATTATAGTTGAAACTAGACTTCTGAGTAATACTGAAGATATTATTATAAATTACAGCAACCCCTCCCCCTTTACCTTTCAGACGCGGCTCGTGTTTATAACAATAATCTTGGGGGGTGGACTCATTTAAAGTAATGTAGTCGTCAGGTTTTAGCCAGGTTTCTGTCAAACACAGCACATCTAGATTATTATCTGTAATTATATCATTAACAATAAGTGCTTTTGGGGAAAGGGATTGAATATTCAGCAACCCGAGCTTTATCATTTGATCATCTGTATTATATCTGTTGTTTATTTGTTGGACATCAATTAAGTTTTTACTGTCGAATGGCTTTGATCGTTTTTTTGTATTTACTAATTTGGGGAACAGACACAGTCTCTATGTGATAATATCTAGGTGAAAGAGTCTCTATGTGTTGTGATTTATCTGATTCTGGTGATGTGAGACAGCTAGCAGGTGGTCGGTTTAGCCCTGGGCCCCAGTAAGTCAAGATTTAGCTCTAAGACTATATGCCAAATTACTAGAGAGAAGAGCGGCACCACTCCAAGAAGGATGGATGCCGTCCTTCTTCAACAGACTTAGACAACCAGCCATTGAGTGATGATAGTCTGCTAAGTATCTCATCACTCCTTTTAACAGGGAGGGGACCAGAACAAAAAACTTTTCGAGACATCGTACTTGCGAGTTCACACACCTCTTTAATGTTAATTTTGGTGATCTCCGACTGGCGAAGTCAAACATCGTTAGTGCCCATGTGAATAATAATCTTAGAGAATTTACGATTAGCTTTAGCCAGCACTTTTAAATTTGCTTTGATGTCAGGCGCTCTGGCTCCCGGTAAACATGTGACTATGGTGGCTGGTGTCTCTATTTTCACGCTCCGTGTAATAGAATCACCAATAACTAGGGCACTTTCAACAGGATTCTCAGTGGGTGCGTCACTGAGTGGGGAGAACCTGTTTGATGTTCTAATCGGAACGAAAGAGTGGTTTTTTGATCCGCGACTATGCCGCCTCACCGTTACCCAACTGCCCTGCTGCACGGGCTCTACAGCCAGAACCGAACAATGTACAACGTTCACTAAGCTAGTCGCATCCAGAGCAGTGTCTAAAGCTGT
>CM031944.1:15296295-15318795 GCA_018749465.1 Paracanthobrama guichenoti
CACACGTTCAACTGCACACTAACACACACGTTTAACTGCACACTAACACACATGTTCAACTGCACACTAACACACATGTTCAACTGCACACTAACACACACGTTCAACTGCAAACTAACACACGTTCAACTGCAAACTAACACGTTCAACTGCACACTAACACACACGTTTAACTGCACACTAACACACGTTCAACTGCACACTAACACACACGTTCAGCTGCACACTAACACACGTTCAACTGCAAACTAACACACGCTCAACTGCACACTAACACACGCTCAACTGCACACTAACACACACGTTCAACTGCACACTAACACACACGTTCAGCTGCACACTAACACTCACGTTCAACTGCACACTAACACACACGTTCAGCTGCACACTAACACACGTTCAACTGCACACTAACACACGTTCAACTGCACACTAACACACGTTCAACTGCACACTAACACACGTTCAACTGCACACTAACACACACGTTCAACTGCACACTAACACACGTTCAACTGCACACTAACACACACGTTTAACTGCACACTAACACACATGTTCAACTGCACACTAACACACATGTTCAACTGCACACTAACACACACGTTCAACTGCAAACTAACACACGTTCAACTGCAAACTAACACGTTCAACTGCACACTAACACACACGTTTAACTGCACACTAACACATGTTCAACTGCACACTAACACACGTTCAACTGCACACTAACACACACGTTCAGCTGCACACTAACACACGCTCAACTGCAAACTAACACACGTTCAACTGCACACTAACACACACGTTCAACTGCACACTAACACACACGTTCAACTGCACACTAACACACACGTTCAGCTGCACACTAACACACACGTTCAACTGCACACTAACACACACGTTCAACTGCACACTAACACTCACGTTCAACTGCACACTAACACACACGTTCAGCTGCACACTAACACACGTTCAACTGCACACTAACACACGTTCAACTGCACACTAACACACACGTTCAACTGCACACTAACACACGTTCAACTGCACACTAACACACATTTTCAACTGCACACTAACACAAACGTTCAACTGCACACTAACACACGTTCAACTGCACACTAACACAACACACTTTCGTTCAACTGCACACTAACACACGTTCAGCTGCACACTAACACACGTTCAGCTGCACACTAACACACGTTCAACTGCACACTAACACACGTTCAACTGCACACTAACACACGTTCAACTGCACACTAACACACACGTTCAACTGCACACTAACACACATTCAACTGCAAACTAACACACACGTTCAACTGCACACTAACACACACGTTCAACAGCACACTAACACACGCGTTCAACAGCACACTAACACACGCGTTCAACTGCACACTAACACACATTTTCAACTGCACACTAACACAAACGTTCAACTGCACACTAACACACGTTCAACTGCACACTAACACACATTTTCAACTGCACACTAACACACGTTCAGCTGCACACTAACACACGTTCAACTGCACACTAACACACGTTCAACTGCACACTAACACACGTTCAACTGCACACTAACACACATTTTCAACTGCACACTAACACACGTTCAAATGCACACTAACACACGTTCAACTGCACACTAACACACACGTTCAACTGCACACTAACACACACGTTCAACAGCACACTAACACACACGTTCAGCTGCACACTAACACACGTTCAACTGCAAACTAACACACGTTCAACTGCACACTAACACACACGTTCAACAGCACACACACTTCAACTGCAACTACACACGCTCAACTGCACACTAACACACACGTTCAACTGCACACACTAACACACGCTCAACTGCACACTAACACACGCGTTCAACTGCACACTAACACACGCGTTCAACTGCACACCAACACACGCGTTCAACTGCACACCAACACACACGTTCAACTGCACACTAACACACATTCAACTGCAAAATAACACACGTTCAACTGCACACTAACACACACGTTCAACTGCAAACTAACACACACGTTCAACTGCACACTAACACACATTCAACTGCACACTAACACACACGTTCAACTGCATACTAACACACGTTCAACTGCACACTAACACACATGTTCAACAGCACACTAACACACATTCAACTGCACACTAACACACATGTTCAACAGCACACTAACACACGCGTTCAACTGCACACTAACACACGTTCAACTGCACACTAACACATACGTTCAGCTGCACACCAACACACACGTTCAACAGCACACTAACACGTTCAACTGCACACTAACACACGTTCAACAGCACACTAACACACACGTTCAACTGCACACTAACACACGTTCAACAGCACACTAACACACGTTCAACAGCACACTAACACACGTTCAACTGCACACCAACACACGTTCAACAGCACACTAACACACGTTCAACAGCACACTAACACACGTTCAACTGCACACTAACACACACGTTCAACAGCACACTAACACACACGTTCAACTGCACACTAACACACACGTTCAACTGCACACTATCACACACGTTCAACTGCACACTAACACACATGTTCAACTGCACACTAACACACACGTTCAACTGCACACTGCACACACGTTCAACTGCACACTAACACACACGTTCAACAGCACACTGACACACGTTCAACTGCACACTAACACACACGTTCAACAGCACACCGACACACGTTCAACTGCACACCGACACACGTTCAACTGCACACCAACACACGTTCAACAGCACACTAACACACGTTCAACAGCACACTAACACACGTTCAACTGCACACTAACACGTTCAACTGCACACTAACACACACGTTCAACAGCACACTAACACACACGTTCAACTGCACACTAACACACGTTCAACTGCACACTAACACACGTTCAACTGCACACTAGCACACATTTTCAACTGCACACTAACACATGTTCAACTGCACACTAACACACACGTTCAACTGCACACTAACACACATTTTCAACTGCACACTAACACATGTTCAACTGCACACTAACACACACGTTCAACAGCACACTAACACACGTTCAACTGCACACTAACACACGTTCAACTGCACACTAACACACATTTTCAACTGCACACTAACACAGTTTCAACAGCACACTAACACACACGTTCAACAGCACACTAACACACACGTTCAACTGCACACTAACACACACGTTCAACTGCACACTAACACACATTTTCAACTGCACACTAACACATGTTCAACTGCACACTAACACACACGTTCAACAGCACACTAACACACGTTCAACAGCACACTAACACACGTTCAACTGCACACTAACACACATTTTCAACTGCACACTAACACACGTTCAACTGCACACTAACACACACATTCAACAGCACACTAACACGTTCAACAGCACACTAACACACGTTCAACTGCACACTAACACACATTTTCAACTGCACACTAAAACACATGTTCAACTACACACTAACACACGTTCAACTGCACACCAACACACACGTTAAACTGCACACTAACACACACGTTCAACTGCACACTAACACACACGTTCAACTGCACACTAACACACACGTTCAACAGCACACCAACACAGGTTCAACTGCACACTAACACACACGTTCAACTGCACACTAACACACACGTTCAACAGCACACTAACACACGTTCAACTGCACACTAACACACACGTTCAGCTGCACACTAACACACATTTTCAACTGCACACTAACACACGTTCAACTGCACACTAACACACATTCAACTGCACACTAACACACACGTTCAACTGCACACTAACACACGTTCAACTGCACAAACACACATTTTCATCTGCACACTAAAACACATGTTCAATTGCACACTAACACACGTTCAACTGCACACTAACACACATGTTCAACTGCACACTAACATACGTTCAACTGCACACTAATACACACGTTCAACTGCACACTAACACACATGTTCAACAGCACACTAACACACGTTCAATTGCACACTAACACACACGTTCAACAGCACACTAACACACATTTTCAACTGCACACTAACACACGTTCAACTGCACACTAACACACACGTTCAACAGCACACTAACACACATTTTCAACTGCACACTAAAACACATGTTCAATTGCACACTAACACACGTTCAACTGCACACTAACACACATGTTCAACTGCACACTAACACACATTTTCAACTGCACACTAAAACACGTTCAATTGCACACTAACACACGTTCAACTGCACACTAACACACGTTCAACTGCACACTAACATACGTTCAACTGCACACTAATACACACGTTCAACTGCACACTAACACACATGTTCAACAGCACACTAACACACGTTCAATTGCACACTAACACACATGTTCAACTGCACACTAACACACGTTCAACTGCACACTAACACACACGTTCAACTGCACACTAACACACGTTCAACTGCACACTAACACACATTCAACTGCAAACTAACACACACGTTCAACTGCATACTAAGACACGTTCAACTGCACACTAACACACGTTCAACTGCACACTAACACACATTTTCAACTGCACACTAAAACACATGTTCAATTGCACACTAACACACGTTCAACTGCACACTAACACACATGTTCAACTGCACACTAACATACGTTCAACTGCACACTAAAACACATGTTCAACTGCACACTAACATACGTTCAACTGCACACTAAAACACATGTTCAATTGCACACTAACACACATGTTCAACTGCACACTAACACACGTTCAACTGCACACTAACATACATGTTCATCTCTCACTGAAAATGGTTCAGAGTGAATCTCAACCGATGTTCTTTTACTGTTCAGAATGAAATACTTGTTTTAATTAGACTCTAGTGTTCAACAGTGTGTGTTAGCTCTCAGGAGAGTGTGTCACTTTGCACTTTGTGTTATTTTCATGTATGGTGTGCAGGAAGCTGGCAAAGAAGCGCAAGGAGACGCTGAACAGCACGAGGCAGGAGATGACGGTGATGGTGAACTCCATGGACAAGAGCTACACTGAGCAGGGGACCAACTGTGACGAGGCTCTTTCCTTCATGGACACACACAATCTCAATGGACGCTGTGAGTCAACACACACACACACACACACACATCACACACACACACTCGTAGACCTCAACAGACGTTGCGAGTCAGCATATACACACTCATAGACTCACACACAAACACACACCCTCAAACTCACACATGTACACACACACAACCTCAATGGACGCTGTGAGTCAACATACACACACACACACGCTCATAGACTCACACACAACCTCAATGGACGCTGTGAGTCAACATACACACACATACACACACACACGCTCATAGACTCACACACACAACCTCAACCGACGCTGTGAGTCAACACACACACACACACACATTCATAGACTCACACACACACACTCACTCACACACACACACTCACACACAACCTCAACGGACTCTGTGAGTCAACATATACACACACACACAAAAACTCCTCAGTGTTTCGGTCTCGTTTTCCAGCACAAACATCTAAACATTCTTACATCAAGACACATTTGGAGAAGAGAAATTACTGAAGATATTAAAGGGATAGTTCACCCAAAAATGAAAATTAGCCCATGACCTCTCCCTCAGGTCATCCTAGGTGTATATGACATAGTATAAACATAGTATATGCACTTTTATGATGATGGATGCACTTTTATGATGGATGGATGCACTTTTATGGTGGATAGACCACTTCACTGCAGAGTCAGGACATTTATTAATATAACTCTGATTGTGTTTGTCTGAAAGAAGAATGTCATACACACCTGGGATGAGTTGATAGGGAGTAAATCATCGGCTAATTTTCATTTTTGGGTGAACTATCACTTTAAGTCTTGTTTTCTGAAAAATGTACAAGAACTGTCAATGGAGTAAAAAAAAAGGTTTTGGTACATTTCCAGACTTAATATCTTCAGTGATTTCTCTTCCATCTCCAGTCTTGATGTAAGAATGTTTAGATGTTTGTGCTGGAAAACGAGACATCATCTGTAGGTGTTTGTGAGTGTAGTGTGTCTGAACTCCTGGTGTAAATCCTGCTGTCGCGGGTCTGAGTGATTGTTGTGGTGATAAAGCAGCTGTCGCAGACACTCGTTCTCCGTACAGACGCTCCTGATGGCTCTGGCTGAGCGAGCGTGCGTGTCCTCGGCTCGCCGTCTCTGCAGCAGCTTTACAACGGACACACGTGCTCCGGACAGCTGCGACCTCATCGATCCGGATTATCTGATGAGCTGATCTCGTTCGTCTTTAATCAGCGCTGATTGAAACAATTAACTTTATATCCCTGTTAGTCCACAACAGCAGACAGATACGTGCCCTGCGTCTCACGGGTTTGTCTGTGGCAATAGCCAACAATACATTGTGTGGGTCAAAATTATCCATTTTTCTTTTATGCCAGAAATCATCAGGATATTAAGATCATGTTCCATGAAGATATTCTGTAAATGTCCTATCGTAAATATATCAGAACTGTATTATTAGTAGTAATATGCATTGCTAAGGAATTTGATAGAAGATTTTCTCAATATTTAGATATTTTTTGCACCCTCAGATTCCAGATTTTCGAATATTGTCCTAACAAACCACACATCAATGAGAGATTATTTATTCAGCTTCAGATGATGTATACATCTCAATTTCAAAAAATTGACCCTTATGACTGGGTTTGTGGTCCAGGGTCACATTTAGTGTTCAGAACAAATATCTGCCAATGGAGTCAGAACAATCATCTTGTTTTCCCTTTGAGTTAAGAGGATTGTTCTGACTCCATTGGCAGATATTTGCTCTTGTTTTGAGCTCAAACTCACTTCATCTGTCTTAATATCTTCAGTGATTTCTCTTCTCCAGTAAATGTGTGTTGATGTAAAGTAAAGCTTCAAGCATCGATGAACCGCCACCTGGTGGCTTTAGGAAAATATGGCAATATGCATTAAAGAAGGTAAATATAGGAAGATATGTCAAAGTCATTTATATTTGCCACACTTCCTGTTTCCAGCAGGTGGCGCTATGACTCTAACTGAATGTTGGCGTGTAGATGTGTTCAGGGCAAAACTCTTCTTGTACATTTTGAGGTTGTAGTTACAACATCTTCCTGTTTCATAGCATTAATAGCATGCTTTAGCACTTAGCTAAGTGTTGCTAGCATTTTTGGCACTTGATGGCATACACCGATCAGGCATAACATTATGACCACTGACAGGTGAAGTGAATAACACTGATGATCTCTTCATCAAGGCTCCTGTTAGTGGGTGGGATATATTAGGCAGCAAGTGAACATTTTGTCCTCAAAGTTGATGTGCTAGAAGCAGGAAAAATGGGAAAGCGTAAGGATTTGAGTGAGTTTGACAAGGGCTAAATTGTGATGGCTAGACGACTGGGTCAGAGCATCTCCAGAACTGCAGCTCTTGTGGGGTGTTCCCGGTCTGCAGTGGTCAGGATCTATCAAAAGTGCTCCAAGGAAGGAACAGTGGAGAACCGGACACAGGGTCATGGGCGGCCAAGGCTCATTGATGCACGTGGGGAGCGAAGGCTGGCCCGTGTGGTCCGATCAAACAGACAAGCTACTGGAGCTCAAACTGCTCAAGAAGTTAATGCTGGTTCTGATAGAAAGGTGTCAGAATACACAGAGCATCTCAGTTTGTTGCGTATGGGGCGGCATAGCCGCTGACCAGTCAGGGTGCCCATGCTGACCCCTGTCCGCCGCCGAAAGCACCAACAGTGGCACGTGAGCATCAGAACTGGACCACGGAGCAATGGAAGAAGGTGGCCTGGTCTGATGAATCATGTGTTCTTTTACATCACGTGGATGGTCGGGTGTGTGTGCGTGGCTTCCCTGGGGAACACATGGCACCAGGATGCACTATGGGAAGAAGGCAAGCGGAGGCAGTGTGATGCTTTGGGCAATGTTCTGCTGGGAAACCTTGGGTCCTGCCATCCATGTGGATGTTACTTTGACATGTACCACCTACCTAAGCATTGTTGCAGACCATGTACAGCCTTTCATGGAAACAGTATTCCCTGGTGGCTGTGGCTCTTCCAGCAGGATAATGCTCCTGACACAAAGCACAAATGCTTCAGGAATGGTTTGAGGAGCACAACAACGAGTTTGAGGTGTTGACTTGGCCTCCAAATTCCCCAGATCTCAATCCAATCGAGCATCTGTGGGATGTGCTGAACAAACAAGTCCGGTCCATGGAGGCCCCACCTCACAACTTACAGGACTTAAAGGATCTGCTGCTAACATCTTGGTGCCAGATACCACAGCACACCTTCAGGGGTCTAGTGGAGTCCATGCCTCGACGGGTCAGCACAAGGGGGACCAACTTACGTTTGTGCAAAGTTTCATGAGCATGTGATTCATTTTGAAAAATAATAATAAACAAAACAAAATGGCGCCGCCGTGTTTTGTCGCCGTTCAGGTCACTCCGCGAAGACTGTGCTTTTATTTACTATTTTACTTTCTTTTGCTCTCAATTTTTACAAACTTATCATCTGCATTGATCTGCTATGACAGCAAAACTCTTTTGGACATTGGTTACCTCTACACTGGACTGTTTCAGGACACTTTCGCCGGATCCTCTGTGGCCATCTGAGATTCTTCGAACGCCGAGTTGAACAATGGACAGAGCCGACAGCGAAGAATCAAGAAACACAGTGGGAAACGTGCTGGTATCCGTAACAGACTGAGGAAAAGGGCATTCAGCCCTCCCCTCCCGAGCATTCTGCTAGCAAATGTCCAATCCTTGGAAAATAAGATGGACGATCTTAGAGCCAGGATAATTTTTCAACGGGACATGAGAGACTGTAACATCTTTTGTTTGTCCGGTCCCGGACACAGCTGTGACGCCGTCGGAGAACTTCTCTGTTTTTCGGATGGACAGAACAGCCGAGGCCGGTAAATCCAAAGGCGGTGGAGTATGCTTCATGATCAACAAGAAATGGTGCGACCCCAGGAACATCACCATTCTCTCGCGGTCCTGCTCGCCTCATCTGGAACATTTAACAATCATTTGCCGCCCATTCTATCTGCCGAGGGAGTTTTCTGCGGTCGTCGCAACCGCTGTTTACATCCCACCACAGGCAGACACAGGGCTGGCTTTATCTGGCCTTCATGATGATACCAGCGGCTTCATAAACAAACACCCCGATGCTGCTTTCATCGTCACGGGCGATTTTAACAAAGCAAACCTAAAGAAAGTCTTGCCAAACTTTCACCAGCACGTCTCCTGTCCTACACGAGGAGCAAACACACTGGATCATTGCTACTCTCCGTTGAAGAACGCCTATAAAGCGCGGTCACTACCAGCCTTTGGCAAATCGGATCATGCCGCCATTTTCCTCACACCTGAATACAAACAAAAGCTCGTTCAGGAACCCCCGGTGAGGCGGGAAGGTAAACGCTGGTCACCCCATTCAGAGACCGTGCTACCGGCAGCTCTGGATGACGTCGACTGGGACATGTTCCGAGCGAGTTCAGCTGACGTCAGCGAGTTCACGGATGTGGCGCTTTGCTTCATCAACACGCTTACAGAACAAGCCACACAAACAATAACAATAACGTCCTTCTCAAATCAGAAACCGTGGATGGACAATTCAATCCGCGCTGCAGTGAACACACGCACTGCCGCTTACAACGCCGGTCTCCTATCGGGGAATATGACTGAATACAGATCATCCTGTTATGCTCTGCGGCGTGCAGTTAAAGCCGCAAAGCTCCGTTATAAAGACCGAGTGGAGTCTCATTTCCAACTCAACGACTCGCGGTGCATGTGGCAGGGTCTGAGGTCCATCTGCTCTTTTGGATCTAAATCCTCTGCAGAGGTCAGAGCTGATCCGTTGCTTGTGAATGAGTTAAACTCTTTCTACGCTCGCTTTGACTGTAACCGCGGCAACGCGACTCCACCAAGTGACGCGTCAGAGGGAATTACTCAGAGCAGAAACAACCACATGATCTCTGTCTCGGAGGATGAAGTTCAGAGGGCACTCAAGCGTGTGGACGTCAGGAAAGCTGCTGGGCCGGATGGTATTTCAGGTCGTGTTCTGCGGTCCTGTGCTGATCAGCTCGCCGGGTTGTTTACATCTATCTTTAATGAGTCCCTCGCTACATCTGTGGTCCCCACCTCCTTCAAAAAATCCACTATCATCCCTGTCCCTAAGAACAGTAAACCCTCTTGCCTAAATGACTATCGTCCAGTGGCTCTCACATCTATAGTCATGAAGGTCTTTGAGAGACTCATTAAAAACACCATTTGCGCCTTCATTCCTGACACTTTGGACCCTCTTCAGTTTGCCTATCGTCCCAATAGATCGACTGAAGATGCCATCTCTCATGTCCTCCACTCCCTCACTCACATCGACAGCAAAAGTGGGAACTACGTAAGGCTGCTATTTATTGACTAGCTCAGCCTTTAACACCATAGTTCCCATCAAGCTAACCTCCAAACTCCTGGATCTCGGCCTGAATCCTTCTCTCTGCCACTGGATTGAGGACTTCCTCACTGGCAGGCCTCAGGTGGTGAGAATAGGCCAGTCCACCTCCACCTCCATCACCCTGAGTGTGGGAGCTCCACAGGGCTGTGTCCTGAGTCCCCTGCTCTACTCTCTCTACACGCATGACTGTTTGTCCACACACAGCTCCACCTCTATCATCAAATTTGCTGATGATACTGTTGTCCTGGGCCTCATTTCCAACAACAATGAGACGGCATACTTGGACGAGGTGGAGCATCTAACATCATGGTGCCAGGACAACTGTCTCTCTCTGAATGTTGGCAAGACCAAAGAAATGATTGTGGACTTCAGGAAGAGACAGCAACGGACATACTCCCCCCTCATGATCAGTGGGTCACCAGTAGAGGGAGTGAGCAGCTTCAAGTACCTGGGAGTAAACATCTCCGAGGACCTGACCTGGACTGCTCACATTCAGACACAGGTGAAAAAGCCAGGCAAAGACTGTACCACCTGCGCCAGCTGAGGAAATTCAGGGTTTCACCAGATATCCTGAAAACTTTCTATTTAGGGGCGATAGAAAGTGTATTAACTCAGTGCATCACAGCGTGGTATGGGAACAGCACCAGTCATGACCGCAAAGCCCTGCAAAGAGTCGTGCGCTTATCCGAGCGTATCTCAGGGTCAGCTCTCCGTCTCTGCAGGACGCCTACACCAAACGCTGCAAAGGTAGAGCTACTAAGATCATCAAGGACTCTAATCACCCTGCAAACCCTCATTTCACGCTGCTGCCATCTGGTAGCGCTTCAAGCCTGATGGCCAAAACTGAGAGACTCAGGAGGAGCTTCTTCCCCAGGCCATCAGACTCCTGAACTCAGTCACTTAACATCACGTGACTTCACTTCAGGATAAACATCGATACACTGACATTGCACTGCACTTTCTGTTCTCGTTGTTACTGTGTAACAACCTGTTATAAACCTGTTTGCACATTATACTCTTTGTACATTTGTTAACCACATATTTATAAGTCTACAGTTTACTCACTGCACAGTTTACCTCACTTATTTTATTCCAATTCTTTATTCTTATTTTTTTACTTTCTTCTACTTGACTTGATTTATTTATAATATATATATATATATATATATATATATATATATATATATATATATATATATATATATATATATATATATATATATATATATATATATATATAGTACTTTTGATCCTATTTCTATTATAATTTCCCCTTGTGTTTTTAACTGTGAATTTGCACTGTCCATGGAGTGGACCTGTTTACATTTCACTGCCGGTTGTATATTCTGTATATAACTGTGTATGTGACAAATAAAACTCTTGAATCTTGAATAATATTAATAATAATAAACTGAGCAATTTCACTTGCACCATCTGTGTTTGGGCCCTAAATACTGAATAGGAAATGTTTCACGTTTCACGACAAAATCCAAAGAAATGTAAGAACAATTTAAGCCTTTTTAAAGATTAAGAGCATCACGTGATCATCATGACAGTTGAACATGTTATTCCAAGTGTTTCTATCCCGAGCGACGCGTGTGTGAGTGTGTGTTCCCCTGATTGGAGTTGATCTGCAGGACGTGAGTGTGTGTTTCTAATGGTGTTTTCCTCTGTTGTTTGTCTCTGTGAAGCCGGATCTTCTCCATGTTCTCTGACGGTGAAGACCAACACGCTGAGCAGCAGCATGCCAAACACTTATTACCCAGGTAACCTCACACACACACACACACACATCTTTAAACCTGGATCGGCTGCAAACGGCACAAACTCATGTTCTGTCTTGTTTTCCAGCACATTCAAGACTTTATTACTGACATTTCTGCTTAAACAAGAGCAGATATCTGCAGAGAAATTATCTAGTTTTCACTTTGAATCAAGTTTATTTGCAGATATTTGTTATATTAAATCTAAAAACAATTCAGAAATCCTCTTCAGTGATTTCTCTTCTTGATGTGAGGATGTGCTGGAAAACGAGAGCATCATTCTCTGCATTGTGTTGAACATGTACTTATGCTTTCCAAACCAAATCATTTCATAAAAGTATAAAGTTGTTAATGATGCTTTTTCTGCTGTTCTTTATGATATTAACTTCTGCCAGTCGCTTAATATTAGCTGTCTTATGTATTATGCTCAATATTATTTAATTTATTGTTTAATAAATTAAAATACATTTAACTAAATTAAAATGCTAAACAAATAGTTGCCCCTCAACAACAATTGTTTCTATTATTTATTATTCTTATTATATTCTTCTTCTTCTTATTATTATTATTATTATTATTTATTAAAATAAATGTAACATAATTCAAATGTTAAAAATAGCATTTCTGTTATCATTATGATAAAGCTACTTGTTTTAATCCTTTTTCCCAATCAAATGAAGAACATAAGAAATATAATTTTATTAAAAATTGTTTTTAGAATTTTAATTAAGGTTAATTTATTATTATTATTATTATTATTATTATTACTACTACTAATAATAATAATCATAATAATAATAAATATTATAAAATAAATATAACTTAATTGAAATGCTTAAAAATCATATTTCCTTTTTGCGCCTCAACTATTGTTTTTGTAATTATTAATAATAATAATAAATGTAACAATTAAAATGCTAAAAACATTTTTTGCTCCTTAACAATAGTTTATATTATTATTGTTATTGTTGTTGTTATTGTTATCGTTATTATTATTATCATCATTATCATTGCGATAAATAATAATAAATGTAACTTAATTAAAATGCTAAGAAATATGTTAAAACAATAGTTTTATAATTATTATCATCATCATCATCATCATCTTCCAATTATCCAGGGCCGGGTTGCGGGGGCAACAGTCTTAAGTAGAGACACCCAGACTTCCCTCTCCCTAGACACTTCCTCCAGCTCTTCCGGGGGAATACCGAGGCATTCCCAGGCCAGCCGGGAGACATAATCCCTCCAGCGTGTCCTAGGTCTTCTGCCGGGGTCTCCTCCCAGTGGGACATGCCTGGAACACCTCCCCGGGAAGGCGTTCAGGAGGCATCCAAAATAGATGCCCGAACCACCTCAGCTGGCTCCTCTCGATGTGGAAGAGCAACGGCTCTACTCTGAGCTCCTCCCGAGTAACCGAGCTTCTCACCCTGTCTCTAAGGGAGCACCCAGCCACCCTGTGGAGAAAGCTCATTTCGGCCGCCTGTATCCGGGATCTTGTCCTTTCGGTCATGACCCACAGCTCATGACAATAGGTGAGAGTATGAACGTAGATCGACCGGTAAATCGAGAGCTTCGCCTTACAGCTCAGCTCCTTCTTCACCACGACAGACTGGTACATCGACCGCATTACTGCAGAAGCTGCACCGATCCATCTGTCGATCTCCCGTTCCATCCTTCCCTCACTCATGAACAAGACCCCAAGATACCTGAACTCCTCCACTTGAGGCAGAAACTCTCAGCTAACCTGAAGCGGGGTTTTCCAACTGAGAACCATGGCCTTGGACTTGGAGGTGCTGATTCTCATCCCAGCTGCTTCACACTCGGCTGCAAACCGTCCAAGTGCACTCTGAAGGTCCTGGTCTGAAGAGGCCAACATGACAACATCATCTGCAAAAAGCAGAGACGAAATTGTATCAGAGGCGTGTCAGCCAAGACAGCCCCACAACATCCAGAGACTTCAGGTACTCAGGGCGGATCTCATCCACCTCCGGTGCCTTGCCACCGAGGAGCTGTTTAACTACCTCGGTGACTTCAGCCCAGGTGATGGTTGAGTCCACCTCTGAGCCCTCGGCCTCTGCCTCCTCAATGGAAGACGTGTCGGAGGGATTGAGGAGATCCTCAAAGTATTCCTTCCACAGTCCGACAATATCCCCAGTTGAGGTCAACAGCTGCCCACCTTCACTGTAAACTGTGTTGGTAGGGCACTGCTTCCCCCTCCTGAGGTGGCGAACGGTTTGCCAGAATCTCTTCGAGGCCAACCAACAGTCTTTCTCCATGGCCTCACCGAACTCCTCCCAGGCCTGTTTTTTTGCCTCCACAACTACACGGGCTGCAGTCTGCCTGGCCAGCCAGTACCCGTCAGCTGCCTCAGGAGTCCCACAAGCCTGCCAGGCCCGATAGGACTCCTTCTTCAGCTTGTCGGCATCACTTACTTCTGGTGTCCACCACTGGGTTTGGGGATTGCCGCCTCAACAGGCACCGGAGACCTTGCGGCCACAACTCCGACAATGGAGGTGGAGAACATGGTCCACTCAGACTCAATATCTCCAGACTCCCTCGGGATCCGGTTGAAGCTCTGCTGGAGGTGGGAGTCGAAGATCTCTCTGACAGGTGTCTCTGCCAAACGTTCCCAACAGACCCTCACAGTACGTTTGGGTCTGCCGAGTCTGTCCAGCTTCCTCCCCCACCATCGGATCCAGCTTTGCCCCTCTCTTCACCCGAGTGTCCAAGACATAAGGCCGGAGGTCAGATGAGATGACCACAAAGTCGTTCATCAACCTCCAATCTAGAGTGTCCTGGTGCCACGTGCACTGATGGACACCCTAATGCTTGAACATGGTGTTCGTTATGGACAAGCTGTGACTAGCACAGAAATCCAATAACAGAACACCGCTCAGGTTCAGATCGGGGGGTGATTCCTCCCAATCACGCCCCTCCAGGTGTCAATGTCACTGCCCACGTGGGCGTTGAAGTCCCCCAGCAGAATGACGGAGTCTCCGGTCGGAGCACTTTCCAGCACCTCTCCCAGATACTCGGCCCATAGGCACATACGACCTGTCCCCAACCCGAAGGCACAGGGAAGCAACCTTCTCATTCACCGGGGTGAACTCCAACACATGGCGGCTGAGCTGGGGGGCTATAAGCAAACCCACACCAGCCCGCCGCCTCTCACATGGGCAACTGGTAGAGAGTCCAGCCTCTCTCAAGAAGTGTGGTTCCAGAGCCCAGGCTGTGCATGGAGCTGAGCCCGGTATCTCTAGTCTGTAGAGCAATCTCCTGCACAAGCTCAGGCTCCTTGCGAGCTGAGTCCCTAGAGCCAGTTTCTGTCCAGAAATCAGGTCGATGGGGCCCTTGCCTCAACTCTCCCGATCCACTATGCAGGCTCCTTCCCCCTCCTGCAGATGGTGAGCCCACGGGAGATGGCCCCACGCCACTCATTCCGGCTGAGCCAGGCCGGGCCCCATCAGGCCGACCACCAGGTGCCGCATTGAGCCCCAACTCTGGGCCTGGCTCACCTCGACTCCGCCATGCCGAGCGGCGTCTCGGTCCTGATCTTTTTCCTTCATAATGGGCTTTTGAAGGAAAGTATCCTGAAAACTTTCTATTTAGGGGCGATAGAAAGTGTTTTAACTCAGTGCATCACAGCGTGGTATGGGAACAGCACCAGTCATGACCGCAAAGCCCTGCAAAGAGTCGATGCGCTTATCCGAGCGCATCTCAGGCAGCTCTCCCGCTCTGCAGGGCGTCTACACCAAACCAAAGGTAGAGCTACCAAGATCATCAAGGACTCAAATCACCCTGCAAACCCTCATTTCACGCTGCTACCATCTGGTACGCTGGGCCTGATGGCCAAAACTGAGAGACTCAGGAGGAGCTTCTTCCCCAGGCCATCAGACTCCTGAACTCAGTCACTTAACATCACGTGACTTCACGTCAGGATAAACATCGATACACTGTCATTGGTGCACTTTCTGTTCTCGTTGTTACTGTGTAACAACCTGTCATAAACCTGTTTGCACATTATACTCTTTATACATTTGTTAACCACATATTTATAAGTCTACAGTTTACTCTGCAAAGTCTACTTCAATTATTTTATTCCACTTTATCCTTATTTGTTACCTTTTTTTCTCTTGGGATTATTTATAATTCTACAGATATAGACATATATATATAGATATAGATAGTACTTTTTTATATCCTATTTCTATTATAATTTCTTCCTTGTGTTTTTAACAATTTGCACTGTCCATGGAGCTCCTGTTTACATTTCACTGCCGGTTGTATATTCTGTATATAACTGTGTATGTGACAAATAAAACTCCTTGAATCTTGAATCTTGAACTGCTCTTAGTCTGGTCCGTCACCAAGGACCTGTTTGCCTTGGGAGACCCTACCAGGGGCATATAGCCCCGGACAACATAGCTCCTAAGATAATTTGGGTACTCAAACCCCTCCACCACGATAAGGTGACAGTTTTAGGAGGAGAATTATTATTATTATTATTATTATTATTATTAATGCAATTAATAATAATAATTAATTTAACTAAATTAAAATAAAAAAAGTCTTGTTTCCGTTTGTTTTCCAGTGTGTTTCTAAACAAATTAAAAACAATAATCTTTATCATAATGACAGCAGAAATATGTGTATTCTAGAAAGTCTGATGGAGTTAAAGTGTGTTTAGAGCAGAAGGTCCTGATGTCTGATGTCAATCTCCTCTTCTCTTCTGCTCTTCTTCTTCTCTTCTCTTCTTCTCTTCTCCTCTTCTTCTTTTCTTCTCTTCTTCCGCTCGTCTCCAGACCCGTTCGTGCCCACAGCCATCTTAGGTGAGCTCCTCTGCCCGTGTCTCGTGTGTGATTCTGAGGGAGGCATGCGGTTTGCCATCACGTTTGGGTTGTTTTGGGCTCTCATAATACACACCTGTCTGTCTGTCTGTCTGTTGCTTCTCTTCCTTTGGGTTCCTCTCCCTCGCCTCACTCCATCCCATGCGCATCGCGTGTCGTGGTGCTGTGATGTCACATCCTGTCTGACATCTCATGTGCATGGACAGACGTGTGGACCGGATGTGGGAGAGTGGATGATGCTGTCCACACACACACACACACACACACACACACACACACACACACACACACACACACACACACGATGGATTCATCCCCTCGACTCAATCTAATCAGATGCTTGAAAGGCAGGAAAAGTTCAAACAAACAGCGAGCAGAAACATCGAATCATTCTGACATCAGGACTCATGACTCCAGACGCAGAATCACTGAAGATATTAGGAGTTAACCCTCATGTTCCAAAACACGCTTCACAATTATACATAATAAACAACCAAAACGTTAAATGTTGTAAAAATTTTGTTAAAAATTGTAAATATTTTAATACATATATAACATTTTCTATTTAATATATATATTACAGTTACTATTTATTATATTTTAATTACTTTTCATTTGGAACTCAATGCCTTTATTATTTCTCTGTTTGTAACTGAATAAATAATTTATGAATATTTTATTTAGTATAATTTTTATTTTATGTTTTATTATTATTATGATACTTTTCATTTACAATTTATTGCATTCATTATATTTTCATTACATTCCTATTTAGCCAGTCATTTATTATACAGATCATTCGTCATCTTTATTTATTTTTTATTTTTTGGGTCATCATTTTTGAGGATGAGGTTAATTTGACAAATGGATTTGAGCTAAACTACAGTAGCGTTTGTGACCTTTTACACCAACAAAAAATACAAATTGTATGAAAATAGTATGGTTTCATAACAATAAACTTTTCTCAGTAATAATCTGGTAGTCATCTTTAAAGAGATTCTGCTGTCCAGATTTAGCGCAGTTTAAACTCTTAATATCTCCAGTGAATGTGTCTTGAGTTGTGAATGTTTGGGAGAGCAGAGGTCATGCAGTGAAGAGCAGAGGTCATGCAGTGAAGAGCAGAGGTCATGCAGTGAAGAGCAGAGGTCATGCAGTGAGGGTCAGAGGTCATGCAGTGACGATCAGAGGTCATGTGGTGAAGAACAGAGGTCATGCAGTGAAGAGCATAGGTCAGAGGTCATGCAGTGATGATCAGAGGTCATGTGGTGAAGAACAGAGGTCATGCAGTGAAGAGCAGAGGTCATGCAGTGAAGAGCATAGGTCAGAGGTCATGCAGTGATGATCAGAGGTCATGTGGTGAAGAACAGAGGACATGCAGTGAAGAGCAGAGGTCATGCAGTGAAGAGCAGAGGTCATGCGGAGAAGATCAGAGGTCATGCGGTGAAGAACAGAGGACATGCAGTGAAGAGCAGAGGTCATGCGGTGAAGAGCAGAGGTCATGCGGTGAAGATCAGAGGTCATATGGTGAAGAGCAGAGGTCATGCAGTGAAAATCAGAGGTCATGCGGTGAAGAGCAGAGGTCATGCGGTGAAGAGCAGAGGTCATGCGGTGAAGAGCAGAGGTCATGCAGTGAAAATCAGAGGTCATGTGGTGAAGAGCAGAGGTCATGCAGTGAAAATCAGAGGTCATGCGGTGAAGAGCAGAGGTCATGCAGTGAAAATCAGAGGTCATGCGGTGAAGAGCAGAGGTCATGCGGTGAAGATCAGAGGTCATATGGTGAAGAGCAGAGGTCATGCAGTGAAAATCAGAGGTCATGCGGTGAAGAGCAGAGGTCATGCAGTGAAAATCAGAGGTCATGTGGTGAAGAGCAGAGGTCAGAGGTCATGCAGTGAAGAGCAGATGTCAGAGGTCACGCAGTGAAGAGCAGAGGTCATGCAGTGAAGAGCAGAGGTCATGCGGTGAAGAACAGAGGACATGTAGTGAAGAGCAGAGGTCATGCAGTGAAGAGCAGAGGTCATGCAGTGAAGAGCAGAGGTCATGCAGTGAAGAGCAGAGGTCATGCGGTGAAGATCAGAGGTCATATGGTGAAGAGCAGAGGTCATGCAGTGAAAATCAGAGGTCATGCGGTGAAGAACAGAGGACATGTAGTGAAGAGCAGAGGTCATGCAGTGAAGAGCAGAGGTCATGCGGTGAAGAGCAGAGGTCATGCGGTGAAGATCAGAGGTCATATGGTGAAGAGCAGAGGTCATGCAGTGAAAATCAGAGGTCATGCGGTGAAGAGCAGAGGTCATGCGGTGAAGAGCAGAGGTCATGCAGTGAAAATCAGAGGTCATGTGGTGAAGAGCAGAGGTCAGAGGTCATGCAGTGAAGAGCAGATGTCAGAGGTTATGCAGTGAAGAGCAGAGGTCATGCAGTAAAGCTGAAGTGATGTTCGATGGCTGGTGTTTTGCTGTAGTTGTGGTTCATTCATCACTCCAGCGAGAGGCTCTTCTGCTGTTCTCTGTTTCTTCTGCCTTCAGCGGCTCCTTCTGACCTACTTGTTTTTCTTTTCCTTCTTCTGAGGCTGTTTACTGCTTTACTTAGTGATAAAATAGAATAATAAAGCAGGTTTTGTCTTATTTCCGTGCACCTCTACACCCTGTTCATCTCCAGCGCCCCGGAGTCGGCCCGCGCAAGGCCTGGGATTTAATTGAAGCGTAATGTGATGAAAAATAAGAGCTCAGAGCGGCGTATTAAATATGAATGACTCTCGGCTAACAGCACGTGTAAACGATCGCTCGAGCGGGAACAGATTTACATTACACAATAAAGCAGGGAAAAGGAAGGAAAGCTCCCCCTCCAGCACTGAAGGGTTTATGGAGCCGCTCGGATCATGATGTTTGACCGTAAACACAGCACAGCAGTTTGCTTGTTTTAATGCACATATAGTTCTGTTTTTATACCTTAATATTAATAAATAAATAATATTGTTAATAAATTCATTTAATTCATTTTTTCTGTTTTTAACACTTTTATACTTTCTATTATTAAACTTTTCAATAGAATTTCATGCATTTATTATTTGTCTTTTTTTCTATTTTGTATAATGTATTTAATTAATAATTCATTTATATTGCATTTAGTATAATTTGAATGTATAGTTTCGTGCATTTATTGTTTTATTTATATCTATATTACTTTCATTGTTTATTTTATTTTATTATGAATTTTTATTTCAATTTTAAATAATATTATTATTCTATTTTTATAACTTAATATTAATAAATAATACATTTAATTGTTATTTTATTATAATTTAAAATGTTTAATCATTTCAGTTTTAATTAATACTTTAATAAATATATTATACTTAATATTAATAATAATATTATTTATTATTTAGTGATTTTCATTTATTCATCCATTTATTTATTTAAGTATTTATCATTTTTAACATTTTTAACATACTTTAATTTAGAACTTAATGTTTTTCTATTGTTTAAGAAATAATTAATTAATATATTTATTCATTATAATTTTAATTTATAGTTTAATACATTATATTTTTGTATATTTAATTTATTATATTTTGCACAGTAATTTGCTGCACAAACACATGGATCATATCGTCATTGATTCTTTTTGAGGATGAGATTAACTCCGGTACCGTGCGTGACCTTTGACCTTTGGCACCGGTTGAGAGCCGCAGATCTCCATTAAGCGATGTTAATGTTCATCTCTCCACTTTTATTTGCATTTCTCTCTTTTTTTGGTTGATTTTAAACTCATTTTTCTCCTTCATTGTGATTTGAGTCCCATAACACCCGAACCCCGAACGCCCTCGACTGATCAGAGCTAGTTCTCTTTGGTGTATTGTTGCTTATACCCTGTCTCCTTTCTCTCTCTCCCTCTCTCTCTCTCTCTCGCTCTCTCTCGCTCTCTCTCTCTCTCTCTCTCTCTCTCTCTCTCTCTCTTCTCTCACGTTTAACCTCTAATGTATCTGCTTAAAAAGTCCCCATTAATGGTAAGTTCATGAGCGTGACAGAGGTTGTGTGTTTCTCCCTCCATGTGTCTTTGAGCTGCATGGACGTAGACACGCGTTACAGCATCACCCGTCCTCCCCATATGTGTGTGTGTGTGTGTGTGTGTTCGCCATCGTGCTTCTGCTTTCTTTGCTTTGGGTTGTTGTGATTCGGCCCGTGTGGCGTTTGATCGTCCGTCATCACACGTCCGTCCACTCATTCATTCCACTCATGCTTTGCTGTTTGATTGACAGCACCCATACACTGCCATGGACTAGTGAATCTCAGCAGATCTCAGATCAGGGCCGAACAGGGACACAGGCCGATTTTAGCCGTGTTTCTTTGAAATTATACAGGAACGATGCACGTGATATTTCACGACCGAATGGACGAACGGGGCAGTCAATCGATCCCTCCCTCTACATCCACTCATCCACCCCTTCCTGCAACGTCGTGTCATGATCCATCCATCCAATGAATGGGAAATCCATCAAGCGCTTTCTTTTACACTGACTGAGTGAATGGAAACATAGAGATGGTTAACGCAAGACACTTTATGCATGTAACAGTGGAAGGAAAACATCCAAAATACTTTATCTTGCAAGTAAAAAAGTCATTACTGTTCGGAAATGTCTGAATATTTCTCGTTACTTTAGCCACTGTATCAGATAAATATCTAGGGTTGTGTTTATTCTGTTCTAAGAGAGTCGAAAGTAAGCAGATCTAGGACTTTCTGTATGCAATAATGCTTTCCTTCCATGAAATGTGAAATACCTCTAGTTTTTATATTCATAATCCCCTCTGGAAAAACTCAACAAAAATCAAACATGAATCTGGCTTTATCCAGTGTTCAGATTTCTGTTCTGGAAATGTATGCAAATTATCGCATATTTAATGAGATAATACCTCATTTGCATATTCAAACATGACATTTCATGTAATTAATCAACTGTGGAAGTATGGTGATATCTATTAATTAAATTTGTATTTATTAATTACTTATATTACTTATTCACCTGAGGTCTTGCCTTAATTATTCAATAGCAAAATGTAAGTTATGTCAATATTTATTCACTCTCATGTCATTCCAAACCTGTATGCTGTTGTTCTTCTGTTATGTTTCTGCATTTTCAGTGAATAACGCCTTCAATCTCGGTCTCTTTCTCACTGAAAAACAGATCAAACCAGTCTAAGCTGGTTTATCAGGCCGGTTTGAGCTGGTCAGGCTGCGAGACGCCTAAAACCAGCTCAAACCAGCTGCATAAAGACCCGCTTAGGCTGGTTCTCACTATTTATTATTTTCAGCAGCGTCATATG
>CM031944.1:15323795-15336295 GCA_018749465.1 Paracanthobrama guichenoti
GGCAGTCCTGTGGGCGAAAATGCCTTGTTGATGCTAGAGGTCAGAGGAGAATGGACCGACTGATTCAAGCTGATAGAAGAGCAACTTTGACTGAAATAACCACTCGTTACAACCAAGGTATGCAGCAAAGCATTTGTGAAGCCACAACACGCACAACCTTGAGGCGGATGGGCTACAACAGCAGAAGACCCCACCGGTACCACTCATCTCCACTACAAATAGGAAAAAGAGGCTACAATTTGCACAAGCTCACCAAAATTGGACAGTTGAAGACTGGAAAAATGTTGCCTGGTCTGATGAGTCTGGATTTCTGTTGAGACATTCAGATGGTAGAGTCAGAATTTGGCGTAAACAGAATGAGAACATGGATCCATCATGCCTTGTTACCACTGTGCAGGCTGGTGGTGGTGGTGTAATGGTGTGGGGGATGTTTTCTTGGCACACTTTAGGCCCCTTAGTGCCAATTGGGCATCGTTTAAATGCCACGGCCTACCTGAGCATTGTTTCTGACCATGTCCATCCCTTTATGACCACCATGTACCCATTCTCTGATGGCTACTTCCAGCAGGATAATGCACCATGTCACAAAGCTTGAATCATTTCAAATTGGTTTCTTGAACATGACAATGAGTTCGCTGTACTAAAATGGCCCCACAGTCACCAGATCTCAACCCAATAGAGCATCTTTGGGATGTGGTGGAACGGGAGCTTCGTGCCCTGGATGTGCATCCCACAAATCTCCATCAACTGCAAGATGCTATCCTATCAATATGGGCCAACATTTCTAAAGAATGCTTTCAGCACCTTGTTGAATCAATGCCACGTAGAATTAAGGCAGTTCTGAAGGCGAAAGGGGGTCAAACACAGTATTAGTATGGTGTTCCTAATAATCCTGACAGGTGAGTGTCTATATATATATATATATAATTTGTATATATGTATTTACTATATATTAAACTATATATAATTATTTATTATAATTTAAACTAGTAGCTCCTTGTTGCTCGTTGTTCTGATGTTTTCATGCTCCAGATCACCACATCGTCCTTTATGAATTGTTTTATATCATTGTTTAATATATTTATAATTCTCAAATCATTTTTATTGGAAATGCAGAAGTCAAATGAATGAAATTAAATGAAAAGATGATATTTAGCTTCTAAAATGCTAATCATGCAAATGGCAGCATTAGTGAAGTTTTCCAGCATGAATTAATGATGGGAACGCAGATGAATTATTGGTCTCTGAGGAGTCACATGGTCAAAGGAAGCTGTCGTCATTTATCTGGTTGAGTTCATGTCAAACCGCTCTTCTTCTCCAATAAATTAATAACAGTTTGACTCCGAAGGGAGAGAACAGAGGAACTCGTCTCATTAGAAGATATTTCTACTGTGTTGAGTAGAGAAAAGTTCATAAAGGAAAAAAAACAACTGGATTTATCGATTATTCTAGACATTTCCTCTCAAATAGATCAGTAAAGCTCGTTCAGCACAGTATGAGCACAACATGATCACAATAGCTTTTATGTTTCTGCTTAATTATTATGGGAATTTGCCTGTGCGTGTCATTCTGCAGTGTTTCATTAGAACAGAACAGCTTTCAGTTCATCGGCTGAGTCTGATCGGTGATGCTTGATCGTTTAATAGAGTCGTGAGGGTTTCACTGCAAACTCTGCTCTTCCTCAGTCTCGTTCTCCAGCACAAATATATAAACATTCTTAAATCAAGACATTTACTGGAATAACTAGATACTAAGTCTTGTATTCTGAAAAATATCAAAATTAAGTGAGTGGAGTGTGCTTACAGAGAGACTCCGCCCACAACCAAATCAATCCAAAATCAAAGCCAATCAGAAGAGAGTGTGGGCGGAGTCTTTCTACTCACAACCAAATCAATCACAAATCACCCAATCAGAATATAACACTCAGTTTCCACATGATCGTGTTCGTTTGTGTGCGTATGTAAGCAGGTTTCAGTAAGTGTGTGTTTCTTCTGACCTCATGATGTATTTTTGTCTCGTTTTGCAGTAAAAAAAAAAAAGTTTCTTAAGAAGCTCAAGATTATTTTAAGCATCAAACAGAATTTAATGAGGTTTATGTTTAAGTAACAACTGTGCATTTTCAATAATTCATCTGTTATTCTTAATTTAAGAATGTTTAGATCTTTTAATGGAAAACAAGACAAAATAATGCAGTGAATGTTTTTCCTTGATTTTATTTTGTTAATGATGACCAGCGTTTCTCTGCTGGAATTCGTGCTTTTCCCGAGCAGGTTTTTGATCCTCAGATGAGACGGCATCCCTGCGTGGAATAATATCTCTGTGTTTAAATATCTCTGTGTCTGACCCCCAGCGTGGGACGGCGACCCTCGTCCTGTTCCCTAAAATAATGATCCTTACGCGTTTTCCTCCCTCTTACAGAACTGAAGAGGATTCTGTGCTTTATTACGGTAGTTTCCGCAGGACTCTCATGCGTCTCTGTCTCTCTTCTGTGTCTCTGTCTCTCTTTAGAGTTTCTTTGAGGGTCAGTCTGCGCCCTGGGATTCGGCCAAAAAAGATGAGAACCGCATGAAGAACCGCTACGGAAACATCATAGCATGTGTGTATCATCAGTCCTGAAACATAATGTGTGCATCTGTACAACTGGAATAGATTCTACCCAGCGACTGATGCGTTTGTCACAATACTCCACTAGTTTATGTTGTAACAATGCCGTGACATTTCCACAGATCAGATAAAGACACACACACACACGTTATCTTGGCACACGCAGCACAAGCGCTATCAGGATCTCACACAACATGAGTGTGACGTCTGTCTGTCTGTGTCTCTGTAGATGATCACTCGCGTGTGCGGCTGCAGAATCTGGACGGGGAACAGAACTCTGATTACATTAATGCAAATTATGTTGATGTGAGTATAGAAGCAGCCGTGACCTTCTCACAAAGGTCACCGCACACACACACAAACACACAAACACACATCAAGCCACACTCACAGGATATCTAAAGCATGAGTACACTCACACACACTCGCTCGCTCACACACACACACACACGCACACTCACTCACTCACTCAACTCTCACACACACACACACACTCAGACTCACATACACACATACTCACACACTCACACACACGCTCACTCACACTCAAGCACACACTCACACACACTCATTCACATGCTTACACACACACACATACACACACGCTCACTCACTTACTCACTCACTCAACTCTCACACACACTCAACTCACACACACTCAACTCTCACACACACACACTCACACACACACATACTCACACACTCACTCAACTCTCACACACACTCACTCAACTCTCACACACACACACACACACACACACACATACTCACACACTCACTCAACTCTCACACACACATACACACACTCACACACACACACATACTCACACACTCATTCACATGCTTACACACGCACACACACACATACACACGCTCACTCACTTACTCACTCACTCACTCACTCAACTCTCACACACACTCACTCAACTCACACACACACACACACACACACACACACTCACACACACACATACTCACACACAAGCTCACTCACACTCAAGCACATACTCACACACACTCATTCACTCACTCATGCTTACACGCACACACACACACATATACTCACACACACACACACACACTCATTTCTAGAGCATGGGTACACACTCATACACACTCACACATACTCACTCACACACACACACATATACTCACACACACACACACACACTCATTTCTAGAGCATGGGTACACACTCATACACACTCACACATACTCACTCACACACACACACCCATATCTAGAGCATGGGTACACACTCACACACACTCACACATACTCACTCACACACACACACGCTCACTCACACACTCATTCACTCACATGCTTACACTCGCACACACACACTCACTCACTCTCACACACTCACACACTCACTCACACAAAACACTCGTACACACTCACTCACTCACTCACACACACACTCTCTCTCTCTCTCTCTCTCTCTCACACACACACACACAGACACACACTCAATCCTCTCGGGTCGCCAGCGGAAGCAGGAACAGATCAGCAGTGTGAATTATAGAGCGAGGGATGACAGCGGACGAGTGCAGGAGACGTTAGGGACAAATAAAAGCAGTTCAGGTCAGAGAGAGATCTGAAGTGCATTCTGGGTAGTGTTTGATGTTCTCCTGTTGACTGATTTCACATCAGATCCAACAGAATGTCTGTTACGCTTACAAGAAAACACCATTTTAGTCTTAAATTCCTTGCTGTAATTATGTGTGAAATGTCCCTTGTGTTAATGGCGAGCGGTCAGTGAGTGTGAAGGTGTGTGCCGTCCCCTCTCTCTGTGTGTTAATGGCGAGCGGTCAGTGAGTGTGAAGGTGTGTGCCGTCCCCTCTCTCTGTGTGTTAATGGCGAGCGGTCAGTGAGTGTGAAGGTGTGTGCCGTCCCCTCTCTCTGTGTGTTAATGGCGAGCGGTCAGTGAGTGTGAAGGTGTGTGCCATCGCCTCTCTGTGTGTTAATGGCGAGCGGTCAGTGAGTGTGAAGGTGTGTGATGGCGCGTGAAGGTGTGTGAAGGTGCGCCTCGCCTCTCTGTGTGTTTAATGGCGAGCGGTCAGTGAGTGTGAAGGAGTGTGAAGGTGCGCGTGCCGCCTTCTCTCTGTGTGTTAATGGCGAGCGGTCAGTGAGTGTGAAGGTGTGTGAAGGTGCGTGCCGTCGCCTCTCTCTGTGTGTTAATGGCGAGCGGTCAGTGAGTGTGAAGGTGTGTGAAGGTGTGTGCCGTCGCATCTCTCTGTGTGTTAATGGCGAGCGGTCAGTGAGTGTGAAGGAGTGTGAAGGTGCGTGCCGTCGCCTCTCTCTGTGTGTTAATGGCGAGCGGTCAGTGAGTGTGAAGGTGTGTGAAGGTGCGTGCCGTCGCCTCTCTCTGTGTGTTAATGGCGAGCGGTCAGTGAGTGTGAAGGTGTGTGAAGGTGTGTGCCGTCCCCTCTGACTGTGTGTTAATGGCGAGCGGTCAGTGAGTGTGAAGGTGTGTGAAGGTGTGTGAAGGTGTGTGCCGTTCCCTCTCTCTGTGTGTTAGTGGCGAGCGGTCAGTGAGTGTGAAGGTGCGTGCCGTCCCCTCTCTCTGTGTGTTAATGACGAGCGCTCAGTGAGTGTGAAGGTGCGTGCCGTCCCCTCTCTCTGTGTGTTAATGGCGAGCGGTCAGTGAGTGTGAAGGTGTGTGCCGTCCCCTCTCTCTGTGTGTTAATGACGAGCGGTCAGTGAGTGTGAAGGTGCGTGCCGTCCCCTCTCTCTGTGTGTTAATGGTAAGCAGTCAGTGAGTGTGAAGGTGTGTGCCGTCCCCTCTCTCTGTGTGTTAATGGTAAGCGGTCAGTGAGTGTGAAGGTGTGTGAAGGTGCGTGCCGTCCCCTCTCTCTGTGTGTTAGTGGTGAGCGGTCAGTGAGTGTGAAGGTGTGTGCCGTCCCCTCTCTCTGTGTGTTAGTGGCGAGCGGTCAGTGAGTGTGAAGGTGTGTGCCGTTCCCTCTCTCTGTGTGTTAGTGGCGAGCGGTCAGTGAGTGTGAAGGTGTGTGCGGTCTCTGTGTGTTAATGGTAAGAAGGTGCGTGCCGTCCCTCTCTCTCTGTGTGTTAATGACGAGCGCTCAGTGAGTGTGAAGGTGCGTGCCGTCCCCTCTCTCTGTGTGTTAATGGCGAGCGGTCAGTGAGTGTGAAGGTGTGTGCCGTCCCCTCTCTCTGTGTGTTAATGACGAGCGGTCAGTGAGTGTGAAGGTGCGTGCCGTCCCCTCTCTGTGTGTTAATGGTAAGCAGTGAGTGAGTGTGAGGTGTGTGCCGCCCCTCTCTGTGTGTTAATGGTAAGCGGTCAGTGAGTGTGAAGGTGTGTGAAGGTGCGTGCCGTCCCCTCTCTCTGTGTGTTAATGGCGAGCGGTCAGTGAGTGTGAAGGTGCGTGTCGCCCCTCTCTGTGTGTTAATGGCGAGCGGTCAGTGAGTGTGAAGGTGCGTGCCGTCGCCTCTCTCTGTGTGTTAATGGTAAGCGGTCAGTGAGTGTGAAGGTGTGTGAAGGTGCGTGCCCCCTCTCTGTGTGTTAATGGCGTGAGCGGTCAGTGAGTGTGAAGGTCCGTGCCGTCCCCTCTCTCTGTGTGTTAATGGTAAGCGGTCAGTGAGTGTGAAGGTGTGTGAAGGTGCGTGCCATCCCCTCTCTCTGTGTGTTAGTGGTGAGCGGTCAGTGAGTGTGAAGGAGTGTGAAGGTGCGTGCCGTCCCCTCTCTCTGTGTGTTAATGGCGAGCGGTCAGTGAGTGTGAAGGTGTGTGAAGGTGTGTGCCGTCGCCTCTCTCTGTGTGTTAATGGCGAGCGGTCAGTGAGTGTGAAGGTGTGTGAAGGTGTGTGCCGTCCCCTCTCTCTGTGTGTTAGTGGCGAGCGGTCAGTGAGTGTGAAGGTGTGTGCCGTCTCTCTGTGTGTTAATGGCGAGCGGTCAGTGAGTGTGAAGGTGTGTGCCGCCCTCTCTGTGTGTTAATGGCGAGCGGTCAGTGAGTGTGAAGGTGCGTGAAGGTGCGTGCCGTCCCCTCTCTCTGTGTGTTAATGGTAAGCAGTCAGTGAGTGTGAAGGTGCGTGCCGTCCCCTCTCTCTGTGTGTTAATGGCGAGCGGTCAGTGAGTGTGAAGGTGAATGCCGTCCCCTCTCTCTGTGTGTTAATGGCGAGCGGTCAGTGAGTGTGAAGGTGTGTGAAGGTGCGTGCCGTCCCCTCTCTCTGTGTGTTAATGGCGAGCGGTCAGTGAGTGTGAAGGTGAATGCCGTCCCCTCTCATTGACCCCTCTGTGTTGATGGCATCATTAATTGCTCCGGTTCATAGATGTAAATGCTTCACCCGTCTCTCTCTTTATTGCTCTTTATGTTTGTGAGTGTTTGTTTGGTGCTCAGTCATTATTAGATCAGTGTGTGTGTGTATTGAAGAGGCTCTTAAGCACTCCGCACTGACGGATGGATGGATGCCGCACTTTCTTTTCTTCTCCAGAAGCTTTTTAAACCCCCATCCAATAAACTCTCTACGCCCGCTGATAAATGTATTTCTCTTTTAGCACATTTGTCTTCGTTTGCTGGCCTCACTAGTTTGTTTTAAATTGATCCAGTGTGTGTGTGTGTGTATTTGTGTGTGTGTATGTGTTCAGCTGATAATTTTCAACTCTATGTGACACTCTTAAATCGGCTGTGTATGTAAATGGGCTCTGCTATGATTGGCTGAACTCTCCGCATATGTAATGATCTTGCTCAGCAGAAGCCGTCTGTGCTTTCAGTCCTAAAGATCTCATGCATATATACACTATACTGCCAAAAGTGTTGTGACCCCTGCCTTCACATGCACATGAGCTTTAATGTCATCCCATTCTTAATCCGTAGGGTTTAATATAGAGTCGGCCCACCCTTTGCAGCTCTAACAGCTTCAGCTCTTCTGGGAAGGCTTTCCACAAGGTTTAGGAGTGTGTTTATGGGAATTTTTGACCATTCTTCTAGAAGCGCATTTGTGAGGTCAGTCACTGATGTTGGACGAGAAGGCCTGGCTCGCAGTCTCCGCTCTAATTCATCCCAAAGGTGTTCTATCGGGATGAGGTCAGGACTCTGTGCAGGCCAGTCAAGTTCCTCCACACCAAACTCGCTCATCCATGTCTTTATGGACCAACGCTTTGTGCACTGGAGCGCAGTCATGTTGGGACAGGAAGGGGCCGTCCCCAAACTGTTCCCACAAAGTTGGGAGCATGAAATTGTCCAAAATGTCTTGAAGCATTAAGAGTTCCTTTCACTGGAACTAAGGGGCCAAGCCCAACCCCTGAAAAACAACCCCACCCCATAATCCCCATAAATTTTACACTTGGCACAATGCAGTCAGGCAAGTCCTGTTCTCCTGGCAACCGCCAAACCCAGACTCATCCATGGGATTGTCAGACAGAGAAGCGTGATTGGTCACTCCAGAGAACACGTCTCCACTGCTCTAGAGTCCAGTGGCGGCGTGCTTTACACCACTGCATCCCACGCTTTGCATTGCACTTGGTGATGTAAGGCTTGGATGAGCTGCTCGGCCATGGAAACCCATTCCATGAAGCTCTCTACGCACTGTTCTTGAGCTCATCTGAAGGCCACAGAAGTTTGGAGGTCTGGAGCTATTGACTCTGCAGAAAGTTGGTGACTTCTGCGCACTGTGACCCTCAGCATGTTCTGACCCCGCTCTGTGATTTTACCACTTCGTAGTTGAGTTGCTGTTGTTCCCAATCACTTCCTCTTTGTTATAATCCCACTAACAGTTGAGCGTGGAATATTTAGTAGTGAGGAAATTTCAGGAATGGACTTATTGCACAGGTGGCAACCTATCACGGTCCCACGCTTGAGTTCACTGAGCTCCTGAGAGCGACCCATTCTTTCACTAATGTGTGTAGAAGCGTCTGCATGCCTAGTGCTTGATTTATACACCTGTGGCCATGAAGGGATTGAACACCTGAACTCAGGGATTTGGAGGGGCGGCCCAATACTTTTGGCAATATACTGCATGATCTTACACACTGCACTGCTCAAATGGTTTAATGTTATGTGCAACAGCTTCAGTACTTTAAATTTATTATTTTCTTAATCACTGTTTTTATATTATTGGCTGGTGAAAATGAATTGCTTGTGTTTGTAACAATAATTGGATAAAAGTGTCTGCTAAATGAATGAATGTAAATGTATTCGATTCTCTTTTGCTTCCTCATTACCTCACTGTGACAGACCATCTTTATGAATATTGAATAGATGTTACTGACATGTAAATGTGGGCAGTCATATGTTAATGAGCTTGCTCAGACAGGAAGTGTTGTGAATCTCACAGGTTGTCATGTGATTTTGTGTTTCAGGGTTATCACAGGCCGAATCACTACATCGCTACACAAGGTAAGAGCCAAGTGTTTGTGTGTGTGGAGGCAGATGCACAGAGTCCACTGGGTCTTATTTGGTTAGATGGAGTGTGTGCCCTTCACGTCTCCTGAGCGATTAATCAGGTCTGGCTGAGGTGGGCGGCACACGAGTGGCATATTAAATAAATGGATTAACAGAAGTGCGTTTGTCACTCGTCTAATCTGGCCTGCTGAGGGCCGACGGAGGCAGCAGTGACGAGCTCACAGGTTAAAGCTGATGTATGTGTGTGTGTGGGTGTGGGGGGGGCGTCTCTGATGCCATCTCAATCTGCTGGTGTGATGTGGGGATTTGCATAATTACCTGTTTATTAGAGCATTGCATGCTGCTCTCCTCTGTGTCTCAATTAAAACACACACACACAAACACACACACATGCACAGGGGCCAAGCGTGTTTCTCTGCATACTAACACTCTTTGGTCAAATGTGTGTTTAGATTCAAGAGTTTTATTTGTCACACACACAGTTATATACAGAATATACAACCGGCAGTGAAATGTAAACAGGTCCGCTCCATGGACAGTGCAAATTCACAGTTAAAAACACAAGGAGGAAATTATAATAGAAATAGAATAAAAAAGTACTATATATATATATATATATATATATATATATATATATATATATATATATATATATCTGTAGAATTATATGCAGTGAGTAAACTGTAAACTTATAAATATGTGGTTAACAAATGTATAAGAGTATAATGTGCAAACAGGTTTATAACAGGTTGTTACACAGTAAACGACGAGAACAGAAAGTGCAGTGCAATGTCAGTGTATCGATGTTTATCCTGAAGTGAAGTCACGTGATGCTAAGTGACTGAGTTCAGGAGTCTGATGGCCTGGGGAAGAAGCTCCTCCTGAGTCTCTCAGTTTTGGCCATCAGGCTTCGGAAGCGCTTACCAGATGGCAGCAGCGTGAAATGAGGGTTTGCAGGGTGATTAGAGTCCTTGATGATCTTAGTAGCTCTACCTTTGCAGCGTTTGGTGTAGACGTCCTGCAGAGACGGAGAGCTGACCCTGAGATACGCGCCGGATAAGCGCACTACTCTTTGCAGGGCTTTGCGGTCATGACTGGTGCTGTTCCCATACCACGCTGTGATGCACTGAGTTAATACACTTTCTATCGCCCCTAAATAGAAAGTTTTCAGGATAGCTGGTGAAACCCCTGAATTTCCTCAGCTGGCGCAGGTGGTACAGTCTTTGCCTGGCTTTTTTCACCTGTGTCTGAATGTGAGCAGTCCAGGTCAGGTCCTCGGAGATGTTTACTCCCAGGTACTTGAAGCTGCTCACTCTCTCTACTGGTGACCCGCTGATCATGAGGGGGGAGAATGTCCGTTGCTGTCTCTTCCTGAACTCCACAATCATTTCTTTGGTCTTGCCAACATTCAGAGAGAGACAGTTGTCCTGGCACCATGATGTTAGATGCTCCACCTCGTCCAAGTATGCCGTCTCATTGTTGTTGGAAATGAGGCCCAGGACAACAGTATCATCAGCAAATTTGATGATAGAGGTGGAGCTGTGTGTGGACAAACAGTCATGCGTGTAGAGAGAGTAGAGCAGGGGACTCAGGACACAACCCTGTGGAGCTCCCACACTCAGGGTGATGGAGGTGGAGGTGGACTGGCCTATTCTCACCACCTGAGGCCTGCCAGTGAGGAAGTCCTCAATCCAGTGGCAGAGAGAAGGATTCAGGCCGAGATCCAGGAGTTTGGCGGTTAGCTTAATGGGAACTATGGTGTTAAAGGCTGAGCTATAGTCAATAAATAGCAGCCTTACGTAGTTCCTACTTTTGCTGTCGATGTGAGTGAGGGAGGAGTGGAGGACATGAGAGATGGCATCTTCAGTCGATCTATTGGGACGATAGGCAAACTGAAGAGGGTCCAAAGTGTCAGGAATGAAAGCGCAAATGGTGTTTTTAATGAGTCTCTCAAAGATCTTCATGACTATAGATGTGAGAGCCACTGGACGATAGTCATTTAGGCAAGAGGGTTTACTGTTCTTAGGGACAGGGATGATAGTGGATTTTTTGAAGGAGGTGGGGACCACAGATGTAGCGAGGGACTCATTAAAGATAGATGTATACAACCCGGCGAGCTGATCAGCACAGGACTGCAGAACACGACCTGAAATACCATCCGGCCCAGCAGCTTTCCTGACGTCCACACGCTTGAGTGCCCTCCGAACTTCATCCTCCGAGACAGAGATCACGTGGTTGTTTCTGCTCTGAGTGATTCCCTCTGACGCATCACTTGGCGGAGTCGCGCTGCCGCGATTACAATCAAAGCGAACGTAGAAAGAGTTTAACTCATTCACGAGCAACAGATCAGCTCTCACCTCTGCAGAGGATTTAGATCCAAAAGAGCAGATGGACCTCAGACCCTGCCACATGCGCCGCGAGTCGTTGAGTTGGAAATGAGACTCCACTCGGTCTTTATAACAGAGTTTTGCGGCTTTAACTGCACGCCGCAGAGCATAACAGGACGATCTGTATTCAGTCATGTTCCCCGATAGGAGACCGGCGTTGTGAGCGGCAGTGCGTGCGTTCACTGCAGCGCGGATTGAATTGTCCACCCACGGTTTCTGATTTGAGAAGGACGTTATTGTTATTGTTTGCGTGGCTTGCTCTGTAAGCGTGTTGATGAAGCAAAGCGCCACATCCGTGAACTCGCTGATGTCAGATGAACTCGCCCGGAACATGTCCCAGTCGACGTCATCCAGAGCTGCCTGAAGCGCGGTCTCTGAGTGGGGTGACCAGCGTTTACCTTCCCGCCTCACCGGGGGTTCCTGGAGGAGCTTTTGTTTGTATTCAGGTGTGAGGAAAATGGCGGCATGATCCGATTTGCCAAAAGCTGGAAGTGACCGCGCTTTATAGGCGTTCTTCAACGGAGAGTAGCAATGATCCAGCGTGTTTGCTCCTCGTGTAGGACAGGAGACGTGCTGGTGAAAGTTTGGCAAGACTTTCTTTAGGTTTGCTTTGTTAAAATCGCCCGCGACGATGAAAGCAGCATCGGGGTGTTTGTTTATGACGCCGCTGGTAACATCATGAAGGCCAGATAAAGCCAGCCCTGTGTCTGCCTGCGGTGGGATGTAAACAGCGGCAAATGATTGTTAAATGTTCCAAATGAGGCGAGCAGGACCGCGAGAGAATGGTGATGTTCCTGGGGTCGCACCATTTCTCTGACGGCGTCACAGCTGTGTCCGGGACCGCGGGCGTGAGCCATGTTTCGGACAAACAAAAGATGTTACAGTCTCTCATGTCCCGTTGAAAACTTATCCTGGCTCTGAGATTGTCCATCTTATTTTCCAAGGATTGGACATTTGCGAACAGGATGCTCGGGAGAGGTGGGCTAAATGCCCTTTTCCTCAGTCTGTTGCGGATCCCAGCGCGTTTCCCACTGTGTTTCTTGATTCTTCGCCGCCGGCTCTGTCCATTGTTCAACTCGGCGTTCCGAAGGATCTCAGATGGCCACAGAGGATCGGCGAAAGTGTCCTGAAACAGTCCAGTGTAGAGGTA
>CM031944.1:15348795-15373795 GCA_018749465.1 Paracanthobrama guichenoti
CTCAGTGAACTCAAGCGTGGGACCGTGATAGGTTGCCACCTGTGCAATAAGTCCATTCCTGAAATTTCCTCACTACTAAATATTCCACACTCAACTGTTAGTCGGATTATAACAAAGAGGAAGCAATCGGGAACAACAGCAACTCAGCCATGAAGTGGTAGGCCACGTAAAATCACAGAGCGGGGTCAGCGCATGCTGAGGGTCACAGTGCGCAGAAGTCACCAACTTTCTGCAGAGTCAATAGCTCCAGACCTCCAAACTTCTGTGGCCTTCAGATGAGCTCAACAACAGTGCGTAGAGAGCTTCATGGAATGGGTTTCCATGGCCGAGCAGCTCATCCAAGCCTTACATCACCAAGCGCCTTTTCACATAAAATGGCGCCGCTGTGTTTGGTCGCCGTTCAGGTCGCTCCGCGAAGACTGTGCTTTTATTTACTATTTTACTTTCTTTTACTCTCAGTTTTTACAAACTTATCATCTGCATTGATCTACTACGACAGCAAAACTCTTTTGGACATTGGTTACCTCTACACTGGACTGTTTCAGGACACTTTCGCCGATCCTCTGTGGCCATCTGAGATTCTTCGGAACGCCGAGTTGAACAATGGACAGAGCCAGCGGCGTAGAACAAAGAAACACCGTGGGAAACGTGCTGGTATCCGTAACAGACTGAGGAAAAGGGCATTCAGACCTCCTCTCCCGAGCATTCTTCTAGCAAATGTTCAATCCTTGGATAATAAGATGGGCGATCTTAGAGCCAGGATAAGTTTTCAACGGGACATGAGAGACTGTAATATCTATTGTTTGTCTGAAACATGGCTCACGCCCGCGGTCCCGGACACAGCTGTGACGCCCGTCGGAGAACTTCTCTGTTTTTCGGATGGACAGAACAGCCGAGGCCGGTAAATCCAAAGGCGGTGGAGTGTGTTTCATGATCAACAAGAAATAGTGCGATCCAGGAACATCACCATTCTCTCGCGGTCCTGCTCACCTCATCTGGAACATTTAACAATCATCTGCCGCCCATTCTATCTGCCTAGGGGAGTTTTCTGCGGTTGTCGCGACCGCCGTTTACATCCCACCGCAGGCAGACACAGCGCTGGCTTTATCTGGCCTTCATGATGTTGCCAGCGGCGTCATAAACCAACATCCCGACGCGGCATTCATTGTCGCGGGCGATTTTAACAAAGCAAACCTAAAGAAAGTCCTGCCAAACTTTCACCAGCACGTCTCCTGCCCCACACGAGAGCAAACACACTGGATCACTGCTACTCTCCGTTTAAGAACGCCTATAAAGCGCGGTCACTTCCAGCGTTTGGCCAAATCGGATCATGCCGCCATTTTCCTCACTCCCGAATACAAACAAAAGCTCCTCCAGGAACCCCGTGTGGCGGGAAGTTAAGCGTTGGTCACCCCACTCAGAGACCGCGCTTCAGGCAGCTCTTGATGTGGATTGGGACATGTTCGGCGAGTTCAGCTGACGTGGCGAGTTCACAGCGTGGCGCTTTGCTTCATCAACACGCTTACAGAGCAAGCCACGCAAACAATAACAATAACGTCCTTCTCAAATCAGAAACCGTGGGTGGACAATTCAATCCAGCGCGGCAGTGAACGCATGCGCACTGCTGCTTACAACGCCGGTCTCCATTCAGGGAATATGAATGAATACAGATCGTCCTGCTATGCTCTCAGACGAGCAGTTAAAGCCGCCAAAACTCCGTTATAAAGATCGAGTGGAGTCTCATTTCCAACTCAACGACTCACGGCGCATGTGGCAGGGTCTGAGGTCCATCTGCTCTTTTGGATCTAAATCCTCTGCAGAGGCAGCGTTGATCCGTTGCTCGTGAACGAGTTAAACTCTTTCTATGCTCGCTTTGACTGTAACAGCGGCAGCGCGACTCCGCCAAGTGGCGCGTTAGAGAAATTACTCAGAGCAGCAACAATCACGTGATCTCTGTCTCGGAGGATGAAGTTCGGAGAGCACTCAAGCGTGTGGGCGTCAGGAAAGCTGCTGGGCGGATGGTATTTCAGGTCGTGTTCTGCGGTCCTGTGCTGATCAGCTCACCGGGTTGTTTACATCTATCTTTAATGAGTCCTCGCTACATCTGTGGTCCCCACCTCCTTCAAAAAAATCACCATCATCCCTGTCCCTAAGAACAGTAAACCCTCTTGCCTAAATGACTATCGTCCAGTGGCTCTCACGTCTATAGTCATGAAGGTCTTTGAGAGACTCATTAAAAACACCATTTGCGCCTTCATTCCTGACACTTTGGACCCTCTTCAGTTTGCCTATCGTCCCAATAGATCGACTGAAGATGCCATCTCTCATGTCCTCCACTCCTCCCTCACTCACATCGATCAAAAGTGGGAACTACGTAAGACTGCTATTTATTGACTATAGCTCAGCCTTTAACACCATAGTTCCCACCAAGCTAACCTCCAAACTCCTGGATCTCGGCCTGAATCCTTCTCTCTGCCACTGGATTGAGGACTTCCTCACTGGCAGGCCTCAGGTGGTGAGAATAGGCCAGTCCACCTCCACCTCCATCACCCTGAGTGTGGGAGCTCCACAGGGCTGTGTCCTGAGCCCCTGCTCTACTCTCTCTACACGCATGACTGTTTGTCCACACACAGCTCCACCTCTATCATCAAATTTGCTGATGATACTGTTGTCCTGGGCCTCATTTCCAACAACAATGAGGCGGCATGCTTGGGCGAGGTGGAGCATCTAACATCATGGTGCCAGGACAACTGTCTCTCTCTGAATGTTGGCAAGACCAAAGAAATGATTGTGGACTTCAGGAAGAGACAGCAACGGACATCTCCCCCATGATCAGCGGGTCACCAGTAGAGAGAGTGAGCAGCTTCAAGTACCTGGGAGTAAACATCTCCGAGGACCTGACCTGGACTGCTCACATTCAGACACAGGTGAAAAAGCCAGGCAAAGACTGTACCACCTGCGCCAGCTGAGGAAATTCAGGGTTTCACCAGCTATCCTGAAAACTTTCTATTTAGGGCGATAGAAAGTGTTTTAACTCAGTGCATCACAGCGTGGTATGGAACAGCACCAGTCATGACCGCAAAGCCCTGCAAAGAGTAGTGCGCTTATCCGGCGTATCTCAGGTCAGCTCTCCCGTCTCTGCAGGACGTCTACACCAAACGCTGCAAAGGTAGAGCTACCAAGATCATCAAGGACTCTAATCACCCTGCAAACCCTCATTTCACGCTGCTACCATCTGGTAGCGCTTCCGAAGCCTGATGGCCAAAACTGAGAGACTCAGGAGGAGCTTCTTCCCCAGGCCATCAGACTCCTGAACTCAGTCACTTAACATCACGTGACTTCACGTCAGGATAAACATCGATACACTGACATTGCACTGCACTTTCTGTTCTCGTTGTTACTGTGTAACAACCTGTCATAAACCTGTTTGCACATTATACTCTTTATACATTTGTTAACCACATATTTATAAGTCTACAGTTTACTCACTGCAAAGTCTACTTCAATTATTTTATTCCACTTTATCCTTATTTGTTACCTTTTTTTCTCTTGACTTGATTATTTATAATTCTACAGATATAGACATATATATATATATATAGATAGTACTTTTTTTATATCCTATTTCTATTATAATTTCTTCCTTGTGTTTTTAACTGTGAATTTGCACTGTCCATGGAGCGGACCTGTTTACATTTCACTGCCGGTTGTATATTCTGTATATAACTGTGTATGTGACAAATAAAACTCTTGAATCTTGAATCTTGAATCTTGAAGTGCAATGCAAAGCGTGGGATGCAGTGGTGTAAAGCACGCCGCCACTGGACTCTAGAGCAGTGGAGACGTGTTCTCTGGAGTGACCAGTCACGCTTCTCTGTCTGACAATCCCATGGACGAGTCTGGGTTTGGCGGTTGCCAGGAGAACAGGACTCGCCTGACTGCATTGTGCCAAGTGTAAAGTTTGGTGGAGGGGGATTATGGTGTGGGGTTGTTTTTTCAGGGGTTGGGCTTGGCCCCTTAGTTCCAGTGAAAGGAACTCTTAATGCTTCACCAAGACATTTTGGACAATTTCATGCTCCCAACTTTGTGGGAACAGTTTGGGGACGGCCCCTTCCTGTCCCAACATGACTGCGCTCCAGTGCACAAAGCGTTGGTCCATAAAGACATGGATGAGCGAGTTTGGTGTGGAGGAACTTGACTGGCCTGCACAGAGTCCTGACCTCATCCCGATAGAACACATTTGGGATGAATTAGAGCGGAGACTGCGAGCCAGGCCTTCTCGTCCAACATCAGTGCCTGACCTCACAAATGCGCTTCTAGAAGAATGGTCAAAAATTCCCATAAACACACTCCTAAACCTTGTGGAAAGCCTTCCCAGAAGAGTTGAAGCTGTTAGAGCTGCAAAGGGTGGGCCGACTCCATATTAAACCCTACGGATTAAGAATGGGATGACATTAAAGCTCATGTGCATGTGAAGGCAGGCGTCACAGCACTTTTGGCAATATAGTGTATCTTCCTATGATCCTGTCCTTTCTCCACTCTATAGTTTTGAACTGTTGATGAAATATTCCTCATCTGTTCCCACTGGTGTTCCTCAAGGCTCTGTCTTGGGCCTTCTTTTATTTATTATCTACCTATTACCTCTTGGTCATATTTTTATTAATTTCCACTGCTGTGTGGATGACACTCAGCTCTGTTTGTCCTCCAAGCCTAATTCTTCTTCAGTCTTGGACTGTTTAGATGAGCTCAAATCCTGCCATATTCTCAAGCTAAATACTGATAACTGAGCTTCTTCCTGTTGGCACTAAAGCCTTTTGATCAATTTAATGCATTAAAAATAAATATAATTGATTTTTATCTATTTTATTTCATTTTATTTTGTGTTGTGTCATTTTGTTTTATTTTATTGTATTTTCTTAATTATTCTATTTTATTTAATTTAATTTAATTTAATTTTATGTTATTAATTTCATTTTTATTTATTAATCATTAAATTTGACAGCTTTTGATCAATTTAATGCGTCCTTGATCAATAAAAGTATTAATTTTATATAAATTAATTTTAATACGTTTATGCTTAATGAGCTTTAAGACTTAAAGTCTGCCCTGATACAGCTTCATATGTTTTATTCCCTATATTTGAGTGTAATAATCCTGTGAGTAACACCATTGAGCCCAGCACATGCAGACACACAGAATCTGTCCTAATTGCTGGAATAATATGATGGTTTTTCCGTCATATAATCCCAGAGGAGCTGCAGTGTCTCAGCGGGAGACTCTGGTGTCTCCAATCACATTCCCACTCTAATGATGGTGGAGAAAATTGAATTTACGCACTCCGAGTGTCTCTCAGAAGTGTCACGATTCCCAGCGTTTTCCGCTCTCTCTCCCTCTCTCTCCGTCAGCGCTCCGGTGTTGTGCTGGTTGTCTTATTGCAAAGTGCGTTTTGTAATCATGTTGTCACATATGTTGTGCTTATGTTTATTCGTGCACTATTAGATTGGAAAGCAGCACTCTTGCGTGTGAGAGTTATTAGTGCGGGTGTTTCTCTGCTGACTGGATTATATTGCCACATAATGAGGTTTGGTTGAGAAGTGTAATGGAGTTAACGCTGAAGATCATCCCAGACGTGTTCGGATCCGGTCCGGTCGGGTGTCGGTGTCACGTCGGGTAGTGCAGAACTCATTTAGCTGTGCGTAATGTGTGAATGAGAACATTAATGTGTGAACTACACCCTGAGAGCCGCTGGCAGGGAAGAGTTGAGCGCTTCGCTCTGATTGGCTGACACACACTCCAGGTGTTGATGAATGAAGGTTTAGTGACGGGTGTGAATCTTCAGCTTTACAAGAACACAATCATTGATGAAAGCGCTCAGTACAGTCATTACTGAGCTGAAATCAGTTCAGTGTTGATTCAACTGTGTCAAGTACGTTAATTATGAAATGAGTTATAATTTAATTTAATACACAGAAAACAGTGATGTCATCATCCAGTGTGTTTGGAGTTTAATGATTAGATTTTACATTTATGCATTTGGCAGATGCTTTTATCCAAAGCGACTTCCATTGTATTCAAGGTACACATTTTTACATTTTGTCAGTTCTTGCCTTCCCTGGGAATTGAACCCGTGACATTGGCGTTGCTAGCGGCACGCTCTTATTGTTTGAGCTACAGGAAAACATTTTCATTATATAATTAATCAGAACTGTTATCATATATTCTATTTTATTTCATTTAATTTTGGTTTTATTCTATTTTATTTAATTTTGTATTGTGTTGTGTAATTTATTTTATTCTATTTTGTTTTGTTTTTGTTATTTTGTTTCATTATATTCTATTTTTTATTCTATTTTATTTCATTTTATTTTGTGTGTTTGTATTGTTTTATTATTTCTTTATTCTATCTTATTTTATTCTATTTAGTTTTATTTTATTATATTAAATTTTTTGTATTTATTTATTTATTGAGGCACCAAACAAACTAGTATCTGCTGTATAACGAACCCACTTGAATTAAAGGTGTAAAAATGTCTGCCTGTCTTTAATCAGATGGTGACATCACAGTTTAGTGTTTCTCGGACACATACGCACACATTAACAGGCGTTTACCTGTGGTTACCCTGGTCTTACTGCGGATACCTGTGTTGCTATGGTTACAGATGTAAGGGCTAATCCGAACAGGAGCGCTGCTTTAGTTTCAGAAGTGGAATCCGTCAGAGCGGATGAGATGAGTGGCGTACGGAGTCCATCATTCTCTCATGATCCACCGCGCATTGATCCGGAGAGTTCTGGATCAATACATGTGTTAATCAGCTCTCCTCGTCTGCTTAAGCCTCATTTACCCTGATCAGGTGACGTCTGAGACCACAGGGCAGACGCAGCAGGCGGCGCTCCGGAGCTTTGAGGATGCTCTTCTTCTCCATTCACATGTTCTTCTTTTCACATCAAAACTGATCACCCTGCACTTTTACTCTTGTCCTCGTATCTAATGCATTCATTTTAATTATATCTATAGCTTTAATTGTTATATTTATCTTTATTTTTCATTGATTATGCACTATGGCTAATATCAAGAATATAGAAATAATGAGTTTGGTGTGTGAACTCACATTAATTGAGCTCTGATTACGGTCCGTGTTCGTGTCTCAGGTGAGATGATCGGGTTGCGAGCCGGACTCAAACCTGAGCTCTGATTACGGTCCGTGTTCGTGTCTCAGGTGAGATGATCGGGTTGCGAGTGATTACGGTCCGTGTTCGTGTCTCAGGTGAGATGATCGGGTTGCGAGCCGGACTCAAACCTGAGCTCTGATTACGGTCCGTGTTCGTGTCTCAGGTGAGATGATCGGGTTGCGAGCCGGACTCAAACCTGAGCTCTGATTACGGTCCGTGTTCGTGTCTCAGGTGAGATGATCGGGTTGCGAGCGGACTCAAACCTGAGCTCTGATTACGGTCCGTGTTCGTGTCTCAGGTGAGATGATCGGGTTGCGAGTGATTACGGTCCGTGTTCGTGTCTCAGGTGAGATGATCGGGTTGCGAGCCGGACTCAAACCTGAGCTCTGATTACGGTCCGTGTTCGTGTCTCAGGTGAGATGATCGGGTTGCGAGCCGGACTCAAACCTGAGCTCTGATTACGGTCCATGTTCGTGTCTCAGGTGAGATGATCGGGTTGCGAGCCGGACTCAAACCTGAGCTCTGATTACGGTCCGTGTCTCAGGTGAGATGATCAGGTTGCGAGCCGGACTCAAACCTGAGCTCTGATTACGGTCCGTGTTTGTGTCTCAGGTGAGATGATCGGGTTGCGAGTGATTACGGTCCGTGTTCGTGTCTCAGGTGAGATGATCGGGTTGCGAGCCGGACTCAAACCTGAGCTCTGATTACGGTCCGTGTTCGTGTCTCAGGTATAATGTTGGGGATGCGAGCCGGACTCAAACCTGAGCTCTGATTACGGTCCGTGTTCGTGTCTCAGGTGAGATGATCGGGTTGCGAGCCGGACTCAAACCTGAGCTCTGATTACGGTCCGTGTCTCAGGTGAGATGATCAGGTTGCGAGCGGACTCAAACCTGAGCTCTGATTACGGTCCGTGTTTGTGTCTCCCAGGTGAGATGATCGGGTTGCGAGTGATTACGGTCCGTGTTCGTGTCTCAGGTGAGATGATCGGGTTGCGAGCGGACTCAAACCTGAGCTCTGATTACGGTCCGTGTTCGTGTCTCAGGTATAATGTTGGGGATGCGAGCCGGACTCAAACCTGAGCTCTGATTACGGTCCGTGTTCGTGTCTCAGGTGAGATGATCGGGTTGCGAGCGGACTCAAACCTGAGCTCTGATTACGGTCCGTGTCTCAGGTGAGATGATCAGGTTGCGAGCCGGACTCAAACCTGAGCTCTGATTACGGTCCGTGTTCGTGTCTCAGGTGAGGTGATCAGGTTGCGAAGCGGACTCAAACCTGAGCTCTGATTACGGTCCATGTTCGTGTCTCAGGTGAGATGATCGGGTTGCGAGCGGACTCAAACCTGAGCTCTGATTACGGTCCGTGTTCGTGTCTCAGGTGAGATGATCGGGTTGCGAGTGATTACGGTCCGTGTTCGTGTCTCAGGTGAGATGATCGGGTTGCGAGCCGGACTCAAACCTGAGCTCTGATTACGGTCCGTGTTCGTGTCTCAGGTGAGATGATCGGGTTGCGAGCGGACTCAAACCTGAGCTCTGATTACGGTCCGTGTTCGTGTCTCAGGTGAGATGATCGGGTTGCGAGCCGGACTCAAACCTGAGCTCTGATTACGGTCTGTGTCTCAGGTGAGATGATCAGGTTGCGAGCCGGACTCAAACCTGAGCTCTGATTACGGTCCGTGTTCGTGTCTCAGGTGAGGTGATCAGGTTGCGAGCCGGACTCAAACCTGAGCTCTGATTACGGTCCGTGTTCGTGTCTCAGGTGAGATGATCAGGTTGCGAGCCGGACTCAAACCTGAGCTCTAATTACGGTCCGTGTTTGTCAGGTGAGATGATCAGGTTGTGAGGCGGACTCAAACCTGAGCTCTGATTACGGTCCGTGTTTGTGTCTCAGGTGAGATGATCGGGTTGCGAGTGATTACGGTCCGTGTTCGTGTCTCAGGTGAGATGATCGGGTTGCGAGCCGGACTCAAACCTGAGCTCTGATTACGGTCGTGTTTCGTGTCTCAGGTGAGATGATCGGGTTGCGAGCCGGACTCAAACCTGAGCTCTGATTACGGTCCGTGTTCGTGTCTCAGGTGAGATGATCGGGTTGCGAGCCGGACTCAAACCTGAGCTCTGATTACGGTCCGTGTCTCAGGTGAGATGATCAGGTTGCGAGCCGGACTCAAACCTGAGCTCTGATTACGGTCCGTGTTCGTGTCTCAGGTGAGGTGATCAGGTTGCGAGCCGGACTCAAACCTGAGCTCTGATTACGGTCCGTGTTCGTGTCTCAGGTGAGGTGATCAGGTTACGAGCCTGATCGAGGTGATCAGGTTACGAGCCAGACTCAAACCTGAGCTCTAATTACGGTCCGTGTTTGTCAGGTGAGATGATCAGGTTGCGAGCCGGACTCAAACCTGAGCTCTGATTACGGTCTGTGTTTGTGTCAGGTGAGATGATCAGGTTGCGAGCCAGATTCAAACCTGAGCTGTGATTACGGTCCGTGTTCATGTCTCAGGTGAGATGATCAGGTTGCGAGCCGGACTCAAACCTGAGCTCTGATTACAGTCTGTGTTTGTGTCAGGTGAGATGATCAGGTTGCGAGCCGGACTGAAACCTGAGCTCTGATTACGGTCTGTGTTTGTGTCAGGTGAGATGATCAGGTTGCGAGCCAGACTCAAACCTGAGCTCTGATTACTGTCTGTGTTCGCGTCTCAGGTGAAATGCTGTAAATACTGGCCGGATGACACCGAGATCTACAGAGACATCAAGGTGACGCTGATCGAAACGCAGCTTCTGTCGGAGTATGTGATCAGGACGTTTGCGGTGGAGAAGGTGAGGAAGCACTCCTTACAGACGCTCCATTAGAGCGAGCTCAGGATCACGTGTGCATCTGTCTCGTCCACAGCGAGGAGCCCACGAGATCCGGGAGATCAGCCAGTTCCATTTCACCGGCTGGCCGGATCACGGCGTCCCGTATCACGCCACAGGCCTGCTGGGCTTCGTACGGAGGGTCAAAGCCAAATCACCCACTAACGCCGGACCCATCGTGGTCCACTGCAGGTATGACATCATCACCACCCGCAATCATATGATGCTGATATTGATCTGACTGTCCTCGGACTCTTTATAACAAGTCACACCAGTGTCATTTCTAAAGCACATTTTATTTGATTTATTTATTTATTTATTAATTAATTCATTTGTTTATTTATTTTATTTTATTACTTCATTTTTTATTTCTTATTTTATTTTTCTTATTTGTTTGTTTATTTATTTCTCTATTGAACTCAATCTGTGTTTTGATTGGTCACCTCACAGCGCGGGGGCGGGGCGAACAGGCTGCTTCATTGTGATTGACATCATGCTGGACATGGCGGAGCGGGAGGGCGTGGTCGACATCTACAACTGCGTGAGGGAGCTGCGGTCGCGCAGGGTCAACATGGTCCAGACCGAGGTATTCCTTCTCACCTTTGACCTCTGACCTTTTCACCTTTGCCTCATTGAGCCTGTTTAGTAAACTATATTAATCACAGTTCAGTGTGTTGCAATGACGTCACTACCGTTGGTTACATTTTGATTTATATTTATAGTTTTTATTCATATTTAAAGTTAGTGGTTTAGAACAAACCCTCTTAAATCAAGATACATTTACTTCAGAAGCACAATGACTTGCTGCTGCATTTTGGACCAGCTGGAGTTTGTTTATTAAGCGAGCAGGGCAACCACCCAGTAGAGCATTACAGTAATCTAGCCTTGAGCTCATGAACGCATGAACTAACTGCTCAGCATTTGTCATTGAGAGCATATGTTGTATTTTAGATCCTTCCATCTGTCATCTACCCATCCATCCTTCCATCATCTCTCCATCCATCCATCCATCCATCCATCCATCCATCCATCCATCCATCCATCGTCCATCCATCATCCATACATACATTATACATCCATCATCTATCATCCATCCAGCCATCATCTATCCATCCATCATCCATCCATCATCTATCCATCCATCGTCCATCCATCATCCATCCATCATCTATCCATCCATCGTCCATCCATCATCCATACATACATTATACATCCATCATCCATCCATCTGATTTTTTCATGTTGCTTCTCCAGTAAATGTGTCTTGATTTAAGAATGTTTGGATATTTGTGCTGGTAAACAAGACAGAAACACTGAGGAAGTTTTTTTGCAGTGTAATTAAGTTTTATTATATTCAGCTGTGGTGTCTTGCCTTAAAAACAGAGCTAGAAATAGGCATGAATGCACAAAGAGGCTTTTAGAACAGAAACATCCTAGTGCGAGTGTTAAAGCACCGTAAATGCACTCGAGACCTCCTGATTCCAGCATGTCAAACACGCCGCTGCTATTTTAACCTATTAGCATCTCATAAACACTCTCAACATCACGCGCGTCCCTTATAAGAGCCGTAAATGCGTTTGAGTGAGGAGAGGAGATGATCGTGCTCCTGACGGGTGTGTGTGTGTGTGTGTGTGTGTGTGTGTGTGTGTGTGTGTGTGTGTGTGTGTGTGTGTGTGTGTGTGTGCGTGTGTGTGTGCGCGTGCAGATGAAGATCTCTCCAGCATCCTGAACGCACGCCATCTGGAGCGGCCGCAGATTCACTCAGACCGCAGGCCTCATTATGCTTTACGGCCGCGTGTTTCATAGGCGACGTCTGGGAGGGTATTTGGTAACGTTTGCCTGATTCACCCTCCTTAAGTTCAGTGACCTTCAGAGGCATGTGTGTGTGTGTTTCCCTCACAAGTGTTTTGGCATGCTCTCATGCCCTACGGGCTCTTGTTACCTTTTTACACGTGTGTTTGAACCGTCACTGATCATTTGCGACGACACAGAGCGCTCATTAGAGCACCGCATCATTTTCAGGCACGGCTTGCATTCTGAAAAGGTCAGAGTTCACAGCAGATGCCTAATCAGAGACGCGCTGACCCCGTCCTCACAATCTAGTCAACGGTGACAGGCCAAGATGGTTTGAAAATGTCACTTCAGCAGAGATTTCCATCAAGTGCTGGAGTCGCTGGGGCGAAAGCTTCTGATTTCAGTTCTGAGATGCTTTGATGATTCGCGGCTAATAAAGTTTGATGTTGGGAATCTCTTGTGAAACAAACGAGTGCGGTCACAGCGGCATCTAAGCGTTTCCAATGCTGACAAATTCCATGAATACAAAACAGACGAAGGCTGTTGAGAGATGTGAAAACAAGCATTAACTACACGTTTGTTATGAGTTCGGGGTCAGGAAGATGTTTCTGCATTTTTGAAGGAAGTCTCTTCTGCTCATTAATCTGATCATAACTCCAGTAAATCAGCTGTTCTCTATGTGAATATATAGTAAAGTGTGATTTATTCCTGTGATCAAAGCTGAGTTTATCATCATTACTCCAGTCTTCAGTGTCACATGATCCTTCACTAATCATTCTCATATGAGGATTTGATGATCAACACACATTTATGATTATTATCAGTGTTGATATTTTTGTGGAAACTGATGCATTTGATTTATTTCATGATTCTATGATGAATAGAATCAGCCGTACTGGATCTCATTTCTTGTCGTTGTCAGGAGCAATACGTCTTCATCCATGATGCCATTTTGGAGGCGTGTCTCTGCGGCGACACCACCATCCCAGCCAATCAGCTTCGCTCGGTTTACTACGACATGAACCGATTGGACCCTCAGACCAACTCCAGTCCAATCAAAGAGGAGTTCAGGGTGAGAGAGGATTCCTGCTCTAAACTCTTCATGAAGTCATTTAGTGCTGAAGATATGAAGAAGTGTGTGTGTTACTGTGATTCAGAGCTTAAGATTGTGTGTGCTACTGTGTGATGTGAGCGTCTGTATCGGTGTGTGATGTGTGTGTTTGTATCAGTGTGTGATGTGTGTGTCTGTATCGGTGTGTGATGTGTGTGTTTGTATCAGTGTGTGATGTGAGCGTCTGTATCGGTGTGTGATGTGTGTGTTTGTATCAGTGTGTGATGTGTGTGTCTGTATCGGTGTGTGATGTGTGTGTTTGCATCAGTGTGTGATGTGTGTGTCTGTATCAGTGTGTGATGTGTGTGTTTGTATCGGTGTGTGATGTGTGTGTCTGTATCGGTGTGTGATGTGTGTGTTTGCATCAGTGTGTGATGTGTGTGTCTGTATCAGTGTGTGATGTGTGTTTGTATCGGTGTGTGTGATGTGTGTGTCTGTATCGATGTGTGTGATGTGTGTGTTTGCATCAGTGTGTGATGTGTGTGTCTGTATCAGTGTGTGATGTGTGTGTTTGTATCGGTGTGTGATGTGAGGGTCTGTATCGGTGTGTGATGTGTGTGTTTGTATCAGTGTGTGATGTGTATGTCTGTATCGGTGTGTGATGTGAGCGTCTGTATCGGTGTGTGATGTGTGCGTTTGTATCAGTGTGTGATGTGTGCGTTTGTATCAGTGTGTGATGTGTGTGTCTGTATCGGTGTGTGATGTGAGCGTCTGTATTGGTGTGTGATGTGTGTTTGTATCAGTGTGTGATGTGTGCGTTTGTATCAGTGTGTGATGTGTGTGTCTGTATCGGTGTGTGATGTGTGCGTTTGTATCAGTGTGTGATGTGTGTGTCTGTATCGGTGTGTGATGTGAGCGTCTGTATCGGTGTGTGATGTGTGTGTTTGTATCAGTGTGTGATGTGTGCGTTTGTATCAGTGTGTGATGTGTGTGTCTGTATCAGTGTGTGATGTGTGTGTCTGTATCGTTGTGTGTGTCTGTATCGGTGTGTGATGTGTGCGTTTGTATCAGTGTGTGATGTGTGTGTCTGTATCGGTGTGTGTGTTTGTATCGCTGTGTGTTTGTATCGGTGTGTGTGTTTGTATCTGTGTGTGATCTGTATCGGTGTGTGTTTGTATCTGTGTGTGTTTGTATCGGTGTGTGATGTGTGTGTTTGTATCGGTGTGTGATGTGAGCGTCTGTATCGGTGTGTGATGTGTGTGTTTGTATCGGTGTGTGTGTTTGTATCGGTGTGTGATGTGTGTGTCTGTATCGGTGTGTGATGTGTGTGTCTGTATCAGTGTGTGATGTGTGTGTTTGTATCGGTGTGTGATGTGAGCGTCTGTATCAGTGTGTGATGTGTGTCTGTATCGGTGTGTGATGTGTGTGTCTGTATCAGTGTGTGATGTGTGTGTTTGTATCAGTGTGTGTGATGTGAGCGTCTGTATTAGTGTGTGATGTGTGTCTGTATCGGTGTGTGATGTGTGTGTCTGTATCGGTGTGTGTGTTTGTATCCGTGTGTGATGTGTGTGTTTGTATCGGTGTGTGTGTTTGTATCGGTGTGTGATGTGTGTGTTTGTATCGTGTGTGATGTGTGTGTGTTTGTATCTGTGTCTGATGTGAGCATCTGTATCAGTGTGTGATGTGTGTGTTTGTATCGGTGTGTGATGTGTGTGTTTGTATCGGTGTGCGATATGTGTGTTTGTATCGGTGTGTGTTTCTATCGGTGTGTGATGTGTGTGTTTGTATCGGTGTGCGATATGTGTGTTTGTATCGGTGTGTGTTTGTATCGGTGTGTGATGTGTCCATCCGTCCGTCTGTCCATCCATCCATCCATTATCCGTCCGTCCGTCCATCCATCCATCCATTATCCATCCATCCGTCCATCCATCCTTCCTTCTTTCCATCCATCCATCCATTATCCATCCATCCTTCCTTCTTTCCATCCATCCATCCATCCATTATCCATCCATTATCCATCCGTCCATCCGTCTGTCCATCCATCCATCCATCCATCCATCCATCCTTCCTTCTTTCCATCCATCCATCCATCCATTATCCATCCATTATCCATCCGTCCGTCCATCCATTATCCATCCATTATCCATCCATCCATCCGTCCATCCGTCCGTCCATCCATCCATCCATCCATCCATCCATCCATCCATCCATTATCCATCCTTCCATCCATCCGTCCGTCCATCCATCCATCCATTCATTATCCATCCATCCATCCATCCATCCATTATCCATCCGTCCGTCCATCCATCCATCCATTCATTATCCATCCATCCATTATCCATCCATCCATCCATCCATGCTTCCTTCCAAAATTTTAAAGCTGTTAAAACTACTTTAAACTTTCAGGCTTTCTCAAGTCAGCATCAAAGTTTGTTCACAGTCTGTACTCATCTAGTGATAATTCAAATGGGTTGTGTTTTGTTGACCAGAATATTATTGTTAATAATTGTTGTGAGGGACACTTTTGATTAATTTTGAAGAGTGTGTGTGTGTGTTGTCAGACTCTGAACATGGTGACGCCAACTCTGCGCGTGGAGGACTGCAGCATCGCTCTGCTGCCGCGCAACCATGAGAAGAACCGCTGCATGGACGTCCTTCCTCCTGACCGCTGCCTGCCCTTCCTCATCACCATCGACGGAGAGAGCAGCAACTACATCAACGCCGCACTCATGGACGTACGGCATTATGACTCTCATTACTGTAATACAGGGATTTCTTCCTGTAGCTCAAACATGTTCTGTGTGTCTGTCCATCTATCAGAGCTACAAGCAGCCGTCGGCGTTCATCGTTACCCAGCATCCTCTGCCAAACACAGTGAAGGATTTCTGGCGGCTGGTTCTGGACTATCACTGCACGTCTATCGTCATGCTGAACGACGTGGATCCCGCTCAGGTCAGTCTGGCCATATGATCGATTCATTGAAACAGACAGTTTGAACTGATTCTCTGAAATTAATCATTCTTTTTCTGCTGAAGATTTTGAATATGGATGATAAAAATGGCACTTGTATTCCAGAAGATTCGGTACATGCGTCTGATTGGTCAGTGTGTTTTTAAGGCGGGCTCTGTTGAGGAGCGAGGGATCGTGGGCTGTGAGGAAGGATTCTGACAGGATGATAAATAATGAACGGTGACGGGTGACCCACTGCGGCCGCTCACATAGGGAAGTGTGTGTTTGAGACAGTGATTGAGATTCATGCGCGTGTCTGTGGGGACGGACGCCTCGGGCTCTGTCAGAACAGCCCCGGATCAAAGCGCAGAGAGAGACTGAAGCCCATCAAGCCCTCAGCAAACACACACACACACACACACACATCATCCTGCGTTTGCTCTTAATTGACTTCAAGAGTGATCAGAAGAGCCAACATTTCACACAAACACTCATCGTGTGTAAGAGTTTCACACCGTTTATCACAAAACGAACAATCATATTTGATATTTATCATTTTAATGCACCAATGTGTTGTAATAAACAACAGTATTTACCTATTTTAATACATGAAAAAACAAACAATTGTTATTCAGAGCTTTGAATCGATTCATTGAAACGGACAGTTTGAACTGATTCTCTGAAATGAATCAAACTTACCAACTCTTTTTAGTTTAAATGAGAGACTCTATTGAATCATCTCTCATTTTCATTGATATGCACCTGTATAACAATATACACCGACAGATGTAGTTAACAATGCTGATGATCTCTCCATCACGGCTCCTGTTAGTGGGTGGGATATATTAGGCAGCAAGTGAACATTTTGTCCTCAGAGTTGATGTGTTAGAAGCAGGAAAAATGGGCAAGCGTAAGGATTTGAGCGAGTTTGACAAGGGCCAGATTGTGATGGCTAGACGACTGGGTCAGAGCATCTCCAGAACTGCAGCTCTTGTGGGGTGTTCCCGGTCTGCAGTGGTCAGGATCTATCAAAAGTGCTCCAAGGAAGGAACAGTGGAGAACCGGACACAGGGTCATGGGCGGCCAAGGCTCATTGATGCACGTGGGGAGCGAAGGCTGGCCCGTGTGGTCCGATCAAACAGACGAGCTACTGGAGCTCAAACTGCTCGAGAAGTTAATGCTGGTTCTGATAGAAAGGTGTCAGAATACACAGAGCATCTCAGTTTGTTGCGTATGGGGCGGCATAGCCGCTGACCAGTCAGGGTGCCCATGCTGACCCCTGTCCACCGCCGAAAGCACCAACAGTGGCACGTGAGCATCAGAACTGGACCACGGAGCAATGGAAGAAGGTGGCCTGGTCTGATGAATCACGTGTTCTTCTACATCACGTGGATGGCCGGGTGCGCGTGCGTGGCTTCCTGGGGAACACATGGCACCAGGATGCACTATGGGAAGAAGGCGAGCCGGCGGAGGCAGTGTGATGCTTTGGGCAATGTTCTGCTGGGAAACCTTGGGTCCTGCCATCCATGTGGATGTTACTTTGACACGTACCACCTACCTAAGCATTGTTGCCAACACAATATAAGGACATAATGGTCATAATGTTATGCCTGATCAGTGTATAGTCATAAACAGCAATGTTTACCTACTGATTATATTTACTAAAACATTTTAATAGATTGGGAAAAAACTCTCATTTGAAAGTTTTTTAATCGATTAATTTAAACGGACAGTTTGAACTGATTCCCTGAAATGAATCAAACTTCTGTGTTGTAAATCTGTGTGTTTTGACTCTTTTGTGTGAGAAGGGGATGTTTTCACTGAGCACACACACACTCACACACACACACACACACTTCACTTCAAACGCTGACTGAGATGATGCGTCCCACACCATAGATGCACACAAACTCCTTTTCATCACATATTCCTTCACAAAAACCCTACACAATGGTGGAAAGAGAGTGAGGATGATGGGAGATTTGAATGGATAATGAACACACACACACACACACACACACACACTCACACAAAGTGTCTGTCAATTCATATTTAATGCTTCAGATTGGCTGTTTGTTTCTTTTGTACACATTTTTTGTGTGTGACAGAAATATAAGAGCAGAGAAGTGCTGATCCGTGTGTGTGTGTGTGTGTGTGTGTGTGTGTGTGTGTGTGTGTGTGTGTGTGTGTGTGTGTGTAGTTGTGTCCACAGTACTGGCCTGAGAACGGCGTCCATCGCCACGGTCCGCTACAGGTGGAGTTTGTGTCTGCTGATCTGGAGGAGGACATCATCAGCAGGATCTTCCGCATATACAACGCAGCACGGGTGTGTGACCATCACACACACACACTCACACACACACACACACACACACACTCACACACACACACACACACACACACACACACACACACACTCAGACACTCACTCACTCACACGCATGCTTCCTGTGTGTCAGTTAATCTTCTTAAAATCTCAGAATCCTCACCTGTGACATCAGATGAACTAACCAGTTCAGAATTATCCAGTGACCCCTGACCCTGACCTCAGTTTTCTTCTGGGAACCAACACATCACAGTATTCCTCAGGGGCGGGGCCTGGTTGAGTTAGTTAGTAGTGTGTTGAAACTGGCAGTTATGGTAAGGGGCGGGACATTTCCCAAACACCAATCACAACACACTGCTCCAGCCGACCAATCAGAGCACAGTGTGCTTTTCAGAAGGAGGGGCTTCATAGAGACAGGAACTAAACAGAGCGTTACTGCCAGACTGGGAAGAGAGGAGCCGCAACAATGGAGAATATGAGGAAATAATCAACATTCAAGCAGGAAAACCTGCTCTAGTAGAGCCAGAAACACAGTAAGGCATAATAGGTCCTCTTTGTGTGTGTGTGTGTTTCAGCCGCAGGATGGGTACCGGATGGTGCAGCAGTTCCAGTTCCTGGGCTGGCCGATGTACCGCGACACACCCGTGTCCAAACGCTCCTTTCTCAAGCTCATCCATCAGGTGGACAAATGGCAGGAGGAGTACGACGGAGGAGAAGGACGCACTGTCGTCCATTGCCTGTGAGTAAAGAAGGCAGAGCCTCAGAGCCACACCCACCTGTTACATCATCACCGCCAGCCAATGGGAGTTAGGAGGCGTTTACCAGCCGGAGTCTGCTCCAAACAAACCTGATTTAGTTTGAAATGATGTTCTTCGATTTCGCCTGAAGTAAATCATGAACTCATGAGGCTTCGAGAGCACAAAGCATCATACGTTATGAATCTGAGGAGATCGTGCCAATCGATTACTCAACATTTATGGGATGGAAGCTACAGTTAAAACCCAAAAATCATATAGTGAATCAGTTATGAAGCAATAATATAAACAAGAAAAACAAAAATCTACTTGAGTTTGTAAAAATGTAGATAGAGGGATGGATGGATGGATGATAGATAGATAGATAGATAGATAGATAGATAGATAGATAGATAGATATAGATAGATAGATAGATAGATAGATAGATAGATAGATAGATAGATAGATAGATAGATAGATAGATAGATCCATTTTTGTTTTACTTAAAATTAATGATTTTTATGATTCAATTAATTTTAGTAAGCATTTTTTACATGTATGATTTAATTTTATTCAATTTTCTTTTATTTCATAATTATTCACTTTTATTTTATATTTTTGTGATTTAATCGCCTGCAAGCCGAGGAAACATTGCTCAAACGAGGACTGATTCAGTAATATTACCCATCATGCTCTTCACAGCAGAGTCTGAATGTGCCTCATGATGACGTTTCCTCAGTCATTCTGTTATTGTCCTGTTTATGACTGTGAATGATCTATATCGCATAAATCAGAGACATAAAGGAGACTTGACTAATCCAGTGTCAGACACAATCCCCCATAATCCTCTCTGGTCACAGCCGGAAAACAGATCATCTGAAGAGAAACAGCGCCATCTAGTGGCCAAACACACACACTGCACTACAGATCTCACACACTTATTTACAAACAAAGATACTTTCCATGTTTCTGTTTATCTGCTCATAACTCAGTGTAATACTCCTCCAGTGTAGATCAGCTGTTCTCTGTGTGAATATACAGTAAAGTGTGATTTATTCCTGTGATCAAAGCTGAGTTTATCATCATTACTCCAGTCTTCAGTGTCACATGATCCTTCACTGATCATTCTGCTCTTCTGACCGTTGTCTCTGTCCCTCAGGAACGGTGGTGGCCGCAGCGGGACGTTCTGTGCCATCAGTATCGTCAGTGAGATGCTGCGACACCAGCGCTCCGTGGATGTGTTTCACGCCGTCAAAACCCTGCGCAACAACAAGCCCAACATGGTGGACCTTCTGGTACAGAACCACAGACAGATGCTATCATCCATCCATCAACATGTTAAATCGTGTTAGCAAACACGCTAATTAAAGCTAAAACATGCTAGCAACATGTTAAATCGTGCTAGCAACACGCTAATTAAAGCTAAAAATTGCTAGCAACATGTTAAATCGTGCTAGCAACACGTTAATTAAAGCTAAAAAAATGCTAGCAACATGCTTATTCATGATAACAACATGCTAGCAACATGTTAAATAATGTTAACAACATGCTAATTCAAGCTTAAACATGTTAGCAACATGCCAATTAATGCAAAAAATTCTAACAGTGTGTTAAATCATGCTAGCAACGTGTTAAATCATGTTAGCAACACGCTAATTCAGGCTAACAACATGTTAATTCATGTTAAACGTGCTAGAAACATGTTAATTAATGCAAACATGCTAATTAATGTTAAACGTGATAGCAACATGTTAATTAATGCTAACAAGTTAATTCATGCAACAACATGCTAACAAAATGCTAATTTATGATAACATGTTAAAAATGCAAGAAACACATTAAATCATGCTAGCAACATGCTAATTAATTTATGCTAAAACATGTTAAACATGCTAACAACACGTTAAATCATGTTATCAAAATGCTAACTCATGATAAAACACGTTAGCTACATGCTAATTCATGCTAACAACATGCTTTCATTCTATCTAAAGCTTCTAATCCATCCATCCGTCCGTCCGTCTATCTGGCTTTCAAAACTACTAAACTAAAACTCAAACTGAAAACCTTCTAACCGCAAGCTCTTTAAACCACTTCAAACTTTCTGGCTAGGCTTTTTCAAGCCAACATAAAGTTTGTCTAAAATCTTTTTTTATCTAGTTTGTATTGAAATTGTATGCTTGAATATGTAAATGAGGCATTATCTAATTAACCATGCACTAATTCGCATACCTTTACAGAAGTTAGTCTGATCACTGTATAAAGCCAGATTCATAACTTCTGTTTGAGTTTGTGCGGCTGTGCCTGAAGGACTGTGAGCCTCTCATTCCCGCGTCTTACGGCTGTCGTTTCCTGTCTTTCTCAGGATCAGTACAAGTTCTGCTACGAAGTGGCGTTGGAGTATCTGAACTCAGGCTAACGGCTCCGAACTCCAGAGAGAGAGAGAGTGTGTGTGTGTGTGTGTGTGTGTGTGTGTGTGTGTGTGTGTACAGTCGGCTTGTATATCTTTAAAATGAAAACTTCATCAAGACCGTGAAGAACAGATTCAACTCCTGCCTCCGTTTCCCGCCGAATCCAGTCTGACGTCTCCTGCTCTCAAGCGCTTTGCTCCAGACTATTCCTGACTTCTGTCTCGTTCTCCAGCACAAACATCTAAACATTCTTACATCAACACACATTTACTGGAGAAGAGAAATCCCTGAAGATATTAAAGTCTTTTCTTCTCTATTGTGCCGTATATCGAGTGAATCGCTTCTCAAACAAGAACAGATGTAGGGCGGGGCTTGATTGTGTCTGAGGGAACTGATTGGATGGTTGTGGTTTGCTATTGGTGGATCTCATGTGAGTGACAGGTGGCCCCGCCCTCGTCCTCAGAGAAGAGTCTTTCACTTTTGGTATCATTTATATTGTTATAAATAATAATAATAATAATAATAAAGGAATTGAATAATTAAATGATTAAAAGGGATTTAAGGGAATAAATAAATAAGAATGGTAAAATAAGTAATTAATTTAAGCTATTTGCAAATAATATTTTATTTTAAAATGTGCACAGATGCACTTTATATATCTAATGTGTAGAAAATCCAAATGTTTTTTTGCCTCGTCGTCACATTCATTTATGAATTACATGAATCATGATCGCGGTTTTTCAATTCAAAATGATGAAATGTCATAAAAAATCTATTACTGCGGTAGCTGAACATTTCTGTCATAAAACAGTTGCCTAAGACTTGCATCTACTTATCTTTCCACAAACTCTCGTTGCGTTCAGTCATTTCTGTTCTCCAGTAAATGTGTCTTGATTTATAAATGTTGATATATTTGTGCTGGAGCAGAAACTCTGAGTCCAGAGGTGTTTTATGCTCTTATCCAGCAGAATGAAGTGTCGTTTATTAAGTGTTGCGGATGCAGCAGACGACCGAGATGCTCATGAATATGTCAGAGTCTGTAATGAGCCTGATTTGCATATTAATGAGGCGTGTTTGTGCTGAGCTGATGGCGATTCACTGGTTCGAGAATAACACATGAGCAAGTGTTTGATGAGTGTTATTTTGTCGTGTAAATTTTGAGAACATCATCGATCCAAAGCTTCCCATCGCTCGTTCTTTACACAGCTTTTCTTTTTCTGTCTTATTGTTTGCACATGTGTTTTTAATATTGTTTGTTTATACTGTAAATATTTGAAGGTGTGCTGTGATATTTATTCCGGACAATCATCTTGTACTGGGTTCTTGAGTTCATATTGTACATGATCAAATATATTGTATGGATCAACAAATGTCTGCCTGTTCATAACTTTCATTTCTACTATTCTATCCATTTCTCACTGTGTTAATAAAAATACAGCTGTTCATGTCAGCTCAGCTCAGGTCCATTAAATATCAGCAGATACAACTTCTGATTCTGATATCGTATTAGTAAATGTAGATGTTAACTTTAAGATTAATGAATGCTTTAGAATTATTTTGGTTAATTAATTGTAAAGTGTTGCTCAAAACTTTATTAAATAACACAATCATTCAGTCAAAGACTTTCATCAGACAATGTTCAAGTTTTGACATTTGCAGCTATGGAAGCCCGTTACTGCAAAATAAGAAAAATATAATGCTTTGGTAAATCATAATTATGACATAAACAGTTGAAATAATGACTTTATTATCATAATTATTCGATTAAAAAGTTAAAATTGTCTTAACATTTTTTTCATGATTTTTACTTTTTAATCTCGTATTATGACGTATAAACATAGTTTCTAATTTTTTATCTTATAATTATTATTTACAAAAGTGGTGTGGAAATGAGCTTACATAGACGACAGCATGACACATGAAAGCTCCTCCCCTTTTTTAAAACAGCCAATAGCGTTTAGTTTCTGTCACAGCTCAGAGCTGTTGAGCTCGATCACATGATCCGCTCTGTGCTATCGTGTCTCTGGACCGGAGCTGCGGCGGTTCACTGACACTAACGTGAAACCAGACTTCATTCACATATCCCCTATATAGTGCACAGTCTGATCGTTCCCTATCCCCTATATAGTGCACAGTCTGATCGTTCCCTGTCCCCTATATAGTGCACAGTCTGATCGTTCCCTGTCCCCTATATAGTGCACAGTCTGATCGTTCCCTGTCCCCTATATAGTGCACTGTCTGATCATTCCCTATCCCCTATATAGTGCACAGTCTGATCGTTCCCTATCCCCTATATAGTGCACAGTCTGATCGTTCCCTATCCCCTATATAGTGCACAGTCTGATCGTTCCCTGTCCCCTATATAGTGCACAGTCTGATCGTTCCCTATCACCTATATAGTGCACAGTCTGATCGTTCCCTATCACCTATATAGTGCACAGTCTGATCGTTCCCTATCACCTATATAGTGCACAGTCTGATCGTTCCCTGTCCCCTATATAGTGCACAGTCTGATCGTTCCCTATCACCTATATAGTGCACAGTCTGATCATTCCCTGTCCCCTATATAGTGCACAGTCTGATCGTTCCTGTCCCCTATAGTGCACAGTCTGATCGTTCCCTATCACCTATATAGTGCACAGTCTGATCGTTCCTGTCCCTATATAGTGCACAGTCTGATCGTTCCCTATCACCTATATAGTGCACAGTCTGATCGTTCCCTGTCCCTATATAGTGCACAGTCTGATCGTTCCTGTCCCCTATATAGTGCACAGTCTGATCGTTCCTGTCCCCTATATAGTGCACAGTCTGATCGTTCCCTGTCCCCTATATAGTGCACAGTCTGATCGCTCCTGCCCCCTATATAGTGCACAGTCTGATCGCTCCTGTCCCCTATATAGTGCACAGTCTGATCGTTCCCTGTCCCCTATATAGTGCACAGTCTGATCGTTTCCTCATCCCTATATAGTGCACAGTCTGATCGTTCCTGTCCCTATATAGTGCACAGTCTGATCGTTCCCTATCACCTATATAGTGCACAGTCTGATCATTCCCTGTCCCCTATATAGTGCACAGTCTGATCGTTCCCTGTCCCCATATAGTGCACAGTCTGATCGTTCCTATCACCTATATAGTGCACAGTCTGATCGTTCCCTGTCCCCTATATAGTGCACAGTCTGATCGTTCCCTATCACCTATATAGTGCACAGTCTGATCGTTCCCTGTCCCCTATATGAGTGCACAGTCTGATCGTTCCTGTCCCCTATATAGTGCACAGTCTGATCGTTCCCTGTCCCCTATATAGTGCACAGTCTGATCGTTCCCTGTCCCCTATATAGTGCACAGTCTGATCGTTCCCTGCCCCTATATAGTGCACAGTCTGATCGTTCCCCTGTCCCTATATAGTGCACAGTCTGATCGTTCCCTGTCCCCTATATAGTGCACAGTCTGATCGTTCCCTGTCCCTATATAGTGCACAGTCTGATCGTTCCTCATCCCTTATATAGTGCACAGTCTGATCGTTCCCTATCCCCTATATAGTGCACAGTCTGATCGTTCCCTGCCCCCTATATAGTGCACAGTCTGATCGTTCCCTATCCCCTATATAGTGCACAGTCTGATCGTTCCTGTCCCCTATAGTGCACAGTCTGATCGTTCCCTGTCCCCTATATAGTGCACAGTCTGATCGTTCCTCTATCCCTATATAGTGCACAGTCTG
>CM031944.1:15391295-15398795 GCA_018749465.1 Paracanthobrama guichenoti
TGACCTATATTAGGCTTGCAAAGGGGATGAACACTTCCAAAAACAGGCGTGCAGAATTAGCCGTTTTCGAATTGTGATTCGTTTAGAGCCGGTGAGGGGCGGAGTCACGGTTACAGCAACAGACTCGCACGTTCTGAAGTTAATCATTCACGTGAGGTTGTTGTGCTGCGTGGTCACGAATACTTTTCATTTGCATGTGTTTGTAAGCATTGGTGTAAAAACGAGTCATTTTAAGCCTTTCGATCGCAGTCAGCAGCAAAAGACGCCGCATTTCTCCATCTGTGCGACAGACCGCAGCCAGAGACGCACACACATCTGCTTCTCACAGAGCACGCGAGTTAGGCAGTTATATTTGACCTTCAACGGCTATATATATACATACAAATGTGTCAATCAGGTCATCTTTATTTATACAGCGCTTTTAACAAGTCCAATTGTTTCAAAGCAGCTTCACATTGTTAACAGGAAAATAATGCAACAGAATTTGTACAGCCGTTCTGGTGAAACGGTGATGTTATCCAGCTCATTTCAGTATCATATAGTGTCAATGCGGGCAGATCGGGAATATAGATGAGATTTAGGAGTCCCCAACTGAGCAAGCCAAAAGCCAGAGGCAACGGTGGCAAGGAACCAAAACTCCTTCAGGGCCAGAATGGAGAAAAAAACCTTGGGAGAAACCAGGCTCAGTCGGGGTGCCAGTTCTCCTCTGGCTGTCTTTAAATTGGCCATCTTTGCAAGTTGAACACAGTCATTTATGTCTTAAATGAAAGTAAACTGATGAAGATTGTGTTACAGTATAATGGACCCAGAGCCATAGAGGAACCCGGGCAGCTCTTAAAGCGACAGTGTATCATTTTCCTGCTGTCATTCATAGTAAATGCTATTTTAAAGTTTCCTAATTTTGTTTTGGTGGTCTCCTGCAACAGGTTTACATGCATCAAAGGCCAAAAAACCCTTTCATTGTCTCATAATATAGACTGCACATCACCACAATGTTCAGTGATTATCAAACGATTCGATGGAAAAATCAGTCGCTCTAAACCCCTCCTTTACACAAGCTACTCTGCTCTGATTGGTCAGACGGCTCAGTCTGTTGTGATTTGGTCTGCTCTGATTGGTCAGATGGCCCAGTCTGCTCTGATTGGTCAGACAGCTCAGTCTGTTGTGATTGGTCTGCTCTGATTGGTCAGACGGCTCAGTCTGTTGTGATTGGTCTGCTCTGATTAGTCAGATGGCCCAGTCTGTTGTGATTTGATCTACTCTGCTCTGATTGGTCAGATGGCCCAGTCTGTTGTGATTTGATCTACTCTGCTCTGATTGGTCAGATGGCCCAGTCTGTTGTGATTGGTCTGCTCTGATTGGTCAGATGGCCCAGTCTGTTGTGATTGGTCAGCTCTGATTGGTCAGATGGCCCAGTCTGTTGTGATTGGTCAGCTCTGATTGGTCAGATGGCCCAGTCTGTTGTGATTGGTCTGCTCTGATTGGTCAGATGGCCCAGTCTGTTGTGATTGGTCAGATGGCCCAGTCTGTTGTGATTGGTCAGATGGCCCAGTCTGTTGTGATTTGATCTACTCTGTTCTGATTGGTCAGATGGCCCAGTCTGTTGTGATTGGTCTGCTCTGATTGGTCAGATGGCCCAGTCTGTTGTGATTGGTCTGCTCTGATTGGTCAGATGGCCCAGTCTGTTGTGATCTACTCTGCTCTGATTGGTCAGATGGCCCAGTCTGTTGTGATCTACTCTGCTCTGATTGGTCAGATGGCCCAGTCTGTTGTGATTGGTCTGCTCTGATTGGTCAGATGGCCCAGTCTGTTGTGATCTACTCTGCTCTGATTGGTCAGATGGCCCAGTCTGTTGTGATCTACTCTGCTCTGATTGGTCAGATGGCCCAGTCTGTTGTGATTGGTCTGCTCTGATTGGTCAGATGGCCCAGTCTGTTGTGATTTGATCTACTCTGCTCTGATTGGTCAGATGGCCCAGTCTGTTGTGATTTGATCTACTTTGCTCTGATTGGTCAGATGGCCCAGTCTGTTGTGATTGGTCTGCTCTGATTGGTCAGATGGCCCAGTCTGTTGTGATTGGTCTGCTCTGATTGGTCAGATGGCCCAGTCTGTTGTGATTTGATCTAATCTGCTCTGATTGGTCAGATGGCCCAGTCTGTTGTGATTTGATCTACTCTGTTCTGATTGGTCAGATGGCCCAGTCTGTTGTGATTGGTCTGCTCTGATTGGTCAGATGGCCCAGTCTGTTGTGATTTGATCTACTCTGCTCTGATTGGTCAGATGGCCCAGTCTGTTGTGATTGGTCAGCTCTGATTGGTCAGATGGCCCAGTCTGTTGTGATTGGTCAGATGGCCCAGTCTGTTGTGATTGGTCAGATGGCCCAGTCTGTTGTGATTTGATCTACTCTGCTCTGATTGGTCAGATGGCCCAGTCTGTTGTGAGTGGTCTGCTCTGATTGGTCAGATGGCCCAGTCTGTTGTGATTGGTCTGCTCTGATTGGTCAGATGGCCCAGTCTGTTGTGATTGGTCAGATGGCCCAGTCTGTTGTGAGTGGTCTGTTGTGATTGGTCAGATGGCCCAGTCTGTTGTGAGTGGTCTGCTCTGATTGGTCAGATGGCCCAGTCTGTTGTGATTGGTCTGCTCTGATTGGTCAGATGGCCCAGTCTGTTGTGATTTGATCTACTCTGCTCTGATTGGTCAGATGGCCCAGTCTGTTGTGATTTGATCTACTCTGCTCTGATTGGTCAGATGGCCCAGTCTGTTGTGATTGGTCTGCTCTGATTGGTCAGATGGCCCAGTCTGTTGTGATTGGTCAGCTCTGATTGGTCAGATGGCCCAGTCTGTTGTGATTGGTCTGCTCTGATTGGTCAGATGGCCCAGTCTGTTGTGATTGGTCAGATGGCCCAGTCTGTTGTGATTGGTCAGATGGCCCAGTCTGTTGTGATTTGATCTACTCTGTTCTGATTGGTCAGATGGCCCAGTCTGTTGTGATTGGTCTGCTCTGATTGGTCAGATGGCCCAGTCTGTTGTGATTTGATCTACTCTGCTCTGATTGGTCAGATGGCCCAGTCTGTTGTGATTGGTCTGCTCTGATTGGTCAGATGGCCCAGTCTGTTGTGATTGGTCTGCTCTGATTGGTCAGATGGCCCAGTCTGTTGTGATTGGTCTGCTCTGATTGGTCAGATGGCCCAGTCTGTTGTGATTTGATCTACTCTGCTCTGATTGGTCAGATGGCCCAGTCTGTTGTGATTGGTCAGCTCTGATTGGTCAGATGGCCCAGTCTGTTGTGAGTGGTCTGCTCTGATTGGTCAGATGGCCCAGTCTGTTGTGATTTGATCTACTCTGCTCTGATTGGTCAGATGGTCAGATGGCCCAGTCTGTTGTGATTGGTCTGCTCTGATTGGTCAGATGGCCCAGTCTGTTGTGATTGGTCTGCTCTGATTGGTCAGATGGCCCAGTCTGTTGTGATTGGTCTGCTCTGATTGGTCAGACGGCTCAGTCTGTTGTGATTGGTGTGTTTATAATTTATTGCGTGCACATACGGTAACTGTATCAGTAAGCGCATACGTTACGCGAGGACTAACGTGAATGGATGTTGAAGTTTCTACCTATTTTGCAAAAGAGAAGACGACAGCCTTTAGTTAACCATGAAAAAACAGTTTTTTTTCTTCCCTTTTTGAACGTTCCTGTTGCGTCACATGACAGAAGTGAAATGGCTTGTGGATGTTTAAATGCCTCTCATCTTTAGGTGGTTTCTGACACTCATCGTGTTCCTCCTGTGCTCTGAAATATCCTCATCTTGCTGTTTAATCACACAGAGCAGTTCAATTAATTAAAATAATGTGCAGTGAAGCCTCGGGCTTCTGCTTTAAATAGACGAGAGCTTTTGGACCGGCTTCAAAACCCTTGCATGCCAGGACACGTGTGTTTGGGCTTTTGGTTGTCTTGGTTGGAACTTGAAAGTAAGTCTGTTAGACGATTAGTCCACGTGAGAGAGAGCAGCTCTGAGCACCCTTATAAGGCAGCATCCTATCTGAATAACACCTCATTAATGATTGATTTAAACACTCTACGTAGGCATGGATCACACTCTGAGCAGACACTGTAAAACTTATTCTGTGTTCTGATCCAGAGAGAGCCGTCGTCATGTATGAAACAGCTCTTTCAACCACACAGGATCATTATTTCCGTCTTACAATCATTCATATTATCACAGAAGTACTGGATAAGTGTATAGTTCAGATATAAGCACTAATGTCTACAGTAGTGAGCAGAATAGAGTCAATCACCTTTGGAAAGTATCTTGAGGCTTCAGATAAAGATTGTATCACTTACATCATTACACCAGTAGGTGGAGACGAGTGACTGTTAAAATGAGTGAGTCATTGAATCATTCACTCAAGAGATTCGTTCAAAACGCTGATTCATCCAGTAATGAAACCTTTATGAGTGAGTCATTAAATCATTCACTCAAGAGATTCGTTCAAAACGCTGAATCATCCAGTAATGAAACCTTTATGAGTGAGTCATTGAATCATTCATTCAAGAGATTCGTTCAAAACACTGATTCATCCAGTAATAAAACATTAATGAGTGAGTCATTGAATCATTCATTCAAGAGATTTGTTCAGAAACACTGATTCAGACATGAAATGCCCACTATAACCAGTAGATGGCAGCAGAGGAGCACTTAATTATTAGGACTTATTAGGCACTACTTAATAAATGGAAAAAAGTAGGAAGTCACAAAACCTTTTCTTCAGATTGAGGCTGAATTACCCAGAAAGCAAGAGCAGAGCTGCTTTAATAATGCCTGGAGCTGTCGGTCGGTTCAGTGCGAGACTACAGAACAACAACGGCACATTTAATAAGACCAGAACATTTACATTTTCGCCTATAAAATGAGGTTTTTGCATATTAATGTTAATTTTATCTGCGTATCAACTCAAACTCAGAGCTTCACTGTTAAATATCCAATAAACAAACATGTAATATTATTAGTAACTGCACTTATTAACAAAACAATAGTAATGTTATGATTCACGCCACCACTCTCAGATATTAGTCTGGAGTCCTGTAAACACAACTTTAGTTTAAGAGTGCGAAGAGAAAAAAAGTGCAGACACGAATACTCTGGGCTTGTTTTAGGTGTGTGTGTGTGTGTGTGTGTGTGTGTCCTTATAAGGCTGCAGTGCTCTGTGTTCATTGACAGCACTGATTAGCCAGCAAGCTCGACTGGCAGCCGCACACGGAACATGACCAGCATTGCATAACGTGCCTGCCGTTCCCATGGTCACTCCGGAGGAATGCGGCAGAGCCTCTGGCCTTGACCAGGGAACGAGGTCAGTGGAATACAGGAGAGCGGGACGCAGTGAGAGCAAACAGGAAGTGCATCGACGCGACTTCACTGACAAGAACACGGGTGACATTGAGCATCAAAGAATGAAGCTCTGATTGGCTACCTAGTGAGGGCCGTACATGTGCTCACTGTGAGATTAGACGCCATGCTGTTGTTCTGGCCAGATTCTTGTGTGTGTGTGTGTGTGTGTGTGTGTGTGTGTGTGTGTGTGTGTGTGTGTGTGTGTGTGTGTGTGTGTGTGTGTGCACATTCTTTTAAAGAAGGGAATCCCAGAATGCACGTGACTTGCTCAGTATAAAAAAATAGAGTTGACGAGAAATATTATAATACAATAAATTCAGAACCAGAAAAAAATATTTAGAACTAATTTGAAGTTCAGGTTTTTGAGATGAATGAAGAAAAATCAAAGCAATTCATGTTTGGCTTTCATAACTTGACTAGTGCAAAACACTCGATCTGTCTGCGTCTGTAGATTTCAATCTTTAAAGCCGTGTTAATTTTGATTTAGAGTTTGACTAAAATGCCATTTAGTTTTGGTCATATTTTAGTCACCTGAATAGTTTTAGTCGACTAAATCTAATGAGTTTAGGTAAATAGTAATGCATTAATTATTAGGGGTGTAACGGTACACACAGCTGACGGTTCGGTACAGCAGGGGACAGAAAACTACATATAACATTGCTTTTTATTATTATTAAACTGGTTTACTGAGCTGAAGTTTCTTAAAGATAAAAAAAAATCCCTGCTAATGCGGTAAACTATAGGGAGCCCTTACTCACACATTACTATAATATAACAACAGAGCCCAAACTATTAGCCTAAACTCAGCTGCTATTCATGTTATAATAATCAATAGATATAATAATCAACACTCAAATAACACATTGTGTGCAAACATGTCAACTTCACATCAGGCAGTTTTTGCATTAACTTCTAAATCTAATTTAAAGAAAATAGTTTTTACTCCAATTCGTTGTTGAAATATAATCATTTACACACAGTGGCTGTCATTTATTCAAACACGCATTAATAATCCAGACATCAGTAACCGGTTCAGTAGAATATAATGAATATATAGGCTAATATAGGTCATATATCGGCTAATATAGTGAATATATCTGCTAATATAGTGAATATATAGGCTAATATAGTGAATATATAGGCTAATATAGGTCATATATAGGCTAATATAATGCATATATAGGCTAATATAGTGAATATATAGGCTAATATAGTGAATATATCTGCTAATATAGTGAATATATAGGCTAATATAGTGAATATATAGGCTAATATAGTGAATATATCTGCTAATATAGTGAATATATAGGCTAATATAGTGAATATATAGGCTAATATAGTGAATATATAGGCTAATATAGTGAATATATCTGCTAATATAGTGAATATATAGGCTAATATAGTGAATATATAGGCTAATATAGTGAATATATATAATATAATGAATATATATATAGGCTAATATAGTGAATATATCTGCTAATATAGTGAATATATAGGCTAATATAGTGAATATATAGGCTAATATAGGTCATATATAGGCTAATATAATGCATATATAGGCTAATATAGGTCATATATCACTAATATAGTGAATATATCTGCTAATATAGTGAATATATAGGCTAATATAGTGAATATATAGGCTAATATAGGTCATATATAGGCTAATATAATGCATATATAGGCTAATATAGTGAATATATAGGCTAATATAGTGAATATATCTGCTAATATAGTGAATATATAGGCTAATATAGGTCATATATAGGCTAATATAGGTCATATATAGGCTAATATAGGTCATATATAGGCTAATATAGGTCAATATATCATATATAGGCTAATATAATGGCTAATATAGTGAATATATAGGCTAATATAGTGAATATATAGGCTAATATAGTGAATATATAGGCTAATATAGTGAATATATAGGCTAATATAGGTCATATATAGGCTAATATAATGCATATATAGGTTAATATAGTGAATATATAGGCTAATATAGTGAATATATAGGCGGATATAGGTCATATATAGGCTAATATAGTGAATATATAGGCGGATATAGGTCATATATAGGTCATATATAGGTGGATATAGGTCATATATAGTCA
>CM031944.1:15403795-15413795 GCA_018749465.1 Paracanthobrama guichenoti
CTCCTTCACACACAGGCGTTTGGGTGAAGTGCAAATTAATGCATTAACTGCTAGTGAGACCTTATTGTAAAGTGATGCCAGTGTGATCTTTATAATTCTTTTGCACTTTAATCTGTTTGAAACATTTGTTTACTTTATACATTTTTGTGTATTGCTTTATTGTATTTAAATGTTCAGTTCTTTTTGTCATGAGAAAAAGTTATTAAACTGTTATAGTATGACAACACTTTTTGATTATACCATATACGTGATAAAAGCTTCAGCAATTAATTGCAACATGAACATTTGATACCGTCACATGCCTAGATCTGATTACTCTGGGGAAATAATCGACTAACGACTCGATTAATCGCCAAAGTGGTCGACCGATCACTCTGTTAATCAACGAAGTGGCAGACAATCACTCAATTAATTGGCACAGAGGTTGACCACTCACTCTATTAATCGACAAAGTGGTCGACCAACCACTCGATTAACCGTCAGATCACTCACTTAACCTGCAAAACAATCGTCTGAACACTCGATTTAATCATAAAAACAATTGGCCGACGACTCGACCAATCACTTGATTAATCGTCAAAATAATCGGCGATTACTCGATTAAAGAGGTCATTGGATGCAAAATTCACTTTTATATAGTGTATAAATGTGTCTTTGCAGTGTGTGGACACAACCACCCTACAATGATAAATCCAATCCATCCATTCATGACCGCTGACGTACTATCCCATATTAGCATATTTCCACCCTCAGCCAGTACACTGTCACGCCCCACGGAAGAGAGGGATGGGGCAAGCAGTAGCTCATTAGCATTTAAAGAGACATGCACAGAAACGGGTCGCTATGAACAGAGCGGTGTTGTTTTACACAAACATTGAGGAATTTTAACCTTTACATGAAGACCGTAAAGAATCATACCAACTGGGCATCAAATGGGCATCCGATGACCCCTTTAATAGTCAAAATAATCAACAGATTACTCTGTTACCAAAATAATTGTTAGTCACAGCCCTAGATTAGTTGAAACATTTTAAAACGCACATGCATTGTTTTGCATTTTGTGATGAATAAAATATTTTTTTTTTTGTGTTAAAATATCGTCTCGTCTCATGAGGGAACTGTTTCATCACACCCATAATGTTTTTGTTTAGTCACGTTTTAGTCGAGTAAATGTCTGGGCATTTTCCTGTGGTTTCAATCATTGAAAACCTGTCATGCTGCATAATGGGTTAATTATCTTGCCTAATTTCTAATCCTGACATCTGGAAACCGCAAGCATGAAAGCTTGTAGAGGCTTGTTAAAAACGGTCTGTCTCCTTTTTTTTATTTTTTTATTTTTTTTATAAAACAAACAAAGAGAGATTTAGATTTTATTAGTTTATTCTTGTCTTCCAGTCACAGATATCGTTCAGTGACGCTGGTGTCTTTGTCATGGATTTTATGTAGTAACTGGTGTGTTAAGCTGATCTGTTTTCATGTATAATGAATGTGTGTTAACTGATTTATCTGTCATGTTGAGTGTTTTTCTGATGCATGAAATGTGTTTTGTGTTGTTCTCCTGCAGGGAGATTCAGCTGCTACGACGACTACAACACAAGAACGTCATCCAGCTGGTGGACGTGCTGTACAACGAAGAGAAGCAGAAAATATATCCTTTACACGCGTGTGATGCAGATGCACTGCGTCAGTCTCCCAGCGTTCAGCCTCAGTTCGCTGAGCACTCAAATCATCCGCTGTGTTTGCCATGTGTGCTGTTCCCCACAATGCAGTGCTTTATACCCGAACACAAGCGTACTGCACTGCCACACCGCTTACTGACCACTAGTGCTCGACCGTCATATCACCAAGGCTTTTATTTTAATATGGCATAAGCAGGACTTTTATTTTAAAAGCATTGAGAACACTTTCAACTTATTCAAATGTGCTTCTTTTGGCAGTAATTGGTTGCCGTTTAGTATTATTTAAATATTATATTTTATACTAATTATAGGTTTTGAATTAGCATTTCTTAGTTTTAGTATTTTTTTTTGTTTGTTTTATTTTTGTTTATTCCCAGTTAAAGGCACAATATGTAAGATTTTTGGATTAAACTATCCAAAACCCATGTTGACTTGTGTACATTATCCCAAATGTATCAAAGAATGTTTAAATCCAGTGATTGTAACCAGGACACGGCCCGTGTGTGTGCGTCGCCTGTCCATGACATCATCCCCGCGTTCCCCTCCGGTGTTATTGTGTAGTAACCATGGCAACACAAAGCCGCTTTAATATCTGATGTGTTTTATTAGACACTGTTTGGATCACTGATGGACAGAAACTAATGATTGTTCTCCAGCTCAACACAGTTAGTCTGATTGTGTAAATCTGGTGTTGTTGATTTACCGCACATGTTTTACCATGCCTAATATGATCTCGCTCACTGCAGTGTGAACAAGTGTCTCATAGTAGCACCGAGCCAACGCACAGAGTAGCATTATAACATCACTTTAACACACTCACATGTGTGTGATATGATCAAACAGTGCTGCGTTACACACACACACACACGCATGAGCAGCAGAAGCGGCAGAATAAAAGCTCCGCCCACTCAAGAGTCACGACACGCCTTTGTGCATATATTACATATTGTGCCTTTAATAATATTAGTGCTTTAACTAATTATAACCTTGGTCTCGTTGCGTGATTGTAACGCTAACAGAGTCTGACGTGTGTATGTATTGTGAAAAAAGCGATTCTGTACAATTAAATGTGATTTTTATTTATTTTTATTTTTTATTTTTTTGTGGTTGGTTGTTCCTTGACTCCGGCTCACGTATATGGTGATGGAGTATTGTGTCTGTGGAATGCAGGAAATGTTGGACAGCGTTCCGGAGAAAAGATTTCCAGTGTTTCAAGCTCACGGGTGAGACGCCAGCACATCAGATAAAACACACACTGATCATCATCATCTGTCACTTTGATGGTCTGTTTTTGATATTTGTTTTCATTTCCCACAGATGTCATATTTCATATACCACTTCTGAGGTTAAGTAACTTAAGAAGTGATTGTTTAAGCCTTTATCATTTTGAGTTGTTTTTCGGGCTATAACACACACCTGATGTTGTCTAAAACCACCGACAGCTTTAACTCTTTCCAGACGTTTGAAGGAAAAGGTTTCTGAAAGTCTCTTCTGCTCTCCAAGGCTGATCAAAAATACAGTAAAACTGAAATATTACTACTATGTAAATCAGCTGTTTTTATGTGAATATATAGTAAAGTGTAATTTATTTCTGTGATCAAAGCTGAATTTATTTGATCAAAAATACAGTAAAAATTGTGATAGTATTACTGTTTTAAATAGCTGGTTTTTTTCTCTCTTACCCCAATTTTTGAATGGTAATGCATCACAAAAATAATTTCCAACACTGATAGTAATAATAAATAAATGGCACTTATATTCACACAGAGAACAGCTGATCTACACTGGAGGAGTATTACACTGCTGTACTGGAGTTATGAGCAGATTAATGAGCAGAACAGATGACTTCAGAGAATTATTCCAAACTTTTGACCTGTGCAAAGCGGTTACATTAACACGCATGAATAAACGTGTTCTTCCCGTGTCTCTTTCAGGTACTTTTGCCAGCTTCTGGATGGTCTTGAATACTTGCACAGCCAGGGAATCGTACACAAAGATATTAAACCAGGGAATTTGCTGCTCACTACAGACGGGGCGTTGAAGATCTCTGACTTGGGCGTAGCAGAGGTGTGTCCGCTTCTCTTAAAGTCACACGGAACGAAAGTTGCAGTGGTCTTTTTTTTTTTCCTTATTATGCCGTATATCCGAGTGAGACGCTTCTCAAACAAGAATGTTGCTCTCTAACCTTTGACCTCCAGGCACTCCACCCCTTTGCGGAGGACGACACGTGTCGGACAAGCCAGGGGTCGCCAGCGTTTCAGCCGCCAGAGATCGCCAACGGCCTGGACACGCTTTCAGGGTTTAAGGTGGACATCTGGTCTGCTGGGGTCACACTGTGAGTTCACCTCTGACCCCATCAGCAGCGCATGCTGTGGTTTAGTGTAAACGGAGGCCTGCGGAGACATCGTGACATTACAAACTTTGATTTGAAGCAAAAAACTTGATTTGAAAATTTAAAAAAAGTCAAAGGTACAAGACTTTAGTATTTAGTGTAACGACATAATCAAATTAAAAACAGAGAGCTGCTTTACACACACACACACACACACACTAATATTCTTGCTTAGTGAGAACGACTCGATTTGTGTCATTCGTGGTACTAAAAGAGTGGGCGGAGCTATTTGCTCACTGCAACTCTCTGATTGGTGGAATGTGCTGTATGGCATTATGGGTAATGTAGTTTTTCCACCACAAATCAGTTAAATATGATTATTAAAAATGAGTTAAAATAATGTGAACGGCTGGTTTCTGCAAAAGCATATACCATGATTAACAACCTTATTCCTTTTTAAAGGTACTTTATAATTTATCCTTACAGATCAGTTTCCATATGGAGAAAATGAACGGAGTTTTTATTTCTGTTGTGAATTGGATTTGAATGTGTTCTGATGAAAACCTTTCTCCGCCCCGCTCACAGATACAACATAACGACGAGCCTGTACCCATTTGAAGGGGACAACATCTATAAGCTATTTGAGAACATTGGGAAGGGAGACTACACTATCCCGGAGGAGTGCGGCCCGCTGCTCTCAGACCTGTTGAGAGGTGAGCGCTGACGTTTAAAGGGATATTCACCCAGAACTTTGCTGTTGATGTACTCACCTTCAGGGCATCCAAGATGTGCCTTTTTACATTGAATACATATGTCAGTATTTTACTTTGGGACATACAGGCAAAGCCAAATTAGTGGCGATTCATTGAGGACTTGTGAAGCGAAACGATCAGTCTGTGCAAGAAACTGAACATGATTTAAAACGTCATTACCTGTAATCCACAACTGTAATTCATAGGCTTGACCTTTAGATGGCGACATTGTGACACTAATGTTCAGCACTGACGGTGTGTTTGAGCAAACACTGATGAAACGTCTCACACACACACACACACAGTATGAAGCTCTGCTGATGTACTCAGTTCCTTCCTCTGACGTGTTTGTATCTGCAGGGATGCTGGAATATGATCCTGTGAAGAGGTTTTCAATACAGCGCATCAGACAACACAAGTGAGTCCATCAGTCCTCATACTGACATACTGAAAATATGCAGTTTTGGCCCTTCCTGTCTTAAAGAGGGCCTGTTACGCCAGTCTTGATATGTTTGTGCTCTACTAGAGCAGGTTTTCCTGCTTGAATGTTGATTATTTCCTCATATTCTCCATTGTTGCGGCTCCTCTCTTCCCAGTCTGGCAGTAACGCTCTGTTTAGTTCCTGTCTCTATGAAGCCCCTCCTTCTGAAAAGCACACTGTGCTCTGATTGGTCGGCTGGAGCAGTGTGTTGTGATTGGTGTTTGGGAAATTACCCACCCCTTACTATAACCTCCAGTTTCAACACATGGCTAACTCAACCAGGCCCCGCCCCTTTATTAAGCGTTTTATCGTCCTTTATTTTCACCCTTTTTATAAAATATAAGGCCGTATAGCAGCTCTAAAAGGGCAATTCTGTTATAAAACTCTATCAAAGCCGTTAGTGCACCGGAATCGTTCCTGTCCCTACGAACAGAGGCGATGATTTTTAAATGAAGTCAACACAGAGTGGGAGGAAGAGGAAGTGGAGAATAGTGAGAGTGGGAGAGATGAGCTAGAAATAAACATGGCCTGGATTTCAGGAGCTCTTCGGATGAGGTAACTGATGTGGTTTCCATGGATACGGAAGAGCTCATGAGGACATGCAGTAATGTTTGATCTCACCTGAGGAACTCCAGTGTTGATCATGTGACACTGAAGACTGGAGTAATGATGATAAACTCAGCTTTGATCACAGGAATAAATCACACTTTACTGTATATTCACACAGAGAACAGCTGATCTACACTGGAGGAGTATTACACTGATCTACTGGAGTTATGAGCAGATTAATGAGCAGAACAGATGACTTTAGAAACTTTTGGCTGGTTGGTAGTTTACATTCACAGAGATATTTCTTCCAATATATATGTATGCACAGATCAGGCATAACATTATGACCGGTGAAGTGAATAACACTGATGATCTCTTCATCACGGCTCCTGTTAGTGGGTGGGATATATTAGGCAGCAAGTGAACATTTTGTCCTCAGAGTTGATGTGTTAGAAGCAGGAAAAATGGGCAAGCGTAAGGATTTGAGCGAGTTTGACAAGGGCCAGATTGTGATGGCTAGACGACTGGGTCAGAGCATCTCCAAAACTGCAGCTCTTGTGGGGTGTTCCCGGTCTGCAGTGGTCAGGATCTATCAAAAGTGCTCCAAGGAAGGAACAGTGGAGAACCGGCCACAGGGTCATGGGCGGCCAAGCCTCATTGATGCACGTGGGGAGCGAAGGGGGGACCAACACAATATTTTATATATATATGAAACATTGAACAAGTGGATGATTGGTTTGAGTGTTCTTTGTAGTGTAATCAGTCGTACTTTGCACATTCAAATCAAGACTTTAAAAAGTAGTTTTTGCAACTGGCCACAGATGATGTCCAGCATGATTAGTCCCAACTGTTATTTCCTCTTCCTGTCTAGCTGGGTCCGCAAGAAACACCCGCCCTCGGAGCCGCCGGTCCCCATCCCACCTAGCGCAGAAACACGGGACCCCTGGCGCAGCATGACAGTGGTGCCGTACCTGGAGGATCTCCATGGTTACGCTGAGGAAGAGGACGATGACGAGCTGTTCGATGGGGAGGATGACATCATATACACTCAGGACTTCACGGTACCAGGTAAGCATGCCGCGGGGGGCGGAGTCTTAGTGGACACATTGATGACGCCCACATTTACACTTGAGCATCTAGTCATTATTGAACTACTTGACCTGCTCTGATTAGCGCGAGTGTGCATGCGTGTGCGTCTGTCTGCGTGTGTGTGCGTGTGTACGTGTGTGTGCGTGTGTACGTCTGTCTGCGTGTGCGTGCGTGTACATCTATCTGCGTGTGTGTGCACGTCTGTGTGTACGTCTGTGTATGCATGCGTGTGTGTGTACGTCTGTCTGTGTGTGTACGTCTGCGTGTGTGTGCAAAGTACGTCTCTGCATGTGTACGTCTGCGTGTGCGTGCGTGTCCGTCTGTGTGTGTGTGTGTGTGTGCGCGTGTATGGCTGCGTGTGTGCCCGTGCACGTCTGCTTGCGTGTGTGCGTGCGCGTGTACGTGTGCTTGCACGCAGCGTGTCGCGTGTCCGCGGCGCTGCGTGTCGCTTGCAGTTGCTTGTGCTGTACGCGTCTGCGTGTACGTCTGCGTGTGCTCGTGTGCTCTGCGTGTGTACGTCTGCGTGTGCGTGCGTACGTGTGCGCGTGCGCGTGTACGTGTGCGTGCATGTCCGTCTGTGTGTGTGTGTGCGCGTGTACGTCTGTGTGTGTGCGTGTGTAAGTCTGTGTGTGTGTGCGCGTGTACGGCTGCGTGTGTGCCCGTGCACGTCTGCTTGCGTGTGTGCGTGCGCGTGTACGTCTGCTTGCGCGTGTATGTGTGCGTGCGCGTGTCCGTGCGCTTGCGCGTGTGCGTGTGTACGTCTGCGTGTGCGTCTGCGTGTGCTCGTGTACGTCTGCGTGTGCTCTGTGTGTGTACGTGTGCGTCCGTGTACGTCTGCGTGTGCGTGCGTGTCCGTCTGTGTGTGTGTGTGCGCGCTGCGTGTGTGTGTGTGTGTAACTGTGTGTGTGTGTGCGTGTGCGGCTGCTGCGCAGTGCCCGTGCGCGTCTGCTTCTTGGCGTGTCGCGTGTGCTAATGCGGCGTGTATGTGCGTGTGCAGGCGTGTCCGCGTGTCCGTGCGCTTGCGCGTCTGCGTGTGCGTCTGCGTGTACGTCTGCGTGTGCGTCTGCGTGTACGTCTGTGTGTGCTCGTGTACGTCTGCGTGTGCTCTGCGTGTGTACGTCTGCGTGTGTGTGCGTGTACGTCTGCGTGTGCGTGCGTGTCCGTCTGTGTCTGTGTGTTTGCGCGTGTACGTCTGTGTGTGTGCGTGTGTAACTCTGTGTGTGCGTGTACGGCTGCGTGTGTGCCCGTGCACGTCTGCTTGCGTGTGTGCATGCGCGTGTACGTGTGCTTGTACGTGTGCGTGCTGCGTCGTGTCGCTGCGCGCTGCGTGCTTGTGCGTGCCTGCGCGTGCGCAGTGTGCGTCGTATGCGTCTGCGTGTGCCTGCGTGTGCGTACGTGTGCGTGCACGTCTGCGTGTATGTGCGTGCACGTCTGCGTGTGCTCGTACGTCTGCGTGTGCTCTGCGTGTGCTCTGCGTGTGTACGTCTGCGTGTGCTCTGCGTGTACGTCTGCGTGTGTACGTCTGCGTGTGCTCTGCGTGTGTACATCTGCGTGTGCTCTGCGTGTACGTCTACGTGTGCTCTGCGTGTGTACGTCTGCGTGTGCGTGCGTAACGCGTCTGCGTGTGCGTGCGTGTGCGTCTGCGTGTGCGTGCGTGTGCGTCTGCGTGTGCGCGTGCGTCTGCGCTATGCGTCGCGCGTGCGCGTGCGTCGCGTGTACGCGTCTGCGTGCGTCTGCGCGCGTGTGCGTGTGCGTGTATGCGTCGCGGCGTGTGCGTGCTCGCACGCGTCTGCGTGTGCTCGTGTACGTCTGCGTGTGCTCGTGTACGTCTGCGTGTGCTCGTGCACGTCTGCGTGTGCGTGCGTGTCCGTCTGTGTGTGTGTGTGTGCGCGTGTACGTCTGTGTGTGTGCGTGTGTAAATCTGTGTGTGTGTGCGCGTGTACGGCTGCATGTGTGCCCGTGCACGTCTGCTTGCGTGTGTGCGTGCGCGTGTACGCGTGTGCTTGCGCGTGTATGTGTGCGTGCGCGTGTCCGTGCGCTTGCGCGCGTGCGTGTGTACGTCTGCGTGTGCATCTGCGTGTACGTCTGCGTGTGCTCGTGTACGTCTGCGTGTGCACGTGTGCGTGCGTGTACGTCTGCGTGTGCGTGCGTGTCCGTCTGCGTGTGTGTGTGTGTGTGTGTGTGTGTGTGTGCGCGCGTATACGTCTGTGTGTGTGCGTGTGTAACTCTGTGTGTGTGCGTGTACGGCTGCGTGTGTGCCCGTGCACGTCTGCTTGCGTGTGCGTCGCGGCGTGTCACGTGCTTGCGGCGTGTATGTGTGCGTCGCGGCGTGTCCGCGCGCTTTTCGCCTTCTGCGTGTGCGTCTGCGTGTACGTCTGCGTGTGCTCTGCGTGTGTACGTCTGCGTGTGCTCTGCGTGTGTACGTCTGCGTGTGCGTGCGTGTATGCTCGCGTGTGCGCGTGCGTGTCCGTCTGTGTGTGTGTGTGTGTGCGTGTGCGTCTGTGTGTGTGCGTGTAACTCTGCGTGTACGGCTGCGTGTGTGCCCGTGCGTCACGCCTGCTTGTGCGTGCGCGCGTATGCGTGTGCTTATGCGTGCATGCGTGTGCGTGCGGCGTGTCGTCGCGCGTGTGCGCGTATGCGTCTGCGTCTGCGTGTGCGTGCGTATGCGTCTGCGTCGCGGCGTGCGTGTGCGCGTCTGCGTCGCGCGTCGTGTCGTCTGCGTCTTGGCGTGCGTCGCGTCGCGCGTCGCGTCGCGTGCGTGCGTCTGCGTGTGCCTGCGTGTGCGTGTGCCTGCGTGTGCGTCTGCGTGTGTACGTGTGCGTGCACGTCTGTGTGCTGCGCGTGGCGTCATGCGTCTGCGTGCACGCTGCGTGTGTACGTCTGCGTGTGCTCTGCGTGTGTACTCCTGGCGTCTGCTGTGCTCTGCGTGCCTCTGCGTGTATGCGTCTGCGTGTGCGTGCGTGTACGTCTGCGTGTGCGTGCGTGTACGTCTGCGTGTGCGTGCGTGTACGTCTGCGTGTGCGTGCGTGTACGTCTGCGTGTGCGTGCGTGTGTGCGTCTGCGTGTGCGTGCGTGTACGTCTGCGTGTCGCGTGCGTGCGTCTGCGTGTCGCGTGCGT
>CM031944.1:15421295-15446295 GCA_018749465.1 Paracanthobrama guichenoti
TACCTGAGTATGTTTAAGAGCAAGCGGATAACCTCGACTTTTGGTTCCAAAAAACGGAGATAACTTTCAGGGTATGTAAGTAGCCATAGCAACTCACTCTCTGAACATCACCTGAGAGTAGCCATAGCAACTCACTCTGAACATCACCTCAGAGTAGCCATAGCAACTCACTCTGAACATCACCTGTGAGTAACCATAGCAACTCACTCTGAACATCACCTGAGAGTAGCCATAGCAACTCACTCTCTGAACATCACCTGAGAGTAGCCATAGCAACTCACTCTGAACATCACCTCAGAGTAGCCATAGCAACTCACTCTGAACATCACCTCAGAGTAGCCATAGCTACTCACTCTCTGAACATCACCTGAGAGTAGCCATAGCAACTCACTCTCTGAACATCACCTGAGAGTAGCCATAGCAACTCACTCTCTGAACATCACCTGAGAGTAGCCATAGCAACTCACTCTGAACATCACCTCAGAGTAGCCATAGCTACTCACTCTCTGAACATCACCTGAGAGTAGCCATGGCAACTCACTCTGAACATCACCTGAGGTAGCCATAGCAACTCACTCTGAACATCACCTCAGAGTAGCCATAGCAACTCACTCTGAACATCACCTGTGAGTAACCATAGCAACTCACTCTCTGAACATCACCTGAGAGTAACCATAGCAACTCACTCTGAACATCACCTGTGAGTAACCATAGCTACTCACTCTCTGAACATCACCTGTGAGTAACCATAGCTACTCACTCTCTGAACATCACGTGTGAGTAACCATAGCAACTCACTCTGAACATCACCTGTGAGTAACCATAGCTACTCACTCTCTGAACATCACGTGTGAGTAACCATAGCTACTCACTCTCTGAACATCACCTGTGAGTAACCATAGCTACTCGCTCTGAACATCACCTGAGAGTAGCCATAGCAACTCACTCTGAACATCACCTCAGAGTAGCCATAGCAACTCACTCTGAACATCACCTGAGAGTAGCCATAGCAACTCACTCTGAACATCACCTGAGAGTAGCCATAGCAACTCACTCTGAACATCACCTGTGAGTAACCATAGCAACTCACTCTGAACATCACCTGTGAGTAACCATAGCTACTCGCTCTCTGAACATCACCTGTGAGTAACCATAGCTACTCGCTCTCTGAACATCACCTGTGAGTAACCATAGCTACTCGCTCTCTGAACATCACCTGTGAGTAACCATAGCTACTCGCTCTCTGAACATCACCTGTGAGTAACCATAGCTACTCGCTCTCTGAACATCACCTGTGAGTAACCATAGCTACTCGCTCTCTGAACATCACCTGTGAGTAACCATAGCTACTCGCTCTCTGAACATCACCTGTGAGTAACCATAGCTACTCGCTCTCTGAACATCACCTGTGAGTAACCATAGCTACTCGCTCTCTGAACATCACCTGTGAGTAACCATAGCTACTCGCTCTCTGAACATCACCTGTGAGTAACCATAGCTACTCGCTCTCTGAACATCACCTGTGAGTAACCATAGCTACTCGCTCTCTGAACATCACCTGTGAGTAACCATAGCTACTCGCTCTCTGAACATCACCTGTGAGTAACCATAGCTACTCGCTCTCTGAACATCACCTGTGAGTAACCATAGCTACTCGCTCTCTGAACATCACCTGTGAGTAACCATAGCAACTCACTCTGAACATCACCTGTGAGTAACCATAGCTACTCGCTTTCTGAACATCACCTGTGAGTAACCATAGCTACTCGCTCTGAACATCACCTGTGAGTAACCATAGCTACTCGCTCTGAACATCACCTGAGAGTAACCATAGCAACTCACTCTCTGAACATCACCTGTGAGTAACCATAGCAACTCACTCTCTGAACATCACCTGAGAGTAACCATAGCAACTCACTCTCTGAACATCACCTGAGAGTAACCATAGCAACTCACTCTCTGAACATCACCTGAGAGTAACCATAGCTACTCACTCTCTGAACATCACCTGTGAGTAACCATAGCAACTCACTCTGAACATCACCTGAGAGTAACCATAGCAACTCACTCTCTGAACATCACCTGAGAGTAACCATAGCAACTCACTCTCTGAACATCACCTGAGAGTAACCATAGCAACTCACTCTCTGAACATCACCTGAGAGTAACCATAGCAACTCACTCTCTGAACATCACCTGTGAGTAACCATAGCTACTCACTCTCTGAACATAACATCACCTGTGAGTAACCATAGCTACTCGCTCTCTGAACATCACCTGTGAGTAACCATAGCTACTCGCTCTCTGAACATCACCTGTGAGTAACCATAGCTACTCGCTCTCTGAACATCACCTGTGAGTAACCATAGCTACTCGCTCTCTGAACATCACCTGCTCCGGAGCGGCTCATGATCCAGGGTTAGTTTGCTTAAGAGGTATTCAGATGTGTATTACATAATTTATATAGTTATATTATTATAAATGTTAATTCAATTAAAATATATTTTTGTCATCTCACACATGGATCTGCATTCAATTTTAGCATCATTCAATCAATATAATCCTTTTTCTCAATGAATGAAGAATACTTTAAACGAAGAGACTGAAAAAATGATTGCACAACCACCAAATAAGTGGCGAATGTGTGGAAAATGTGCATTAAACAGGTTATGTAAATCACCATTAAACAAAAGAAGGCGGAACTAGAATGGCACGCTCTTTCTTGTCATCTGTTTCCATGGTGACTCATCGTTTCGTCGCTCTGTTGAGAATGTCATGTGTGTTAACCGGGAGCATACTCTGGGTTGGCTGAACTTACCCACGGACACGTTTTTGAAACCAGCACACCTCGAGAAAGCAGCTTTGGGTTAATCAACCAGGAGTTCAGGGCATGTGTGATGGTAAGTTAACCTTGCTTCCCAGGTTTTTTGATTTTTGGGCAAACCATTCAGAAGTTATTTGCATTTTTTAATATCTCCTGACCAGTAGGTGGCGCTGTGCCGAAACGTTGCACGTAGCCTCAGGTCATGCTTATGATGACACCACCAAGTTTGGCCAGGATGTGCTAAAGCTTTGCAGAGATACAGCCTCGCGTCCAATTTGGCATGCTTTTCGTTGAATTCGTTTGCGCGTTTTCCGAGAACAGTTGGGTTTATCAAAATGCTTCTTTTTTTTTTTTTTTTTTTTGCCAGCATGTTCTGTAGATGATCTGATTGGCTTGGCAACAAAAGTTTGGGGAAATTTTCATTATGGAAAATGACATCATAGGGTGCAATCGAATGCTTGAGCCAAGGAATCTGAGGAAAAAATCATTTCGGTTCAAAAGTTATTAGCATAAATGTATGTGAAACTTTGAACAGCAGGAGGCGCTAGAGCAAATGAGTTAGAGACTCCAAATTTGCTGTGATGAATGTTTGGACTGACCTCTAGCTGTGTGCCAAATTTCACAACTTTTTACCATATCATTTGAACCTTTCTAAGGGCTGCCATAGACTTCCAGATTGGAAGAAGAAGAAAACTAACGGATACAACCTTTGGTGCTTGGCCCCTAATAATGCAAACTTTCATCAAATTTGCAGGGTCCCTTGACTCAAGTTTGGAAAAGTATGGAAATATCTTTGTTTTCAGACTATTTCCCCTATTCAGGTTTCTAAAGTATGAAATTGAGCATTTCTAAACATAAACGCATCATACAATCGTTGATCGTGCCACATTTACAGTATCAAACTGAAGTGTTAGAGGCGAATATGTGAAGATTTAAAGGTGCAGTGTGTGGATTTTAGTGGCATCTAGTGGTGAGGCTGTGAATTGCACCTGCTCACCCCTCTCTTTCGAAGCACATAGAGAAGCTACGGTGGCCAGCACAGGACAAAGATGTGGTCGTCTGAAACAGCAGAGAGTAGCTAGTGCTCTGTAGAGAAGTTTTTCCCTTTAGGGCTACCGTAGAAACATGGCGGCACAAAATGGCGGCTTCACTGTGAGGAGACCCGCGGTGTGTGTAGATGGAAACGGCTCATTCTCAAGTAATAAAAACATAACAGTCTTTATACTCCACTGAAAACATAGTTATGTGTATTATATTGCATTTCTGTCAATAGATCCTCATAAATATTACACACTGTACCTTTATGGACTGGCCTTAAATATTTTTTACCGGCCATGAAACATGATGAATCCTTACTAAAGTTATGAATTATCCAGAACGCAGCGGCGCATCAAGGTTCGAGGTCCATCTGCCTGGATCTAAATCCTCTGGAGTCTAGAGAAGTGAGTGATTGGTATTTGTCTTTTGTTGTTTGATTAACATTAAAAACACAGCAGGAATATTAGGCTGCTGTCACTTTAAGAGTGAAAGCATGGATCCAATACACTGATACACACGCGTTTTCTTTCTCAACTGTTTACTCTTAAGACTTATCTATGTATACAAGGATATTTGCCCTGCAGGAAGACGTTTTTCCCCCCTAATTTGTGTGTATTCAAGCGCAAGAAAACGTGAAAGAACTCAATTCATTACTCTGCGCTGTCTGAGACACGCACTTTCTAGTTCGCGTTACCGAACGTATCTCAACCTGAGTAATTGAGGCTAGCATTTGCAAAGGTGGAGAACCACATTTATTCACGTTCATGTATCGTTAGAATTCATTCAAATGTAATTGGCCAACTGGTGATGACACGCCATGCCATAATTACAATATGAGTTCTGTGAGGACATGAACACTTTTCACAAGCTGGAATCTCATAATTACGGTAATTATGAAATGCCGTGAGTGCACTTTTAAAAACGGTCTGAGACGTTTGGAATTTTGAAATTGAAAATGTGTAGAAAGCCTGTAAAAACTATAATAGTATGTCAATGATCAGCGTTTGTGCTGTAGGAAAGCGTGCGGGTGAATATCTGACGGCAGATGGGTCATGTATTAGTGAGTATCCTGCAGTCTGCTGTTCTGTCTGTCGTCAGTGTTTCTGCATGCAGGGCTCGAGCGCGTCGGCTCATCAGTGACGCCTTCAGCTGCTCCAACACTGAGCCTCTGATCTTCTGCTCCGTCTGTCGCCACAGCTTCAGCATCTTCACGCTCCGCAGGCTTCGGCTCTCCTGCTCTTCTTCATCCTTAAGTGAGCAAGTATTCCCATGATAGTGCGATCCATATGCAAACAAACCGAAGAACAAATGATTCTAAAATATTACATCGTCGTGACTCTGGATTCTGATTGGATGAGCAGTGTTTGAAAACTCACATCTGTTACCATTCAGATGCTATTATTAACATTTCTAATTTGTTTTTAATTAATTTAATGAAGCACCTATTGTAATCGTTGTGTTCCTATTCTTCTTCTGCTCTTGAGTCTATGGCAGCCCATAGAACCGCTTGCGGGAAAGTTATGATATTTGGCGCACAGATAGAGGACAGTCTGAACTGACACCACAGCAAATTTGGAGTCTCTAACTCAATCCCTCTAGCGCCACCTACTGTCCAAAGTTGCACTTACGTTTGTGCTAATAACTTTTGAACTGTAAGGGCTAAAAACTTCGGAAAAAATCTCTTTCCCTCTGATTCCGAGGCTCAAGACGTTTTGATTGCATCCTATTACGTCATTTTCAGTAGTGACAATTTTCCCTCCAAAGAAAAATACTTTTTTGAACTCCTCCTAGATGGTTTATCCGATTTGCACTATAATAATGGTCTATAATAATGGGTAAATGATCATTTAATCAGCTCATTTTCAGACAATGCCAACAAAAAGTTATGGAATTCAAGTCGATTCATCAGTGTTTTTGAAAAATGCGCAAACAAATTTTACATAGCGATTGCGAAAATAGACATAAGGCTGAATCTCTGCAACTCTTTATCGTATTCTGACCAAACTTGGTACAAAAGTTAAATACACGAAAGATAGAATTTGCCGGAGATGTACGAAAAATTTATATTTTTGCTTATAATTTTCTGAACGGTTTGCCCAAAAATTATGGTGACTGGACTTGTTCGATTCATTTGAATAATATCCAATTTTTCCATATCGGCTATTTTGGTCGTCGGCCATTTTGCATTTTGTAGTAAAATGCTGTATTTTATGAATGCATTAGCGTATCATTACGAAACTCGGTATGGGTCATTGGCACGATGCCCTGAATGAGCCTAAGAAGATTTGAGCCAGCGCCACCTAGTGGTAAAATCAAATATTGATATTTTTATAACTTTGGATTTGGTTGACTTATTTTCACGAGAGTCACATCCTTAGATTCATGAATCCTTGCCGAGTCCAACGATACCAAACATAGCCTTATGGTTTGTTCAACATTGTGATTTAGCGTTTAAACAACTTTTACGAATATCTTCGAAACCATTAGTCCAATTGAGACACAACCACCGTAAGAAAAACTTTAGCGGGTTGACTAAAAACACAAGGCCAAATGTAATTTTTTTTATAGTAACTGGCATCAAAATCAGGTGTGGGTTATTTTTAATATATAACTCCTAAACAAAATGAGATATTTCACCAAATGTATGGGGTTTTTTTACCCCAAAGGGGTCATGACATGACATCTTTTGACATATAAGACATATAAAACATCCTCCTCATTATAAAAAAAGCATTTATTTAATCAAGCTCCAAAAACGGCTTGTTTGGATATTGTGAGATCATACGCATATTTGCTTATGCCCGCCTCCAGAGCAAGACATCAGCCAATAGTTATACATAGGCCCCGCCCACTGGTGTTCAGTCTCTTAACGGCTGACATTAAAGAAAGAACAGCTCATTTTGATGATCACGATATTTTACATGTGTGTCAACAATGCTTCTACCGCTCGTTTCTGCTTCTCCTTTCCTGTGTTTTGATTCTGTACTCTTTCAGAAGATGTGTAACAGCGCCCCCTACCGTAATACAGTGAAAACATGGACAGAACGATTGTCCATGCGGGGAAAGAGTTAAAGTCAAAAGAATCATCACTGACGATATGAGAATAGTCAGTTTTACTAGTTTCTTGACAACATCACTATGCTTTATTATTTATTATTTAAATTATATCATTTTGGTTCGTTTTCTTTTTTTGGCATTGTGCCAGTGTTGTTTTATTATAGTTTTATCAATGTATAATAATTTGAGTGCTTCAGATTATTGCTAAGGCAACATTTCAAAAAAAAATTCTAACGTTTCTCAACTAATATCTATATTTTATTTATATTTCAGTTTTATTTCAATTGACAGAAAAGATGACATTCAATAAGCAAAATGTCAATTAAAGATGTCTCCACGTATATTTTTTTAAATCATTTTTTTTTCCCTCAACAGGAAGTGATGTCATGTGTTTGTTGATGGATGGCTGAGGCTGGTGGAAAGCTCTGTTATTTTTAGAGCTGCAGGAAACTCTTCCTTCACACAATTAATGCAAATAATCTGCTACTATTATTATTGTGAGAGGAAAAGGCAAGACGTGGTTCATATCTGGCATGTGACCTCTGGCCACGGCAGTTTCCATGGCAACGACCCCCTTTATACCGCCAATACCAAGAGTTCAGTTCCACGGGCAATCATTTTTAGCTCAGATCGCTTTATATAATGAACAGATTACTCTCCTAATTGATGACTTCTTCATTTTTGGGTGAAATAACCCGTGAAATTACCCAACATGCTTCTATCAGTTTGTTAGGCCAATATTTGCAGGTTAAAGTAATGGTTTCCCATGAGAATCATTTCTGTTTACAAACAATTCCAGTCATTATTTTGTAAAAAAAAAAATCATAATTTAATTCAACAAACATGTGTGTCTCATTTGCTTTGTGATTTAAATCAGTCAACCTGATTTATTTTTTCATGTTTTTCCCAATAAACATGAATTTTTTTTTTTTTTTTTTTTTTTTTTTGCATAAACCAACAAAATGACCTTTATTGCAAAGGAATTATAAATCAAAAATGACAATTCAGAGTGATGTAGATGTACATTTATATACAATTTCCTACAACCTACCCTGCGATCTCCAATGCTAAACACGACCTTAATGTCACAGTACATCTATCCTCATAAATGTGTCATGTATGATATGAAAACTGAGATATTGAGATTGATATTTTTTTAGCATTAATGTTTTAGTAGCGAGGACTTGTGATGTTCTGGACAGTGCGTTGTGGGATATATAAGCATAGGTGATGGTGGGAGTTTATTCGATGTCTTTTATCTGTCTGTAACGGAGGCCAGCTAGTAGTTGCTGTGCAAGTAAACCTCACTCCTCTGATCTCAAGAGATGCAGCCTTTAGCCTCCTTGTTAGAGCATCCGACTCTCATGCCGGCGGACCCGGGTTCGAGTCCACCTTGGAGCAGGCGGTTCGAACAGGAGGGATTACATTGGTGCCGTGACCTGGATGGGAGTGATGTTTAGGGGGATGAGTGTAACGGAGGCCAGCTAGTAGTTGCTGTGCAAGTAAACCTCACTCCTCTGATCTCAAGAGATGCTCTAGCGACTGACGCTAGAGGTTACAGCCTTTAGCCTCCTTGTTAGAATGTCCGACTCTCATGCCGGCGGACCCGGGTTTCGAGTTCCGCTTGGAGCGGGCGGTTCGAACAGGAGGGGTTACATGTCCACAGGACCAGATCTCAACCTTCATAGTTCGAAGTACATCTCAGAAAGTGCTGTTTAATTAGAAATTATCAGTGCTGATTTCGGAAACAACTGCTGCTTGTTTCACAGTGAAGGTTCCTTTGACCGCAGATCTGGCTATAGTCCCTTAGAAGATGAGATGTTCAAATGCTGCTAAATGAGGTTTTCTAGCACTTCACCCAGGGTCAGTATGGATGCATCCGTACTCTTCAAACTTTTTTAAAGTTGAAGTGTGTAATTTCTGTCACTAAACAGACACTAAAAGTATTTTAACATCCAAAAATTACACGCCTCACCTATTTATTGCTACTGTTCCCAGCATACGTCACGCTTGTATTCATCTTGTTTCATGTTCTACTGAAGGAGAGTTATTGTCATTTGTCAATGTGATGTTTGCTCTTCTCCTTCCATTGGACCGGTGCTGGTGCTCGGCTGACAAGCATTACTACACAACATGTGACAGATGTTAATTATAATGGCCGTGATATCGCTGTTGTTGGTTTTACGTGATGAAGATGTTAGTAGCACAGCACCAGCACCATGTCGGTGGAAAAGGAGTTAGTGTCGGTCAAAAAACATGACCCAAACTGTTCTGTACAAGAATGATAACTATAACAATATCTATATTGGCGTCCACACCAGCAGACAGTATCATTCTGTTTAATATAAGTGCATGCTGCAGTTTTGTCATCTTTATTGTCTTTAAGTGCTCAAATGGATACTGATTGGTTGTCAACCAATTGGTTCAATTGGTTCTGATTCCAACAATGTGTGTATGACTTGGCTATTCTCTTAGAGTTAGAGCGATTATTAAAACTTTATGGTTATAGTTATCATTCTCTGTGTAACCAGCTGTTTATTCTTCTAGACCTGGTGAGGTGCGGCTTACGGTCACGACACACTCTTGACTTCCTCTTTGAGTCCTCAAGTTAGAGTAGATCCGATCGTCCAGCATGGATGCCAGTTTGTCAGACGGACTTATGTCAGTATAGGTGTGATGCATGTAGCCTGAATCCTGATCCAGGTCAGTAGGGTTTGGCATGGGAGTGTCTGTATGTGAATGCAAATGAGAACTAAATGTGTTCATCGGTCCATCGACGATCTGTGAATGTTTATGTGAATCTGTTGTCCCAAAGTTCTCCAGTATCCCACAGTCTCTGGCACTGTTGTCCTGCGATTGTGATGAAAAGAAATGTCGGCTAGATTTGTTGCTGCTGTTGTTTGCGTTTTCCTCCAGGTCTGGACCAGAACTTCCAGCAGCCGAGGGTGGACCAGCACCCTCCACCTCCGGATCGGCTGTTTCCGGTTCGGGTGATTCTGTACTTGCCGCTCCCTCACTTCCCTCCTCATCTGCGGCGCTAGCGATGCGAGGCAAGGTGCTATGGTAGCGTGTGTCCAAGGGGTAGTTGGCGCTGTCGCCTCGGCGTAGCGGGTAGCAGCGCTGTCGCTCCAGGGATGGCGAGTATCGAGCAGCACCAGGGTCGCTGTACTGTTTGCTGCGCTGCCACTGCTTCCGGAGATGGATACGGGAACGGTGGCGGTGACGCAATGAGGGTGAACCCTGCTGGTCGAACTGGGGATCATGGCGTAGGAATTCATTAAACAGTGCATCTGTCTTCTCATCGATGCTGTAGTCTCGACGGCGGAAGCGCGGCTTGGGTTTTGTCACGGGTTGAGGTTCTTGGGAAGCATCTGCCTCCAAACCCGCACTGCTCTCTGATGCCTCGTCTTCCAGCTCCTCTTTAAACAGCCGCGCCTCAAAACTCTCACAAACCGTGCCTTTACGGCCAGAATTGGTGAAAAAGCGCCGGCGTTCTGATGCGGTCTTCGCGGAGCTACTTCCAAACAGTCTGAATTCTTCTGGAGCCTTGCATGGAGCCTCAATAGAGGCATAGCCGCTGTCCATTTGCAGAAGCTTCCGGTTGTTTGTCTCTCCATCGCTGCCTCTCTCAGAATCTACGCTGTCCCGTCCGTTTCTCCTCTGCCCAGCATCCCTGACCACATCGTCGTATGGCAGCTCACCGTCCCCATCAATATCGTCATCGATGTCTTGCGACTGGTAGTTGGGGACGCCTGCTCTTGAACAAACACTGTCTGCATCGCTGCGAGTGGAGTCTCTGTCGTTGCTGCTCAGGTCGGAGGAGGCGTAATGCTCCAGCGATGCTCTCAAGCTCCAGATGTCACGGTACAGACTGGGCTGCTCTAGACTGTCCTGTCGACTTGCCAAACCAAACTCTCCACCACCGCCTCCTGATGCTCCTGCCATCATCTCCTGCCCGTCCTCTTCACCATCACCCATCTCTAGAGGTCCCTGGGATGAGTGCGACGCTGGAGTCGTGTCTTTCGTCACTGCATCTGTGTTGTATTTGAGCTCCATTACAGCCTCAACCTCTAACCTGCAGGGGTACACAGACAGGAAACGCATGATGTCAATCGCCAACACGCGCTCCATTCACTTACCATAATCATTGTTATTTTAAGGTAAATTAACATGTCTTATATTTCTAATAGAGGTTATAGATTGTTAGATGATTCTAGATTGTTCCAGATGAATTAATTACAGAATCTAATTCAGGGGAGTCCAACCCTACTCCTAGAGCACAGGTGGCCAACTTCGGTCCTGGAGGGCCACTGTCCTACAGCGTTTAAATCCAACCCTGATAAAACTCACCTGCCTCTAGCTTTATAGTAATCCTAAAGACATTGATTAGCTGGTTCAGATGTGTTTGGTTAGGGTTGGAGCTAAACTCTGCAGGACAGTGGCCCTCCAGGACTGGAAGTGCCCATCCCTGATTTAGCTCCAACCCTAATTAAACACACCTGAACCATCTAATCAAGGTTTTCAGGATTACTCGAAACTTTCAGGCAAGTGTGTTTGGGCAGGTTGGAGCTAAACTCTATAGGACATTGGCCCTTCAGGAGCAGGTTTGGACATCCCTGCCTTAATTTAGGAGAGTCCACTCCTGATCCTGGAAGTCCACTGTCCAGCAGAGTTTGGTTCCAATCCCAATTAAACTTAAACCATATAATCACGTTTTTCAGGATTACTAGAATTTCCAGCAGCTGAGGCAAGTGTGTTTTGTTGGAGCTAAACTCTATAGGGCATTGGCTGTCCAAGAGCAAGTTTGGACAACCCTACCTTAATTTGGGCTACATTTACAAGTGACCCAATTCTGATTTTAGACAAGTGTTTTGGCGGTTGGAGCTAAACTCTATAGGACGTTGGCCCTCCGGGAGCAGGATTGGACAAACCTGCCCTAATTTAGGAGAGTCCAATTCTGATCCTGGAGTTCCACTGTCCTGCAAACTTTGGCTCAAATCCAAAACTTTGGATCCAGTCTTGATCCTGCCCAGACAGCATCATAGTGTCAGCCTAGATCCGCCCCACATCTAGTACACATGGATTCCACACCTTCCAGATGTGGACTGGTTCTGGGCCGACACTATGTTGCTATCTGGGTGGAAGACCAAATCTCCTATAGAGTTTGGCTCCAATCATAATTAAACACCTGAAACAGCTAATAAAGGTCTTTAAGATTACTAGAAACTTTCAGGAAAGTGTTTTTTGGGCAGGTTGGAGCTAAACTCTATAGGACATTAGTCTTTCAAGAGCAGGATTGTGATCCTGGATCTTTGCTCCAACCTGCTGGATTGGACCCACTGCCCTAACCTGCCCTAAACTCCTGAGGTGCCGTGGCTGTACCTGCTGAGAGTAGGAGGAGCTCCTGAAGTGGCATCCAAAGAACTGGCCGAGAGGCATCTAGGCAGTTCCATCTGTGGCTGAGCTCGAGGTTTTTGCAACAGGAAGTCAATGACTCCACCCTGCAAGTTTTCTTCTCCCTGATCCAGAGTCTCACTGGCCGCCCGCTGCCTCTGAAATGCACGTCTCCGTGGAGAACCTAAGAATACAAGAAAAACACAGGAATAGGCACAGATTAGTATTTATTTATTTCACTTAGAGCAACATTTCAAATGTGAGTGTTTCATCTAATATTTATATATTATTTCAGCTTCAGTTAACAGAAATGTTACATTTTTAGGTAATAATGCTGAACTGTGATATGCTAATAAACATATAAAAATAAAAAAAATAAAAATAAAAAATAAAAGTAGAACTATATTCATCAGTGCATTTTGAAATACAATGATTGTTTTCACAGATCTCGTTCTTCAGGAACAGCCTTTGCGTCAGCAGATCAACAGCTTTTGAAACACAGAACCTCCTCAGCCTCACTAATGACCGCATGTAATGTGATCTATTGCTCATTAGCAGGAAATGAGCAGCCGTGCTGACTGACCTTTCACATCAGGTGAAGAATAATGTGATTTATTTTATAATTAATTTATCAGGAAGCAGATTTTTTCCTGCACTCTTGGTTGAAGTCTGTGAGCCAATCAGATTTCACAACAGTCACGTGACTTTAACTAGGCTGAGCTACTCTACCCGTATTGATCCGATATTGATTCCTCTTCTCTGGGCTCATTCAGAGCATCTTTGGATTGTGTGATTTCTGAACAATATTGCAGCTCATATCATGAGGAATCATCACTTTGAAAACATGTTTCAGAAAACGAAACATCCAAGAGGATTTAATGAAACTGAACATATGGACAGTTCATTCAGTTCATTTATTTGTTTATTGACTATTATATACTTATTAGGAATTGATTATTTAATAATTTATATTTGTGTCTTTCAGGTCGTCACCTTTCATATCAAGACTCGCTGCTCTCTGGATGGTGTCGAGTCTCCATTTCTTGACGCTGAAAAACGGACCCGCTCCCTCCAGGCTGGCGTGGCGTCTGAGCTTAGACAGGAAGTGGAGCATGGTGCCCTGAGCCGGACAGAAAGTGGAATCTCTGTCCATCAGCAGGCTTCTGCTCATCACCTCAATCTGGAGAGGAAAACCAGGAGTAAAGAGATGGTTAAAGTGAAGATGGACGTATGGTAGCATGGCTGAATCTCAGAAAAAACATCTGACTCATATTACAATCTTTAATCAAACATATTTAAAGCCTTTTGACATGTTCACTTTGCAGAAGAAATTTCTGAAAAGAAAACCTAATTTTGTTGAGGAAACAACATCCTTATGTCGTGACCACACAATGTAGGATGGATAAAAATGTCTTCTTGTAGACATATTACTTAATGTTCTTACATGTTTTTTTAGCATTTGTTGATAATAACAAACTTTTCATAACAAACATTCGGACGCTGTCTGGCAACATTGCGCACAATATGATATAAGCTTAATACAGTAGCCACTCCCCAAACTCTCCGCCTGTTACAGTAGTCACTCCCCAAATTCTCATCCTGTTACAGAAGCCACACCCCAAATTCTCATCCTGATACAGTAGCCACTCTCCAAACTCTCATCCTGCTACAGTAGCCACTCCCCAAACTCTCCGCCTGTTACAGTAGCCACTCCCCAAACTCTCATCCTGTTACAGTAGCAACTCCCCAAACTCTCATCCTGCTACAGTAGCCACTCCCCAAACTCTCTGCCTGTTACAGTAGCCACACCCCAAACTCTCATCCTGCTACAGTAGCCACTCCCCAAACTCTCATCCTGCTACAGTAGCCACTCCCCAAACTCTCATCCTGCTACAGTAGCCACTCCCCAAACTCTCATCCTGATACAGAAGCCACACCCCAAACTCTCATCCTGATACAGTAGCCACTCCCCAAACTCTCATCCTGTTACAGAAGCCACACCCCAAACTCTCATCCTGATACAGTAGCCACTCCCCAAACTCTCATCCTGCTACAGTAGCCACTCCCCAAACTCTCATCCTGTTACAGTAGCAACTCCCCAAACTCTCTGCGTTACAGTAGTCACTCCCCAAACTCTCATCCTGTTACAGTAGCCACTCCCCAAACTCTCATCCTGTTACAGTAGCAACTCCCCAAACTCTCTGCGTTACAGTAGCAACTCCCCAAACTCTCATCCTGCTACAGTAGCCACTCCCCAAACTCTCATCCTGTTACAGTAGCCACTCCCCAAACTCTCATCCTGCTACAGTAGCCACTCCCCAAACTCTCATCCTGCTACAGTAGCCACTCCCCAAACTCTTTGTTATAGTAGCCACTCCCCAAACTCTCATCCTGTTACAGTAGCCACTCCCCAAACTCTCTGCCTGTTACAGTAGCAACTCCCCAAACTCTCATCCTGCTACAGTAGCCACTCCCCAAACTCTCATCCTGCTACAGTAGCCACTCCCCAAACTCTCATCCTGCTACAGTAGCCACTCCCCAAACTCTCATCCTGTTACAGTAGCAACTCCCCAAACTCTCTGCGTTACAGTAGCAACTCCCCAAACTCTCATCCTGCTACAGTAGCCACTCCCCATACTCTCATCCTGTTACAGTAGCCACTCCCCAAACTCTCATCCTGCTACAGTAGCCACTCCCCATACTCTCATCCTGCTACAGTAGCCACTCCCCAAACTCTCTGTGTTATAGTAGCCACTCCCCAAACTCTCATCCTGCTACAGTAGCCACTCCCCAAACTCTCATCCTGCTACAGTAGCCACTCCCCAAACTCTCATCCTGCTACAGTAGCCACTCCCCATACTCTCATCCTGCTACAGTAGCCACTCCCCAAACTCTCTGTGTTATAGTAGCCACTCCCCAAACTCTCATCCTACTACAGTAGCCACTCCCCAAACTCTCATCCTGTTACAGTAGCAACTCCCCAAACTCTCTGCTTACAGTAGTCACTCCCCAAACTCTCATCCTGTTACAGTTGCCATTCCCCAAACTCTCATCTTGTTACAGTAGCCACTCCCCAAACTTTCATCCTGCTACAGTAGCCACTCCCCAAACTCTCAGCTTGCTACAGTAGCCTCTCCACCTGTTACAGTAGCCACTCCCCAAACTCTCAGCTTGCTACAGTAGCCACTCCCCAAACTCTCATCCTGTTACAGTAGCCACTCCCCAAACTCTCATCCTGTTACAGTAGCCACTCCCCAAACTCTCATCCTGTTACAGTAGCCACTCCCCAAACTCTCATCCTGTTACAGTAGCCACTCCCCAAACTCTCATCCTGTTACAGTAGCCACTCCCCAAACTCTCATCCTGCTACAGTAGCCACTCCCCAAACTCTCTGCATTACAGTAGCCACTCCCCAAACTCTCATCCTGTTACAGTTGCCACTCCCCAAACTCTCATCTTGTTACAGTAGCCACTCCCCAAACTTTCATCCTGTTACAGTAGCCACATCCCAAACTCTCATCCTGCTACAGTAGCCACTCCCCAAACTCTCAGCTTGCTACAGTAGCCTCTCCACCTGTTACAGTAGCCACTCCCCAAACTCTCATCCTGTTACAGTAGCCACTCCCCAAACTCTCATCCTGCTACAGTAGCCACTCCCCAAACTCTCATCCTGTTACAGTAGCCACTCCCCAAACTCTCATCCTGTTACAGTAGCCACTCCCCAAACTCTCGGCCTGTTACAGTAGCCACTCCCCAAACTCTCAGCTTACTACAGTAGCCACTCCCCAAACTCTGGGCCTGTTACAGTAGCCACTCCCCAAACTCTCATCTTGCTACAGTAGCCACTCCCCAAACTCTCATCCTGTTACAGTAGCCACTCCCCAAACTCTCATCCTGTTACAGTAGCCACTCCCCAAACTCTGGGCCTGTTACAGTAGCCACTCCCCAAACTCTGGGCCTGTTACAGTAGCCACTCCCCAAACTCTCATCTTGCTACAGTAGCCACTCCCCAAACTCTCATCCTGTTACAGTAGCCACTCCCCAAACTCTCATCCTGTTACAGTAGCCACTCCCCAAACTCTCATCCTGTTACAGTAGCCACTCCCCAAACTCTCGGCCTGTTACAGTAGCCACTCCCCAAACTCTCATCCTGTTACAGTAGCCACTCCCCAAACTCTCATCCTGTTACAGTAGCCACTCTCCAAACTCTCATCCTGTTACAGTAGCCACTCCCCAAACTCTCATCCTGCTACAGTAGTCACACCCTAAACTCATCCTGTTACAGTAGCCACTCCCCAAACTCTCGGCCTGTTACAGTAGCCACTCCCCAAACTCTCGGCCTGTTACAGTAGCCACTCCCCAAACTCTCGGCCTGTTACAGTAGCCACTCCCCAAACTCTCGGCCTGTTACAGTAGCCACTCCCCAAACTCTCGGCCTGTTACAGTAGCCACTCCCAAACTCTCGGCCTGTTACAGTAGCCACTCCCCAAACTCGGCCTGTTACAGTAGCCACTCCCAAACTCTCGGCCTGTTACAGTAGCCACTCCCCAAACTCTCGGCCTGTTACAGTAGCCACTCCCTAAACTCTCGGCCTGTTACAGTAGCCACTCCCCAAACTCTCATCCTGTTACAGTAGCCACTCCCCAAACTCTCGGCCTGTTACAGTAGCCACTCCCAAACTCTCGGCCTGTTACAGTAGCCACTCCCCAAACTCTCGGCCTGTTACAGTAGCCACTCCCCAAACTCTCGGCCTGTTACAGTAGCCACTCCCCAAACTCTCGGCCTGTTACAGTAGCCACTCCCTAAACTCTCGGCCTGTTACAGTAGCCACTCCCCAAACTCTCATCCTGTTACAGTAGCCACTCCCCAAACTCTTGGCCTGTTTCAGTAGCCACTCCCCAAACTCTCATCCTGTTACAGTAGCCACTCCCCAAACTCTCGGCCTGTTACAGTAGCCACTCCCCAAACTCTCGGCCTGTTACAGTAGCCACTCCCCAAACTCTCGGCCTGTTACAGTAGCCACTCCCCAAACTCTCATCCTGTTACAGTAGCCACGTTTGTTGTTTCCAAATGAAACCGTATTGCAAAGTGTCCCCGGGTTTCGTAGCAGTGATGATATCAGTGACTCACGGTTTGTGATCGCGCAGGTTTGCCGGTGTGTTCGGTGTTGGTGTTCAGGGTGGAGTTGAGTGAGTCTCCGGGCAGAGCACAGCTGGGGCTCTGACTGCTCCACAATCCTGGAGCTTCCGGCACAGGGCCCTCAGTGGGCTACACACACACACACACACACACACACACACACACACACACACACACACACACACACACACACACACACACACACACACACACACACACACACATTTATTTTCTCTGCCCCTCAACCTAGTGCACTGACTGCATAGGCTGTATCTTAAGGCATCATGTGCATCAGACTCCAGAATATAGCAAACAGAGACTCTCTTTTTTCAATAGTCCACTTCAGATTCATGACGTGTGTCACCTGGAATATGGAGAGGGACCGGTGTTGTGAAGGCTGTTCGGTGACTGTGACGCTGTTCTCCGGCGAATCACACTCCATGATGGTGAGGATCTTCAGTGCCGGCGGCGGGATGTGCAGGTGTGTCAGACGGGCTTTCTTCAGGTGATGGAAGTCTCCTTCTGTGAGCGTATACCTGAGAGAGAGCGAGAGAGCGAGAGAGCGAGAGAGCGAGAGAGAGAGAGAGCGGATCAGTATAGAGCTCCTCTTCATTAATCAATACAAGTTGAAAGGCTATTCACACCAAGAATGATTACTATATTAGCGCACACACTGCAGACACTCAGAATCTAACCCTTGACCTTCATAACAGCGTGTCTGACCTTCGACCTTTCTCCTGGTCTTTGGCGCTCTGCTCGTAGATGGCAGCCTCGTTGAAAGAGACCCGTCGTCCGGTGCAGGACGCAGACAGGAAATGTTCCACATCCGTATCGCCATGACAACTGGAAGCAGACAGCGACTCGCCGCTCTCGAGTCTGATGGTGATGTCTGAAGATGATGAAAAACCACAATAATGCACTTTTGTTCCTCTTTTCAGGAGGGAAGATGATCATATCTGTCATATCTTAAATGACTGCTAATTAAATTTGGGAAAATTTTAACTAATTTCAGACTCTTTGAAACCCGCTATTTTTCACCTGCGACAACTGATCATATTTTCATTAATACTTTTAGATTATTTTAATCTCTTAATAGAACAAAACCACTTTATATTTAACAAAAACAGAATCTCCTCATTGCCTTGACTATATTAACTGATTGTGAGTCTCTCTGGTGGTAAAGCGTGTTCACCTTGTGTCGGCTGACTCTCCTCTACGTATGTAGTGTTGGTTTTTTCCAGGTCATCACTGGCTCTGAACATCAAACAAACACAAACAACATCAGAATATGAGAATATCAACGTCATTCATCTGTTGGACTCAAGCATCTGAGATGTATTGATTTGTTTAGAGTTTGTAGACACACACACTATACACCGATCAGGCATAACATTATGACAGGTGAAGTGAATAACACTGATTATCGTGTCAGTCATAATGATATGCCTGATCGGTGTATGTGCTGATGAACAGGTGTGTCTAGAACGTGTGGGCTGGACGGTGTGGACTGGACTGTGTGGGCTGGATGGTGTGGTGTGGGCTGGATGGTGTGGTGTGGGCTGGGCTCTGTGGGCTGGGCTCTGTGGGCTGGGCTCTGTGGGCTGGGCTCTGTGGGCTGGGCTCTGTGGGCTGGGCTCTGTGGGCTGGGCTCTGTGGGCTGGGCTCTGTGGGCTGGGCTCTGTGGGCTGGGCTCTGTGGGCTGGGCTCTGTGGGCTGGGCTCTGTGGGCTGGACTCTGTGGGCTGGACTCTGTGGGCTGGACTCTGTGGGCTGGACTCTGTGGGCTGGACTCTGTGGGCTGGACTCTGTGGGCTGGACTCTGTGGGCTGGGCTCTGTGGGCTGGACTCTGTGGGCTGGACTCTGTGGGCTGGACTCTGTGGGCTGGACTCTGTGGGCTGGACTCTGTGGGCTGGACTCTGTGGGCTGGACTCTGTGGGCTGGACTCTGTGGGCTGGCTCGTGAGTGTGAATGAATGGCGTCTCAGCGCTGTAGCAGGTTTTTGTGGTAATGTTCACCTGGAGTAGCGGCGTTCTCCTCGACAGCAGCGATGACAGAAGACCAGCAGGGCGGACAGGACCATCAACGTCCCGCCGGCGAACACGCACAGCATCACCAGCAGCAGGACGTAGTTCTCCTGTGAGCCCGACACCAGAGGCACGTCCTGTTATATGCACACGTGTGTCAGTCTGAGATCAGTGTCGCCACACATCAGTGCCTTTCAATGAGAGCTTTCTACTTCTGTGCATTTCCTCCAGTGTACGAGTCAGGAGGCGGAAGATCAGAGACATGAGGCTGGACTCAGACAACCAACCAGAACACCCAAGAGACACGCGTCAGTGGGATTTTTATTGCATCATTCGCTTTTTATTGTATTTCTAACTTGAGTCAAATCTCTTAATGGAACAAAATCTATTAATATTTATAACTAAACCGATTAATATTTAGAACAAAACGTATTAATAGAGTTAAAAAACGATTACACTTTACAATAGCGTTTCAGATTTTTTTTGTTTTTATAATTGATGAACTTTACACAGTTATTGAACTGAACTGAGCTGAACTGAATAATGACTGTGGATCTGAATGTGTCTCATTTTTGATGAGGTTTCATCACTGATTCTGTTTATGACTGTGAATGATCTGTACTGTATGAAGTGCTGGACAAATAAATGTCACTTGACTTTCTAATTCACCATAATTATTCCACTAATGCTGTCAGATTAAAAAAAATGATCATGTCATCGTTTACTCAACATCATATTGTTCAAACCTTGACTCACTTTCTTCAGAAAAGAGATATTTTGATAAATGTGTTGTTTCTGTCCATATAATGAAAGTCCTACAGGTTTGACATGAGAACGAGTAGATGATCATTTCATGGGTAACGCGTGTGTCCTACTGCAGCACTGATGTACTGTAATACACTGTAACTTCATTAAATATACATTATTCATCTGCAGAATGTACAGTATTGCAACATCTGATCGTTCTTGAGTGTCTCAGCAGCGCTGGATAATACAATTAACTCTGAGAGAGATGATTGATTAATAAGTGCTGACTGTTCATAATCAAAAGTCTGATGAAAGATCTTCAGTTCGATCTCTGCGTCTCTCTGAATGCGAAACTAGGACACAGAGTGCGCTAAAATTAGAGACAGAATAAGGCGTGTGTGTGGTGAATCTGATTCCAATTTCTGAGGAGAAATCAACCTGAATGTGAAACATTATCAGCGATCTGTGTCTTTAATGTGTGATAAAAACAAGCTCCTCCAAGGGGTTTCCCTCATGTGAGGTCAATCTGTCCTTCCAGTGGGAGCGACACGGATCAGTGTCTCCATGGCAACAGCCTCACCTGAGGAACTTCCTCATTAAATTGCAGAGGAAATACATCAGCCTTCAGATCAATCCATATACACTATGTAGAATGTATAACATGAATAAAATATATATTTTTTTTAAATCATGGACAGTATATTTCAAGTGAAATATCCAAAATAGATTAAGTATAATAGCCTCTAAAAAAGTATATAAATAAACACAAGCAAAAAGGACACACACTGAGTTCCTCTTGTATGTGTCACGGGTGACGTGATGTTAAACACACAATAACTCAAGCTGTTCTTGTTTTTCTCGTCCGCAGCGAATGCACTTGGAAAGAAGCAGATTCTCTCTCACACTGAGTTTTCACTGCAGAAATGCCAAACGAGAGAGAAAAGCTCTTAGTCTGCAGTTTTCCAGCGGCAGCGAAGCCATTTCTCACGCTGATGTTCTGCAAGTTTGTGTGTGTTACCCATGTTACCCAATACTGATGATAATAACCTGCGTGTGTGTGTGTGCAGTGTTAGAGTTGTGATTGCTGTACTCACAGTGGTGAGGCGGGTCTGTAATGGAGACTCATCACTCATTGTCCAAAAGCGTGTGTGAGACGCCTGCAAGAACAGAGAAAACGACGAGTGAGTGAGTGAGTGTGCGAGTGAGTGAGTGTATGTGCGCGAGTAAGCAAGTGAGTGAGTGAGCGTGTGAGTGAATGAGTGAGTGAGTGTGTGTGTGTGTGTGAGTGAGTGAGTGAGTGAGTGAGTGAGTGAGTGAGTGAGTGAGTGAGTGAGTGAGTGAGTGTGTGTGTGTGTGTGTGTGAGTGAGTGAGTGAGTGAGTGAGTGGTGAGTGAGTGTGAGAGTGTGTGTGTGAGTGAGTGAATGAGTGATTGTGTGAGTGAGTGAGTGATTGTGTGAGTGAGTGTGAGAGTAGTATGTGTGTGAGCGAGTGTGAGTGAGTGAGTGAGTGAGTGAGTGAGTGAGTGAGGAGGAGTGAGTGAGTGAGTGAGTGAACGAGTGTGTGAGTGAGTGAGTGAGTGAGTGAGTGAGTGAGTGAGTGAATGTGTGTGTGTGTGTGTGAGTGAGTGAGTGAGTGTGAGAGTAGTGTGTGTGAGTGAGTGAATGAGTGATTGTGTGAGTGAGTGAGTGATTGTGTGAGTGAGTGTGAGAGTAGTATGTGTGTGAGCGAGTGTGAGTGAGTGAGTGAGTGAGTGAACGAGTGTGTGAGTGAGTGAGTGAGTGAGTGAGCGAGTGAGCGAGTGAGTGAGTGAGTGTGAGTGTGAGTGTGAGTGAGTGTGTGAGTGAGTGTGACAGTGAGTGAGTGTGTGAGTGAGTGAGTGTGTGTGTGAGCGAGTGTGAGAGTGAGTAGTGTGTGTGAGCGAGTGTGAGTGAATGAGTGAGTGAATGTGAGAGTGAGTGAGTGAGTGTGAGAGTGAGTGAGTAGTGTGTGTGTGAGTGAGTGTGAGAGTGAGTAGTGTGTGTGTGAGTGTGACAGTGAGTGAGTGAGTGAGTGAGTGTGTGAGCAAGTGTGAGAGTGAGTGAGTAGTGTGTGTGCGAGTGTGACAGTGTGTGAGTGAGTGTGTGAATGAGTGAGTGAGTGTGAGAGTGAGTCAGTGTGTGTGTGAGCGAGTATGAGTGTGAGTGAGTGTGAGAGTGAGTAGTGTGTGTGAGCGAGTGTGAGTGAGTGTGTGAGTAAGTGTGAGAGTGAGTAGTGTGTATGTGAGCGAGTGAGTGAGTGTGAGAGTGTGTGAGTGAGTGTCTGTGTGAGCGAGTGTGAGTGGAGTGAGTGTGTGAGTGAGTGAGCGAGCGTGCGTGTGTGTGAGTGAGTGAGTGTGAGAGTAGTGTGTGTGTGTGAGAGAGTGTGTGAGTGAGCGAGTGTGAGTGAACGAGTGAGTGAGTGAGTGAGTGAGTGTGAGTGAGTGTGAGTGAGTGTGAGAGTGAGTAGTGTGTGTGTGAGCGAGTGTGAGTGAGTGGTGGAGTGAGTGAGTGAGTGAGTGAGCGAGTGTGTGAGTGAGTGAGCGAGTGAGCGAGTGTGAGAGTGAGTGAGTAGTGTGTGTGTGAGCGAGTGTGACAGTGAGTGAGTGTGTGAGTGAGTGAGTGTGTGTGTGAGCGAGTGTGAGTGAGTGTGTGAGCGAGTGAGTGAATGTGAGAGTGAGTGAGTGTGAGAGTGAGTGAGTAGTGTGTGTGTGAGCGAGTGTGAGAGTGAGTAGTGTGTGTGTGAGTGTGACAGTGAGTGAGTGAGTGAGTGAGTAGTGTGTGTGTAAGTGAATGAGTGATTGTGTGAGTGAGTGAGTGAGTGAGTGAGTGAGTGATTGTGTGAGTGAGTGTGAGAGTAGTATGTGTGTGAGCGAGAGTGAGTGAGCGAGTAGTGTGTGTGTGAGCGAGTGTGACAGTGAGTGAGTGTGTGAGTGAGTGAGTGTGTGTGTGAGCGAGTGTGAGTGAGTGTGAGAGTGAGTAGTGTGTGTGCGAGTGTGAGTGAATGAGTGAGTGAATGTGAGAGTGAGTGAGTGAGTGTGAGAGTGAGTGAGTAGTGTGTGTGTGAGTGAGTGTGAGAGTGAGTAGTGTGTGTGTGAGTGTGACAGTGAGTGAGTGAGTGAGTGTGTGAATGAGTGAGTGAGTGTGTGTGTGTGAGCGAGTGTGAGAGTGAGTGAGTGAGTGAATGAGAGTGAGTGTGTGAGTTTGTGAGTGAGTAGTGTGTGTGTGAGCGAGTGTGACAGTGAGTGAGTGTGTGAGTGAGTGAGTGTGTGTGTGAGCGAGTGTGAGTGAGTGTGAGAGTGAGTAGTGTGTGTGAGCGAGTGTGAGTGAATGAGTGAGTGAATGTGAGAGTGAGTGAGTGAGTGTGAGAGTGAGTGAGTAGTGTGTGTGTGAGTGAGTGTGAGAGTGAGTAGTGTGTGTGTGAGTGTGACAGTGAGTGAGTGAGTGAGTGAGTGAGTGTGTGAATGAGTGAGTGAGTGTGTGTGTGTGAGCGAGTGTGAGAGTGAGTGAGTGAATGTGAGAGTGAGTGAGTGAGTGAGTGAGTGAGTGTGTGTGAGCAAGTGTGAGAGTGAGTGAGTAGTGTGTGTGCGCGAGTGTGACAGTGTGTGAGTGTGTGAATGAGTAAGTGAGTGTGAGAGTGAGTAGTGTGTGTGAGCGAGTGTGTGAGTGAGCAAGCAAATGAGTGAGAGCAAGCGTGTGTGTGCGAGCGAGCGAGTGAGCATATGTGTGCGTTTGAGCGAGTGTGTGTAAGTGAGTGAGTGAGCGAGCGAGCGTGTGTGTGCGAGCGAGCAAGCGAGTGTGTGTGTGTGTGTGTGTGTGTGTGTGTGTGTGAGTGAGTGTGTGTGAGCAATTGTGTGTGTTCGTTCTAATGGGTCACAGACAGCAGAGAAACACTATAAGCCTAATTCCAAAATGGATTAAATTCATTATTTTCCTAAAAATTCTACAAACAATACCCCATAATGACAACGTGAAAGAAGTTTGTTTGAAATATCTGCAAATTTATTAAAAATAAAAAATGAAAAAAAATCATGTCCATCAGTATTCCCAGCCTTTGCCATGACACTCAACACTGAGCTCAGGTGCTCCTGTTTCCTCTGATCATCCTTGAGATGTTCGTACAGCTCGACTGGAGTCCACCTGTGGTTAATTCAGCTGATTGGACAAGATTTGGAAGGCACACACCTGTCTATATAAGGTCCCACAGTTAACAGTGCATGTCAGAGCACAAACCAAGCCATGAAGTCCAAGGGATTGTCTGTAGACCTCTGAGACAGGATTATATTGAGGCACAGATCTGGGGAATGGCACAGGAACATTTCTGCAGCTGAAGGTCCCAATGAGCACAGTGGCCTCCATCATCCGGACATGGAAGAAGTTTTGGACCACCAAGACTCTTCCCGGCCAAAATGAGTGATGGGGGAGAAGGGCCTTAGTCAGGGAGGTGACCAAAAGCCTGATGGTCACTCTGACAAAGCTCCAGCGTTTCTCGGTGGAGAGAGGAGAACAACCATCTCTGCAGCTCTCCACCAATCAGGCCTGTGTGGGAGAGAGGCCAGACGGAAGCCACTCCTCAGGGAAAGGCATATGACAGTCTGCCTGGAATTTGCCAAAAGGCTCCTGAAGGACTCTCAGACCATGAGAAACAAAATTCTCTGGTCTGATGAAACAAAGATTGAACACTTTGGCCTGAATGGAGGAAACCAGGCTCTGCTCATCCCCTGGCCAATCCCATCCCTACAGTGAAGCATGGTGGGGGCAG
>CM031944.1:15458795-15478795 GCA_018749465.1 Paracanthobrama guichenoti
TTTAAGGGTAAAGTTAGGGACAGGTGTGGTGGTGTGGGTAAGTTTAAGGGTAAAGTTAGGGACAGGTGTGGTGTGTGAGTAAGTTTAAGGGGGTAAAGTTAGGGACAGGTGTGGTGGTGTGTGGTGTTAGTTTAAGGGCAAAGTTAGGGACAGGTGTGGTGGTGTGGGTAAGTTTAAGGCAAAGTTAGGGACAGGAGTGGTGGTGTGGGTTAGTTTAAGGGTAAAGTTAGGGACAGGTGTGGTGGTGTGTGGGTTAGTTTAAGGGTAAAGTTAGGGACAGGAGTGGTGGTGTGGGTTAGTTTAAGGCAAAGTTAGGGACAGGTGTGGTGGTGTGGGTAAGTTTAAGGGCAAAGTTAGGGACAGGTGTGGTGGTGTGGGTGAGTTTAAGGGTAAAGTTAGGGGACAGGTGGTGGTGGTGTGGTTAGTTTAAGGGTAAAAGTTAGGGACAGGAGTGGTGGTGTGGTTAGTTTAAGGGCAAAGTTAGGGACAGGTGTGGTGGTGTGGGTTAGTTTAAGGGCAAAGTTAGGGACAGGAGTGGTGGTGTGGGTTAGTTTAAGGGTAAAGAGTTAGTTATTGGTGTGGGTAGTTTAAGGGCAAGGTGACAGGTGGTGTGGTGTGTAAGTTTAAGGGTAAAGTTAGGGACAGGTGTGGTGGTGGTGTGAGTTTAAGGTGGGACAGGAGTGGTGGTGTGGGTTAGTTTAAGGGTAAAGTTAGGGACAGGTGTGGTGGTGTGGGTTAGTTTAAGGGTAAAGTTAGGGACAGGTGGTGGTGGGTTAGTTTAAGGGTAAAGTTAGGGACAGGAGTGGTGGTGTGGGTTAGTTTAAGGGCAAAGACAGGAGGTGTGGTGGTGTGGGTTAGTTTAAGGGTAAAGTTAGGGACAGGTGTGGTGGTGTGGGTTAGTTTAAGGGTAAAGTTAGGGACAGGTGGTGGTGTGGGTTAGTTTAAGGGTGTTAGGGACAGGTGTGTGGTGTGGGTTAGTTTAAAGGTAAAGTTAGGGACAGGTGTGTGGTGGGACAAGGGTGTGGTGGTGTGGTGTAAGTTTAAGGGTAAAGTTAGGACAGGTGTGGTGGTGTGTGTAAGTTTAAGGTGTGGTGTGGTGGTGTGGGTTAGTTTAAGGGTAAAGTTAGGGACAGGTGTGGTGGTGTGGTTAGTTTAAGGGCAAAGTTAGGGACAGGAGTGGTGGTGTGGGTTAGTTTAAGGCAAAGTTAGGGACAGGAGTGGTGGTGTGGGTTAGTTTAAGGGTAAAGTTAGGTGTGGTGGTGTGGTGGTGTGGACAGTTGTGGTGGTGTGGGTGAGTTAGGGAAATAGGAGGTGGTGGTGGTGTGGGTTAGTTTAAGGACAGGTTAGTGGTGGTGTGGTGGTGTGGGTTTAAGGGCAAAGAGGGACAGGTGTGGTGGTGTGGGTTAGTTTAAGGGCAAAGTTAGGGACAGGTGTGGTGGTGTGGGTTAGTTTAAGGGGTAAAGTTAGGACACAGGTGTGGTGGTGTGGGTAAAAGGGCAAAGGGACAGGTGTGTTGGTGTGGGTAAGTTTAAGGGTAAAGTTAGGGACAGGTGTGGTGGTGTGGGTGAGTTTAAGGGTAAAGTTAGGGACAGGTGTGGTGGTGTGGGTTAGTTTAAGGGCAAAGTTAGGGACAGGAGTGGTGGTGTGGGTTAGTTTAAGGCAAAGTTAGGGACAGGTGTGGTGGTGTGGGTTAGTTTAAGGCAAAGTTAGGGACAGGAGTGGTGGTGTGGGTTAGTTAGGGTAGCAGGACAGGTGTGGTGGTGTGGGTTAGTTTAAGGGTAAAGTTAGGGACAGGTGTGGTGGTGTGGGTTAGTTTAAGGGCAAAGTTAGGGACAGGAGTGGTGGTGTGGGTTAGTTTAAGGGTAAAGTTAGGGACAGGTGTGGTGGTGTGGGTTAGTTTAAGGGTAAAGTTAGGGACAGGAGTGGTGGTGTGGGTTAGTTTAAGGGTAAAGTTAGGGACAGGTGTGGTGGTGTGGGTTAGTTTAAGGGTAAAGTTAGGGACAGGTGTGGTGGTGTGGAGTTAGTTTAAGGGTAAAGTTAGGACAGGTGTGGTGGTGTGGGTTAGTTTAAGGGTAAAGTTAGGGACAGGTGTGGTGGTGTGGGTTAGTTTAAGGGTAAAGTTAGGGACAGGTGTGGTGGTGTGGGTTAGTTTATGGGCAAAGTTAGGGACAGGTGTGGTGGTGGGTGGGTTTAAGTTTAGGGAGGGTGGTGGTGTGGGTTGCTTAAGGAGGTGTAAAGTTAGGGACAGGTGTGGTGGTGTGGGTTAGTTTAAGGGTAAAGTTAGGGACAGGTGTGGTGGTGTGGGTTAGTTTAAGGGCAAAGTTAGGGACAGGAGTGGTGGTGTGGTTAGTTTAAGGGTAAAGTTAGGCGCAGGTGTGGTGGTGGGTTAGTTTAAGGGTAAAGTTAGGGACAGGTGTGGTGGTGTGGGTTAGTTTAAGGGTAAAGTTAGGCGCAGGTGTGGTGGTGTGGGTTAGTTTAAGGGTAAAGTTAGGGACAGGAGTGGTGGTGTGGGTTAGTTTAAGGGTAAAGTTAGGCGACAGTGTGGTGGTGGTTAGTTTAAGGGTAAAGTTAGGGACAGGAGTGGTGGTGTTAGTTTAAGGGTACAGGGACAGGTGGTGGTGTGGGTTAGTTTAAGGGTAAAGTTAGGGACAGGTGTGAGTGGTGTGGGTAAGTTTAAGGGTAAAGTTAGGCACAGGTGTGGTGGTGTGGGGTAGTTTAAGGGTAAAGTTAGGGACAGGTGTTGTTGTGTGAGTAAGTTTAAGGGCAAAGTTAGGGACAGGTGTGGGTGTGGGTGAGTTTAAGGGTAAAGTTAGGGACAGGTGTGGTGGTGTGGGTAAGTTTAAGGGTAAAGTTAGGGACAGGAGTGGTGGTGTGGGTTAGTTTAAGGGTAAAGTTAGGGACAGGAGTGGTGGTGTGGGTTAGTTTAAGGGTAAAGTTAGGGACAGGAGTGGTGGTGTGGGTTAGTTTAAGGGTAAAGTTAGGCACAGGTGTGGTGGTGTGGGTAAGTTTAAGGGTAAAGTTAGGGACAGGTGTGGTGGTGTGGGTGAGTTTAAGGGCAAAGTTAGGGACAGGTGGTGGTGGTGTGGGGAGTTAGTTTAAGGGTAAAGTTAGGGACAGGAGTGGTGGTGGTGGGTTAGTTTAAGTTAGGGACAGGTGTGGTGGTGTGGGTTAGTTTAAGGGCAAAGTTAGGGACAGGAGTGGTGGTGTGGGTTAGTTTAAGGGTAAAGTTAGGCACAGGTGTGGTGGTGTGGGTAAGTTTAAGGCAAAGTTAGGGACAGGTGTTGTGAGTGTGAAAGTTTAAGGGTAAAGTTAGGGACAGGTGTGGTGGTGTGGGTGAGTTTAAGGGTAAAGTTAGGGGCAGGTGGTGGTGGTGTGGGGTTAGTTTAAGGGTAAGTTAGGGACAGGTGTGGTGGTGTGGGTTAGTGGTGGGACAGGAGTGTGGTGTGGTTAGTTTAAGGGCAAAGGCTTAGGCGCAGGTGTGGTGGTGTGGGTTAGTTTAAGGGTAGTTAGGGACAGGTGTGGTGGTGTGGGTTAGTTTAAGGGTAAAGTTAGGGACAGGAGTGGTGGTGTGGGTTAGTTTAAGGGTAAAGTTAGGGACAGGTGTGGTGGTGTGGGTTAGTTTAAGGGTAAAGTTAGGGACAGGTGTGGTGGTGTGGGTAAGTTTAAGGGTAAAGTTAGGCACAGGTGTGTGGTGTGGGTGTTTAAGGCAAAGTTAGGGACAGGTGTTGTTGTGTGAGTAAGTTTAAGGGTAAAGTTAGGGACAGGTGTGGTGGTGTGGGTGAGTTTAAGGGTAAAGTTAGGGACAGGTGTGGTGGTGTGGGTAAGTTTAAGGGTAAAGTTAGGGACAGGAGTGGTGGTGTGGGTTAGTTTAAGGGTAAAGTTAGGGACAGGAGTGGTGGTGTGGGTTAGTTTAAGGGTAAAGTTAGGGACAGGAGTGGTGGTGTGGGTTAGTTTAAGGGTAAAGTTAGGCACAGGTGTGGTGGTGTGGGTAAGTTTATGGGGTAAAGTTAGGGACAGGTGTGGTGGTGTGGGTGAGTTTAAGGGTAAAGTTAGGGGCAGGTGGTGGTGGTGTGGGTTAGTTTAAGGGTAAAGTTAGGGACAGGAGTGGTGGTGTGGGTTAGTTTAAGGGTAAAGTTAGGGACAGGTGTGGTGGTGTGGGTTAGTTTAAGGGTAAAGTTAGGGACAGGAGTGGTGGTGTGGGTTAGTTTAAGGGCAGGTGTGGTGGTGGTGTGGGTAAGTTTAGGTGTTAGGACAGGTGTGGTGTGAGTAAGTTTAAGGGTAAAGTTAGGGACAGGTGTGGTGGTGTGGGTGAGTTTAAGGGTAAAGTTAGGGGCAGGTGGTGGTGGTGTGGGTTAGTTTAAGGGTAAAGTTAGGGACAGGAGTGGTGGTGTGGGTTAGTTTAAGGGTAAAGTTAGGGACAGGTGTGGTGGTGTGGGTTAGTTTAAGGGTAAAGTTAGGGACAGGAGTGGTGGTGTGGGTTAGTTTAAGGGTAAAGTTAGGCGCAGGTGTGGTGGTGTGGAGTTAGTTTAAGGGTAAAGTTAGGGACAGGTGTGGTGGTGTGGGTTAAGGGTAAAGTTAGGGACAGGAGTGGTGGTGTGGGTTAAAAGGGTAGGGGACAGGAGTGGTGGTGTGGGTTAGTTTAAGGGTAAAGTTAGGGACAGGAGTGGTGGTGTGGGTTAGTTTAAGGGTAAAGTTAGGGACAGGAGTGGTGGTGTGGGTTAGTTTAAAGCAGTTAGGGACAGGTGTGGTGGTGTGGGTTAGTTTAAGGGTAAAGTTAGGGACAGGAGTGGTGGTGTGGTTTAAGGGTGGGGTGTGGTGGTGTGGGTTAGTTTAAGGGTAAAGTTAGGGACAGGAGTGGTGGTGTGGGTTAGTTTAAGGGTAAAGTTAGGCGCAGGTGTGGTGGTGTGGGTTAGTTTAAGGGTAAAGTTAGGGACAGGTGTGGTGGTGTGGGTTAGTTTAAGGGTAAAGTTAGGCGCAGGTGTGGTGGTGTGGGTAAGTTTAAGGCAAAGTTAGGGACAGGTGTGGTGGTGTGGGTAAGTTTAAGGGTAAAGTTAGGGACAGGAGTGGTGGTGTGGGTTAGTTTAAGGGTAAAGTTAGGCGCAGGTGTGGTGGTGTGGGTTAGTTTAAGGGTAAAGTTAGGGACAGGTGTGGTGGTGTGGGTTAGTTTAAGGGTAAAGAAGGCGCAGGTGTGGTGGTGTGGGTTAGTTGTTAGGGACAGGAGTGGTGGTGGGGTTAGTTTAAGGGTTAAGAAGCGCAGGTGTGGTGGTGTGGGTTAGTTTAAGGGCAAGTTAGGGACAGGTGTGGTGGTGTGGGTTAGTTTAAGGGCAAAGAAGTGTGTGGTGGTGTGGGTAAGTTTAAGGGTAAAGTTAGGGACAGGTGTGGTGGTGTGGGTAAGTTTAAGGGTAGGGTTAGGTGTAAGGGAAGTGTCAACATTGTAATTATAAATGTAACTACAGAAATTAATTACAGATGTAATCACATGCAGGTAATTTTTAATGTAATGTAAGTACAATGTAAAAACATGTATGTACACATTAAGTGCATTGTATCAAATGATTAATTCAAATGTTAGTACATAGTAGTTAAGGCCAGCTAATATAAAGTGGGTCCCCGATAAAATATATATTTTTTTAAATAACTATTTATTTTTTTCTCATTTATAAACATTCATTTAAATCATTGTTCAAACCATTTAAGTTATGAAATGTCTATATTCTACAATTCTACAGAGCTGTGCAAGTGTAATTTCCCCAAATCAAATCACCTTTATTTATACAGCGCTTTTAACAAGTCCAGTTGTTTCAGAGCAGCTTCACATTGTTAACAGGAAAATAATGCAACAGAATTTGTACAGCCGTTCTGGTGAAACGGTGATGTTATCCAGCTCATTTCAGTATCATATAGTGTCAATGCGGGCAGATCGGTAATTTAGATGAGATTTAGGAGTCCCCAAGAAGGAAATAATGTGATCATGTTATCAATTACAGTGCCAATCCAGTCCAATTACAATCCGAGAATAAAATCATAGTGTTTGAATTATTTAATGAAATGCTTTAACTGTTATGAATGATCATCATCGCATCGGAAGGGGGTGGGCGGAGCGCTGCGTGCGCGTGGGTGTTACGAGCGGGCAGCTGATTGACTGGCACAAGAAGGGAAGCGTGAGCGCTAACGCCATTGGCTGTTTGTGGTGGTGGTGGGCGGGAACTGTCAGCTGCGAAGTCGCAACAAATGTAGCAGCAGCAGAAACGCTACAATCACACGCACACACACTTACGGTGGAGCAAGCCATCGGTTTAGATTAACAGAATAAAGAGGTACGTTACGCGTGGAAAATCAGGCACTTTTTCCTACGAATATTTGGATCCTAATGGCCTGTTGATATTGACATTTTGGAGTCTTTCTGTGCCGTTCCTGTGGAGACTTTGGAGAGAGCAGAAGCACCGACGCGGAAGGAATATTGCGTGTATCACGGGATAATCGGATGGAGCGGAACACCGAGGCGCGGAGCTGTAGCAGGTCCCGGTGTCCGGAGCTCCTCCACAGCGACGCATCCATGAAGGTATCGATCCACTCCACCACAGGAAGCCGCTTTGAGCTGTCCGTTCCCCCGGAGGAGACCGTGGACGGGCTGAAGAGGAGACTGGCGGAGAAGCTCCGGGTTCCCAAAGACCGCCTGCTGCTGCTGCACCGAGACGCGTGAGTGCGGGCGCGCCGGGGGTCCGGGGTCCGCTCGGGAGGATCCTAACGGGGTCAGCGGGGGTAGTTTGGGATGCAGCCTCTAATATTTATATTACGTTATTATTATTTAATTATAAAGGAATTGTATCACGCTTTAATGGTAAAGGCATGACCGACGCCGGTTTATTTCATTGTAATGATTGAATCACCAGCACGCGCTAAAAGCGAAGCTGACGGTCTACTGTGCAACTCATTTAAATGATAAAGAACGCGTACTACCATAAAACATCACCATAAGGGCAAAGGTTTAAAGTCTGCACCTTCATGAATGTGTGTTCTAATGATGATTGATCTGAGAGCTGATCATCACATCCAGTCCAGTCAGCGTTACACACTCACAGCAGCTTTACTGTAATAACACATGCATCTGTCAGTGTTGCGTGCCGGAGAGGTGCATGATGGGAATGCCAATGCTTGTGTTGTCCGTCTCCAGGAGGTTGAACTCAGGGAAGCTGCTGGATTCCGGTGTGGTGGACGGAAGCAGACTGACTCTGATGCCCACTGTTGAAGCCGGGCTGATGGTATGAAACGCCTCATAAATCACATCTTCACCTTTACACACCTCAGGATGCCAACACTGACTGTGAATCACCAACAGCACGACAGCTTCACATAATAAACAGGAATATAACAGAATCAATGATGCAAACTTCATCAATTATTACACAAAATCAGATTCTGCTGTAAAGAATCATTAATCAGATTGATTCAGTTCAGTGTCGATTCAGTTCAGTAACTGTAAAGTGAATCACTTATTAAATGAGTTCAATAATTCATATTGTGTTGATTCAGTTCAATTCATAATCAATTATGAATAATTTCAATAGTGTCATTTATTAAGCTTAATTCATATTCTGTGTTGATTCAATTCAGTTCAATAACTGTTCATGTTGCAAATTTAATCAATTATGAATCAAATTCAATGTCAATTGTGTCATTTATTCAGATCAGTTCGTTTTAATGTTAATTCAATTAACAGTTGATGTTGTTAATTTCAATGACTAGGAATCAAATTCAGGTTTCAGTAGTGTCATTCAGATCCAGATCAATTCAGATATAGATCAGTTCAGATTCAATTCAGATCGATAAGTGTTGGTGTTGCAAGTTTCACTAATTATGAATCAAATTCAGTTTCAGTTGCGTCATTTAGATCAATTCAGTTCCACATTCATTTCAGATTCATTTCAGATTCAATTCAGATCAATAAGTGTTGGTGTTGCAAGTTTCATCAATTATGAATCAAATTCAGTTTCAGTAGTGTCATTCAGATCGATTCACATTCAGATCAATTTGGATTCAGATCAATTCACATTCAGATCGATTCAGATCGATTCAGATCAATTCAGTTCAATAACAGTTGATGTTGCGAATTTCATTGACTAGGAATCAAATTCAGTTTTGGTAGTGTCATTTAGATCAATTCAGATCCACATTCAATTCAGATTCAATTCAGATTCATTTCAGATTCAATTCAGATCAATAAGTGTTGGTGTTGCAAGTTTCATCAATTATGAATCAAATTCAGTGTCAGTAGTGTCATTCAGATCGTTTCAGTTCAATAGCATCCGTTCCAGGTCTTTTATCCACACACACATGAAGAGCTGCTCAGCTTGTGATGATGGTGTGTGTGTGTGTGTGTGTTTGCAGTCGCAGTCGTGGCGGCCGGAGCAGTCAGTCCTGCAGGCGCTGGAGAGTCTCACAGATGCACAGGTGAAGCTCTCGCTGCGGTCACACACTTCCTCTTCTACCAGCACACACTCATTCACAAGAACTCACACAATGACTATTCTAATGAGTTTGCATTTCTAGTTTGAATATAACTAGAGAAATACGCCCACACGTGTGTACAAACACACTCTGCTCATTGAGAACAAGCGCTAAACTGCAGCATGTTCAATGTGTTTTGCTGTATTTGCATGTATGTAAATCACACCACAGGTCACGCATGTTTCACAGAACTCCAACATGAGATCATCTTCATAATGTTTTATGTTTAACAGATCATTAACTTTTGGAAAAAGAAAAGGTTTCTGTTTTTAAGAATCTTCCATTTCAGACCCTTCATGTAGCAGCTTCATCTGTGAAACCGTGAGTGTGTGAGTGTGTGTGTGTGTGAGTGAGTGTGAGAGTGAGTGTGAGTGAGTGTGAGTGAGTGAGTGTGAGTGAGTGAGTGTGAGTGAGTGAGTGTGAGTGAGTGAGTGTGAGTGAGAGTGTGTGAGTGAGTGTGAGTGAGAGTGTGTGAGTGAGTGTGAGTGAGGTGTGGTGAGTGTGTGTGAGTGAGTGTGAGTGTGAGTGTGTGAGTGAGAGTGTGTGAGTGAGTGTGAGTGGTGTGGTGTGGTGGAGGTGAGTGAGTGGTGAGTGAGTGTGGTGAGTGTGAGTGTGAGTGAGTGAGTGTGAGTGAGTGAGTGAGTGAGTGAGTGAGTGTGTGAGTGAGTGAGTGAGTGAGTGAGTGGTGAGTGAGTGAGTGTGGAGTGAGTGTGAGTGAGTGTGGAGAGGTGTGTGAGGTGTGGTGTGAGTGAGGAGTGAGTGAGGTGTGAGTGAGTGAGGTGAGTGTGGTGAGTGTGAGTGAGTGAGTGAGTGTGAGTGGTGAGTGTGAGTGAGTGAGTGTGAGGAGTGAGTGTGAGAGTGAGTGTGAGAGTGTGGAGAGGTGAGAGAGTGTGAGGAGTGAGAGGAGTGAGTGAGTGAGAGGAGGAGTGAGTGAGTGTGTGAGAGTGTGTGGTGTGTGAGTGTGAGTGTGTGTGAGTGTGTGAGTGTGTGGAGTGTGGTGTGAGAGAGTGTGAGTGAGGAGGTGAGGAGGAGTGAGTGTGAGTGAGTGAGTGTGAGGAGTGTGAGTGTGGTGGAGTGAGTGAGTGTGAGTGTGTGTGAGTGTGGAGGAGTGAGGTGTGTGAGTGTGTGTGAGTGTGAGTGAGTGAGGAGTGTGTGTGTGTGTGTGTGTGTGTGTGTGTGTGTGAGTGTGTGTGAGTGCGTGTGTGAGTGCGTGTGTGAGTGCGTGTGTGAGTGCGTGTGTGAGTGCGTGTGTGAGTGCGTGTGTGAGTGCGTGTGTGAGTGCGTGTGTGAAGTTGAAGTTGAAGTTTATTCGTCATTACACATGTACAAGTACAGTATAACGAAATGAAGTTTGGAGCAAGCCTCCGGGCCGCAGCCGATTATTCAGGTGTGAGTGCGTGTGTGAGTGCGTGTGTGAGTGCGTGTGTGAGTGCATGTGTGAGGGAGTGTGTGTGAGTGTGAGTGAGCGCGTGAGTGAGCGCGTGAGTGAGCGCGTGAGTGAGCGTGGAGTGGCGCGTGAGAGAGCGTGGCAGAGAGAGCGCGTGAGTGAGAGCGTGAGAGAGCGCGAGAGTGCGCGTGAGGAGTGTGAGAGTGTGAGTGAGTGAGTGAGTGTGTGGTGCGAGTGTGTGGTGAGTGTGTGTGTGTGTGTGTGTGGAGCGAAGGCGTGGAGCGGAGCGTTGCGTGTGTGTGTGTGTGTGTGTGTGTGTGAGCGAGCGTTGCGTGTGAGTGTGTGTGAGTGTGAGTGTGAGTGTGAGAGAGTGTGTGAGTGTGTGAGCGAGCGTTGTGTGTGAGTGTGTGAGCGAGCGTTGTGTGTGAGTGTGTCTGTGAGCGAGCGTTGTGTGTGAGCGAGCGTTGTGTGTGTGTGAGCAAGTGTGTGTGTGTGTGTGTGTGAAGGCGAGTGTGTGTGTGTGTGTGTGTGTGTGTGTGAGCGAGCAAGTGTGTGTGTGTGTGTGTGTGAGCGAAAGTGTGTGTGTGTGTGTGTGTGTGTGTGAGCGAGCGTTGTGTGTGTGTGTGAGTGTGTGTGTGTGTGTGTGTGTGAGCGAGTGTTGCGTGTATGTGTGTGTGAGAGTGTATGTGTGTGTGTGCGCGTGTGTGTGCTCCGCCCTATCAGCGGGTCTGTGCGTCATTTTGGCAATGCTGAGCTGTTTGATGTCAGTTCAGCCTCCGTGTGTGTGTGTGTGTGTGTGTGTGTGTGTGTGTGTGTGGTTAGACTTGGAGAGAAACACTCAAGTATGAAAAATGATTTCCTAGAACAGACTCATGTTGAGCTCTTATTATAACCTCTGCAGTCTGTGTCACAGTTTACCTCTCTGAGGAACACGAGGGACGCTTTACTTAGAGCCTTCATATATAATGCATTAATTATATCGGGCTCATGAATAATTAGTTTAGCACATTATAATCATTCTCTATTCATTCTTACACATTTAGGAAGTATAATGCATTAAAACACATGACAAACAACCAGATGTAACAAGGAATTTGCAGGTATACTAATGCATTTTAACTTTGTTTATAATTATGCATGAAAAGATATAATGAATTATACATACAGGCTTTGAGTGAAGTGTTACCATGATCTTCAGTCAGTAAATGTGTCGTGATTTAAGAATGTTTAGATATTTGTGCTGGAAAATGTGTGCAGTGTGTGTGTGTGTGTTGAGCGAGAGCTGTTATCTGCTGTAAGATGTGGTTGGTGAAGCTGTAAGTATTTTTAACCTGGAAATCCTCCTGTGAAGTGTGTTAGAAGAGCCCTCGACAGAGCCTGTGACAGCTTCTGTTGTCTTGACACCGGTGTGTGTGTGTGTGTGTGTGTGTGTGTGTGTAGGTGGTGCTTCTGGAAGTTTGTTTTTGGTGAGACGGTTTTGGTTTGAGCGCGTTCACTTGTTCTCTGATGTTTTCTGAATGAAGCCGGTCTAGTAAAATGATGTGCATTTATGCTTAAAACAATGAGGACTTAATATCTTCAGTGATTTCTCTTCTCCAGTAAATGTCTTGATTTAAGAATGTTTAGATATTTGTGCTGGAACACAAGAGTAGTTTTCCTCCAGGTCATTGTTTCTCTCTCTCCTGTAAAGATCGTCTTGCTCTCGTCAGGGGAATCTCTGGCCTTTCCTTCCAGCGTCATTGGAAATCATTTGCTCTTAATAGCGTAGAGCGATCAATAGAGCTGCGGCCGCGCCGTTTACTTCAGACAGATCGCAGGACAACTGAAGACGCCGCATTGATCTCTGACGCTCGATGTTCATTAACCTCAGATGCAGATAAAGAATACTGACAGTCCTCATTTAAAGGGGTTTTCATTGTTTGAGGGATAAACCAGAGGCCTTCCGCTTTTTTAAATACTATTTTTAAAACCCATTTTGCTCCCATAATGTACACTATATTGCCAAAAGTGTTGTGACGCCATGCACATGAGCTTTAATGTCATCCCATTCTTAATCCGTAGGGTTTAATATGGAGTCGGCCCACCCTTTGCAGCTCTAACAGCTTCAGCTCTTCTGGGAAGGCTTTCCACAAGGTTTAGGAGTGTGTTTATGGGAATTTTTGACCATTCTTCTAGAAGCGCATTTGTGAGGTCAGACACTGATGTTGGACGAGAAGGCCTGGCTCGCAGTCTCCGCTCTAATTCATCCCAAAGGTGTTCTATCGGGATGAGGTCAGGACTGTGCAGGCCAGTCAAGTTCCTCCACACCAAACTCGCTCATCCATGTCTTTATGGACCGACGCTTTGTGCACTGGAGCGCAGTCATGTTGGGACAGGAAGGGGCCGTCCCCAAACTGTTCCTTTCACTGGAACTAAGGGGCCAAGCCCATCCCCTGAAAAACAATCCCACCCCATAATCCCCCCTCCACCAAACTTTACACTTGGCACAATGCAGTCAGGCAAGTCCCGGTCTCCTGGCAACCGCCAAACCCAGACTCGTCCATGGGATCGTCAGACAGAGAAGCGTGATTGGTCACTCCAGAGAACACGTCTCCACTGCTCTAGAGTCCAGTGGCGGCGTGCTTTACACCACTGCATCCCACGCTTTGCATTGCACTTGGTGATGTAAGGCTTGGATGAGCTGCTCGCCCATGGAAACCCATTCCATGAAGCTCTCTACGCACTGTTCTTGAGCTCATCTGAAGGCCTCAGAGTGTGCTTTTCAGAAGGAGGGGCTTCATAGAGACAGAAACTAAACAGAGTGTTACTGACAGACTGGGAAGAGAGGAGCCGCAACAATGGAGAATATCAAGTCAAGTCAAGTTGAGCTTTATTGTCATTCTGCTACATGTGGGGACATACAGTGGAACGAAATGTCATGCCTCACAGGACCACGGTGCTACATAAGTACAGACATACAACCATGAAGTAAAACACTATAAAGCTATACATAACTAACCTACTGACAGATTTGACTATAAATAAATGAATATGAGGAAATAATCAACATTCAACCAGGAAAACCTGCTCTAGTAGAGCTCAAACAGAGGGTATGACAGGTGCTTGACAGATAAGAGGGATTTAATGTGCATAATAAGAGCAGGAAGAAGCTGTAAATATTTACATTTTAAAAAGTGTTTAATGTGCATCATATGATTGTTTGTGGGTCGTGTGAGTCGGTCCGTCTGCTGTCGAGAGATCGAGATGATTTAAACACACCAAAGCCGTTTGCATGATCATGATCGTGATCGCTCCAGCCTTTCATTTGCCACCCATCTTTGTGACTGAAGTGGTCAGTGACTCAGAGTCGTGCCTCGCTCGTTCATTCACATCAGATACACTCACACTCACACACTACAAGAATCTTGGGTTTCACAGGCTCACACTGTTCTTCCTCAGTGTTTCTGTCTCCTTTCCAGCACAAATATCTAGATTACCAAGGTTTTCCTGCTTGAATGTTGATTATTTCCTCATATTGTGTGTGTGTGTGTAATCAGTGCGTGCGTGCGTGCGTGTGTGTGTGTGTGTGTGTGTGTAATCAGTGCGCGTGCGTGCGTGTGTGTGTGTGTGTGTGAGTGCACACGTGCCTGTGTGTGTAATAAGCAGAATGTGTGTGTGTGTTGAGCACCTCCTGTAGGCTCATATTACTAACACGCCCTTTAAATAACACACAAACACTGCACTATTGACTTTAGAGCAGGTTTGTGTTGGTCAATGGTCAGTGGTTTTCAGTTCCTCACAATAGCAGCGCTCCAACAATGCTCCTGAACACACCTGGTGTTCAGACCAGACGCCCATGGGTGAACAGATGCTCCAGTGCGTTTGATATTTAAACACCGTGGAGCTGGACGTGAGCATGAGAACTGAGTCCGGCTGAGACTAGCAGAACACACTTGCGTCACGCCTGGCGTCACATTGCGCCCGGTGTGTGATAGAACCCAGAGTGTAGTGTTTTCTGAGAACAGAAGCGTTCTGGTCCTGACTCTCCTCAAACACACTCGTGCTCCAGCTCTCTCTTTAGTTTCAGGGCGTTTGAGTTCGTCTCCGCCTCTCATATCACACTCTCCATCTGCATAGCAGCCGGTGTGACGTTATGTAATCCACTTTAAACTAGACGAGTGTCGTATTGCCACACTCAGAGGGTTGCTTGGGTGTTTCCTCCTAGTTTGCTGATTTCCAAACCTGTGCAGTGAGCAGTCATTGTATAAATCTGTGAATGTCCGGGTTGACGTCACACAACGCCTCTAATCTTAAGGCTTTAGTTGCACTTCTTCAGGATTCTACTTTATCAAATGATGACAGAGTAGTACCCATGTGTTTTTAGTTTGTCTAACTATGCACCATTATATGGTTTATTTTAGCACTGGTAACACTCATTAGTTTGTGTGTTTTGTAAAGCGTCACCTGTGTGTGATGTTCTCTGCAGTTGGCCAGCACAGATGTTTCTGTCGTGACGCGTCAGTCACACTGCTTTACAAAGTACCAGCCCACAATTTCTGAGAATTGCAAATGCACTGGAGGTAACAGTTGTGCGTTTCCCAGCCTGCTCTGCTGCCGGCTTCACCCACACCAGTGACTGATATCTGAGACTGAAGCGTCACATGCCTAACACACTGACACACAACCTTTAAAGCGGATCTACTGCTTGAATGTTGATTATTCCTCATATTCTCCATTGTTGCGGCTCCTCTCTTCCCAGTCTGTCAGTAACGCTCTGTTTAGTTCCTGTCTCTATGAAGCCCCTCCTTCTGAAAAGCACACTGTGCTCTGATTGGTCGGCTTGTGAGTGTGCCCTTTATTCTGGGTATAAATGAGGAGTGATGGTGTGATGTTACTCACTTCAAAGCGCTTCAGGCTTCCCTCGGCCGTACCGTCAGTCATCTCGTCTGAAGGCGAGCAGGAGACAGAGGAGACGTTTGCTCTTCTGGTTCTGTGGTTTGAGCGACGCATGTGAACCTCAGTGCTGTAGATCTGAATGAAACTCAGACTTCTGCTGCTGATGTTGGTTTATCTGGTTTAGTAGTGCTCTACTGATACTATCATACACTGAGATGCTTATTAATTTAGTCATTCATTCATTCATTTATTCATTCATTTATTAATTAAGAGATTAATATTTGAATACTAAATATCGAAAAACAATGCTCTTCCTCACCATCAGGAGGTTGTCAGTCAACAGTCACTGTACGGTTGTGGCTTTGATTGGAGTCAGAAGATGACATGTTCAATAAATGAGCTAATAATGTTTTAATGAACTAAACATACAAGTCTCATTAACGTCTGTCTATCATCTTGTTTTGTGTCCAGGTCAGTGACTTCCTGTCAGGACGGTCCCCGCTGACCCTTGCCCTGCGTGTGGGCGATCACATGATGTTCGTGCAGCTCCAGCTGGCAGCTCAGCCGTCCGTCTCCAGGGCTCCCGACCAACCAGACGCCCAGCACTCCACAGGCCCCGCCCCTCCCTCACCACATACTGGCCACACCCATTGTGACCAAAGCCCCGCCCCTGCCCCGCCCCGCTTTCAGGTAGAGCTGCTTCACTCTTGTTGTATCAAAATTAGTTTTTTTTTTTCTTAAAACCAGAACAAATATCTGCCAATGGGGTCAGAAAAATAATGTGTTCCTTTTGAATTTAAGTTTATATTTCTGTATGTGTGTGTGTGCGTGTGTTAGGCTGAAGGCAGCACAGACAGACAGCAATGCAAACCGGGCGCCGTCATCGAGAGCCTCGTCAATCATGCGCCTGGAGTTTTCTCAGGGACCTTCTCAGGTAACGCATCGCTTCACTCGTATAAGTTAACATCATCTCTCCTCGTCATCTCACTAACACTCCAGTGGGCGGGGCCAAAGTCATGGTGATGAGGTGGGTGTTGATCTTCTTTTGCAGCCGGCTCGCATTGACCTCATCATGACCTCTGACTCCACAGGTACTTTACACCCAAACTGTCAGGACGGCAGCGGGCGTCCTCGTCGTGACATCACCACCATCCTCCAGATCCTCAACGACCTCTTGAGCGCCACGCGTCACTATCAGGGAGCCCCTCCGACGCTGGCGCACCTGCGCTGCCACACACCCTGCCCTCCGGCCGCGCCCTGTTCACCTCCACCCTCACCTACCTCAGACGGGCAGCAACACGGACGCTTGCGCAGGCCCTCCGGTGAGTGTCTCATCAGAACCAGACAAGATGAACGTGTGTGTGTGTGTGTGTGTGTGTGTGTGTGTGTGTGTGTGTGTGTAAGTGTAAGTCATGTTTTCTGACTCAGAGTCTTTTCTATCTCCACACACTTCTCATTTTCTCCTCTGATTCACTGAGAACTGTGTTTGATCATTTGTGTCTCGTTCTGCAAATCAGATCAAATTGAATCTAAACACACAAGCTGATTCATAAAATCTGAAACCACATCTCTAAAATACTGAAGTCTGGTGTCTTATCCTAGAACAACCAATTAAAATACACCGATCAGGCATAACATTATGACCACTGACAGGTAAAGTGAATAATACCGGATTTGAGCGAGTTTGACAAGGGCCAGATTGTGATGGCTAGACGACTGGGTCAGAGCATCTCCAGAACTGCAGCTCTTGTGGGGTGTTCCCGGTCTGCAGTGGTCAGGATCTATCAAAAGTGCTCCAAGGAAGGAACAGTGGAGAACCGGCCACAGGGCCATGGGTGGCCAAGGCTCATTGATGCACGTGGAGAGCGAAGGCTGGCCCGTGTGGTCCGATCAAACAGACGAGCTACTGGAGCTCAAACTGCTCAAGAAGTTAATGCTGGTTCTGATAGAAAGGTGTCAGAATACACAGAGCATCTCAGTTTGTTGCGTATGGGGCGGCATAGCCGCTGACCAGTCAGGGTGCCCATGCTGACCCCTGTCCACCGCCGAAAGCACCAACAGTGGCACGTGAGCATCAGAACTGGACCACGGAGCAATGGAAGAAGGTGGCCCGGTCTGATGAATCACGTGTTCTTTTACATCACTTGGATGGCCGGGTGCGTGTGTGTGGCTTCCCTGGGGAACACATGGCACCAGGATGCACTATGGGAAGAAGGCGAGCCGGCGGAGGCAGTGTGATGCTTTGGGCAATGTTCTGCTGGGCAACCTTGGGTCCTGCCATCCATGTGGATGTTACTTTGACACGTACCACCTACCTAAGACAAACAAACTGTGTTGAACAAACAAGTCCTATCCATGGAGACTCCACCTCGCAACTTACAGGACTTAAAGGATCTGCTGCTAACATCTTGGTGCCAGATACCACAGCACACCTTCAGGGGTCTAGTGGAGTCCATGCCTCGACGGGTCAGCAAAAGGGGGACCAACACAATATTAGGATATCATAATGTTATGCCTGATCAGTGTATATTAATACTGTGGTTTTATCAGGGTTGGCTTATCATGTGCTCATCAACACGGCACTTTCAGATGCTGCTCTGTTTTGTTTCGCGAGTCTTTTGTTCTCTGAGCTCTGAATGAGATGCGACCTGTGAGAGGTCATCCGCGGGGTCATGCCGAGCTTTCAGAGGGTCATGACCTCGTTAGTTAACATTAACCAGCAACCACTGGCCTACACACACACACACACACACACACACACACACACACACACACTCACACTCACACACTCTTATCTCTTGACACATCTTTCCAACATACAGGCTGCATGAATTATTCAGGAGCGTTGCAGTGAGTGAGTGTATGTGTGCGTGTGTGTGCATAAAGTAAACTTAAAGTGACCTTATTTTCATGAGTTTAATGTGTGATGTTCTGATCCAGGGTTATCATCAATAACTAAAACCTCTTTTGCCTCACATGAAATATGATAATGCTTAATCATGAATAACATAATATATTATTCATTTATTAACACAATGTCTGTCAGGTGAAGGTAGAGTTTACTGATGTAGTTCAGTCTATTTTACTCCTGATCCAGAAATATATTACAGATCAACACATTTTAATAGTGCATCAGGATATTCAGTGGTGCTGCTGCTCCGTTCTGAATGAGTGAAAGTGATGTGTCCGTCTGATGATTCTGTCATTGATATCACAGTGGTGTGTGTCTCTGTGTCAGGCGAGCGTCTGCGGCAGACGGAGAACAGGGCCACGCGCTGTAAAGTGGAGCAGCTGCGGCTCTTACTGCGGCAACGGCGGCTCCGGCGGAGGGCCCGGAGGGACACGCGCAGCCCCTACCACTGGCTGAGCGAACGCAAGGCCGCGCGCGCGCACACACACAGCAGAGACGCGTCCCTCGACATGGACTTTGAGGAGCCGGTCTGGAAACCCGACGTGAACACAGAGTTTGTCGTGGCTTGAGCTGAACGGACTGAACGTGGGCATCATTGTCCGACTATGAAGAAACACTTCAGGAGACTCTCATGGGCATTCACGGTCTCGTCATCACACAAATCAGCCTCTTCCTGTTGGATCTGTCGTTCTCCAGCTCAAATGTCCAGCTTAAACGAGACTTAATATCTCCAGTAAATGTGTCTTGATGTGGGAATGTTTGGATGTTTGTGCTGGAACACGAGACGGAAACACTGAAGTGTGTGAGTGATGCTCTGCTCTCGACGGATGGCCGTATGTAGCATTCTCTCGGGTTAGACGATGTTTTGCACAGTTCATTTCTCTCGTGAGCATTAAATATGTTTGATACGTGTTTCAGAACATTGAGTCTTTAAGAAAACAAGTACAGCTCATCTTTCTCTGGAAGTTTCCGTCACAGAATAAAACCTTTTAAATAATAATTGCGACTTCTTTATCTCACAATTGCCTTTTTTATTTTTATTCTGTAGTGGAAACGGCTTCCATATATTTCACCCCAAAATCAAAAGAAAATGGATATTATTTTTCACATCAAAGAGAAAAAACGCCTCTTTAGGACCAATAACTGTGTGACATTTTTAATAACATTTCAGCACATTTAAATATTTATGTGCACACTCCAAATGTTTATAATAATAATAATAAGAAAAAACAAATAAGAATTATACACATACACACACACACACACACACACACACACACACACATAAATAAATATTTTTTATATCATATAAATACAAATATATCAAAATAAATAAAAGTAAAATTGTTATTCTCAGTGAAGATTTGTTTCAAAATGATGCTAAAAATAGGTTTCACTTTTCTTAGTTTTTGGGTGAAGTATGAGCTGTGCTCTTGTTCCCGGGACACATCAGTGTGACAGCGAGTCGTAATGCAGTGTGTGTTCATGTTTCTGAGCGGTTTAACGGAAACGACAGGGATTCCCGGAGCAAACGTACTGTAAAAAATGATCAATAAGTTACGACAACACGTTTCTACATTGCTTTAAGTTAAGCAACTTGTAGCTTTTTTAATGAGTTATACGAGATTCAACTCATTTTAAGTTATTTTAATGTAATTTAAGTTGCATTGATTGTAAAGTTTAGATTTGACTGTTTCCGTTTGATATGAAGAGCTGACGCAAAGCTGGCTCTTCCCTGCGGATGAACGGCACTCATGAACTGCGGCCTTATTTTATCTTAAAGAAACAACAAATGTAAATGTTCTGGATCGGTGTGGCTTCCCCAAACTCCTCTGAGTGTGTGTTTCCTGTCACTGTCACACACACTGATATCCGTCAGAGACGCTCCGTGAGGATCATGAGGGCATTCACTCGTGTAGCACATTCATACGACTGTATTAATTCATAAAACTTCTGGTCACTGTGAAACTGTGTGGTTTTGTGTTACTTTCCTCTCTTTCTTGTGTTTTTGTCACAATGTAAACCATCCCAGCTGACAGGGAACGCTCGGGCAACGTTACAGGAACGCTTGTTCAAAGCTGTCTGGTCTTTAATAATGTTAAGCTCTGAAACATTATTTATACATCATTCATGGATGTTCTGATGTTCATTTAACGTTTTTTTTTTTATGTTACAAGTTACAAGTACAATGTTCAAACGTAACGTTCTCCCGATGTTTGCGGAATGTTCTCGTAACGTTTGTTGCGGCGTGTTTTTGTTGGCTGGGATCGTATGTTTTTTCATGAGCAATAAATTTGTGTGGCTTGCTATTTAGTTTGT
>CM031944.1:15488795-15538795 GCA_018749465.1 Paracanthobrama guichenoti
GAGCAGAACAGCTGAGACGTGATCTTACTGTAACGCACATACACACACATTTGTCCTTCTCGTATTGTACCACGCTCACTTCACACTCGCTCATACAAATTAAGTGTGTGAAAAGACACACTTCCCCCTTCTCTGTACTGGACAGTCTACTCCCACACACACACACACACACACACACACACACACACACACACACACATCAGTGTGACTCACACAGTTTACTAACACACTGTGACTCAAATTCTGCTCGTGCTTCATCGAGAACAGAGACAGAGAACATTTTACACTGCAAAAAATACCTGTCCTACTATTCCAGCACAAACATCTAAACATTCTTAAACCAAGATGCATTTACTGAAGAGAAATTACATATTTATGTAAATCACTGTATTTACCTTCTCAGAAATGATTATAATGTCATAAACGGGTCCATGTGCAGCTCAAATCCGTCTGCTGGTTTAACATGAATCACAGCTTTCGTAAAGACAGATGTGATGAGTTTAGACCTGATGAACGCAGCACGTCATGAGATATTTCACAACAGAATCGAGATCTTGTTCATTAGCAGATCCTTTTATCCAGAAATGAAGCACACAAGCGATTGAACCACATCACATGAAATAACATGATCACAAACCATAACCATCCCTTCCTATATTCATTGCTAAAACACTTGAACAAATCGTGTTCAACCAACTCTCTACCTTTCTTACACAGAACAACCTTCTAGCATGGTATATGTTTGGCAACAGTTCTTCTAACCCTAACTGATGTAGGAAGACACATCATGGCCATATTCCAGGATGACAATGTCAAAATTCATCAGAGAAAGCATGAAGAATTATTTTCACCGCTGAGTCCAGACCTTAAATTCCTTGAGAGTCTTTGGGATGTGCTGGAGGAGACTTTACAGAGTGCTGGACTCTTGCATTGGCAATACAAGATCTGGACCAAAAACTGGTCCACCTCTTGATGGAAATAAATGTGTTATTTCTGTGTTTATGATGTTATTTCCACCAAGAGGTGCATCAATATTTGGTGCCCATTCATGTGTGAATATAATTCTTCATGCTGTCTCTCACAGTCTGAGCCTGATGAATCTTGACATTGTCATCCTGGAATATGGCTGTCTTCCTACAGGGTTGTTTAAGAAATGAAAAGCTATACACTCCATCAGTTAGGGTTAGAAGAACTGTTGCCAAACATATAACATGCTAGAAACATAATAATCACTGCAATCCAATCATTGACTCTTAAGCATTTGCCAATTTAAATCCAAACAGCGACTTTCTTTCAGGCCCGAATCTATATATATATAAAACTTGCTACAGCCCGGTTTCACAGACAGGGCGTAGATTCAGACAGGATTAGGCCTTAGTTAATATTGAGAATTTAAGTAGCTTTTAGGAACATGCCTTAGAAAAAAAAAAAAATACTGGTGTGCATCTTGAGACAAAACAATGGCACTGACATATTTTAAGAGATGCTTTCAGTTAAAACAGCTCATGCATTTTAGTCTGGGCCTATCTTAAGCCTTTTCTGTGAAACTTGGGGTATGTGTACTGCACTAGACTAACACTTGCATGTGTGTGTGTGTGTGTGTGTGTGTGTGTGTGTGTGTGTGTGTGTGCATGCATGTGTGTGTGTGTGTGTATGTGTACTGCACTAGACTAACACTTGCATGTGTGTGTGTGTGTGTGTGCATGCATGTGTGTGTGTGTGTGTGTGTGTGTGTGTGTGTGTGTGCATGCATGTGTGTGTGTGTGCATGCATGTGTATGTGTACTGCACTAGACTAACACTTGCATGTGTGTGTGTGTGTGTGTGTGTGTGTGTGTGTGTGTGTGTGTGCATGCATGCATGTGTGTGTGCATGCATGTGTATGTGTACTGCACTAGACTAACACTTGCATGTGTGTGTGTGTGTGTGTGTGTGTGTGTGTGTGTGTGTGTGTGTGTGTGTGTGTGTGTGTGTGTGTGTGTGTGTTGTGCATGTATGTGTACTGCACTAGACTAACTGGGACTTGTCATAGCACTTGCATGTGTGTGTGTGTGTGTGTGTGTGTGTGTGTGTGTGTGTGTGTGTGTGTGTATTGGCTAGTAACTAAGCAGCAATAATAACTTAACAACTGACATCCGGCCATGCTTTGGTTCACCTGTCGTCGCCCACACACCCTCATTCCTGCGCTGTTTATGACAGGCTCAACTGGTTCACCATCACACACACACACACTACAAACACACACCTTACGGTTATCAGCACATATATGTGTGTTCATATGCTGTGTCAGTTTCTGTAGAACTAATACAACCAGCTCTCTGTATGAGCTGATGCTGTTCATATTTGTACATGCAAAAAAAAAAATATTTCTTAGTATTTTTGTCTTGTTTTCCAGTACAAATAGCAACCACTCAGATAATGCTTAGCAATACCCTAACAACCACTCAGATAACACTTAGCAACACCCTAACAACCACTCAGATAACACTTAGCAACACCCTAACTACCACTCAGATAACACTTAGCAACACCCTAACAACCACTCAGATAACACTTAGCAACACCCTAACTACCACTCAGATAACACTTAGCAACACTCTAACAACCACTCAGATAACACTTAGCAACACCCTAACTACCACTCAGATAACACTTAGCAACACCCTAACTACCACTCAGATAACACTTAGCAACACCCTAACAACCACTCAGATAACACTTAGCAACACCCTAACTACCACTCAGATAACACTTAGCAACGCCCTAACAACCACTCAGATAATGTTTAGCAACAACCCCTTAGCAACATTAATCTAACTTTAGTCATGTAAACGTCTCAACTTTCAGCAAAGCTTTAACATTCAACATTTATTTGATAAACGTAAAATAAATTTTATCTGAAATAGTTTAGAGCTGATGGACCTTCAACAATCCAGGACAGCCAGGAACCTTAGAGTTGTGATTGAAATTCACAGACATGAATAATAATCCATGAAATGCATCCCAAGTCCAGAGAGATACTTGTTGGTTTTGCAGAACAAACAGTGGCACGTGTTGTAATGGGAGTTATATCTGTCTGTGTTCATCTCTCTCTCTCTCTCTCTCTCTCTCTCTATATATATATATATATATATATATATATATATATATATATATATATATATATATTATTTAAAAGGCTTCAATAGAGGCAAGAAGGCAGTGAATCAGAAGTGTTGTGTGTGTGGGAGGTGCTGGTGTGTGTCTGGAGACCCCTGTTGGTGGCACATTGTCACTATTATCACTCACAGGAATATCATCCACCCCCTCATTCATCTTCACATCACAGACGGAGCTTCTTCCTACTGTTATTTGTGAGCTGTGTTAGTAAGTGTGATCAGACTTTGAACAGATAAACTGTTCTTCTGCATTCTGAGAGTGTCGTTATTTGTTGTCGGGTCTGTGTAACTCTATTATTACATTTATCATTTTACTCACCCACACACACACTCACCCACACAATGAGAAAGTAAATGATTTAATTGATACTGAACAGGTGAAGTGAGTGAAACATTAACAAGGTAAGGAAAGGAATAACACGGGGGCGGAATAAGATTCCATGATGACGGAAAAATGGACAGATCAGCCCGGGGACATTGGCACTGAACCTTGGGTGAAACCAGGCTCAGTCAGGGGGCCAGCTGATGAACACGGTATGGTTATGATTCTTGCTGCATAAAAGAAAGTCCTCAATGAGCAATGATCCTTCCCAGTCCACAAGATACTGAAAGCCCTAACCTTGACGTCTGACATCCAGCATTCTTCTGACAGTGAAGACTGGGGAACCATCCACCAGATGGGGAAGGGACAGAAACAGATGGGTTAAGGCAGGAATGAAACAAAGGCTTGACCTGAGAAGCATGGGAGACTGGGTGTATCTGACCAAGTGTAGGAGGTAGCTTGAGCCTTACCACCACCGGATTCAACACCTAGGTCAGGGATGGGCAAGTGGCCCTCCAAGACCGACGTTCCCCATCCTTGACCTAGGTGATCTGGTATGGCTCAATGAACTTGGGGGCTAACTTGCGAGACGCTACCCGAAAAGGTAGGTCCTTGGTTGACAACCATACCTTCGGACTACGGGGAGCAGGAGTATGGTAATGCTCGGCCACTATCTTGGTTAATATGAAACCTGAGCCAAGGCTTCCTCAGCCAGCCCTCCTCAGGTGCGACGACACAGCGGATGAAGGCTACGGCTGTCGGAACAGCAGCATCGGGCTCCTGTGAGAGGAACAAATGAGGGCTGAAACTTGCAACCTAATGGAGCATTGGGCAGCCACTGGCAAGGAGTTGTAGGCCCTTATCTCCCTCCCCTACCGGAGACCACATCTACTGGAAGACCATGAATCTGGAACCACTACTTTTCCCTTGGCTGAAGGTAATTTGGGAAGGGGAATGAAATGGGCTGCCTTGGAAAAGCGGTCCATCACAGTCAATACTCCAGTGTTACCCCTCGATGGCAGAAGGCCAGTGATGAAGTCAAGGGCTATGTGTTACCAGGGATGGGAGGGGTTTGGCAAAGGGTGAAGTAGACCAACAGGAGGCTGGTTAGAGCTCTTGTTCTGGGCACAAACTGAGCAGGACAACACAAACTGCCTGACATCCTAGGCCATGGATGGCCACCAGGATAGCGGGCGGATGGCTCCTGGATGACAGACTAGCTTGGATGAATGCCCCCACCGGAGGACTTCAGGGCACCGGCACACAGCTGGCACAAATAGCCAACCCTCCGGACACCCGCCCGGCACTTCTCTCTCTCGTATGGCCTCCTCCACTCGCCTCTCAACACACCAGGAGAGGGACCCTGTGGACAATGGTCTCGGCCAATGGTACCCCCCAGGAATCCCAAACAGACGGGAGAGGGCATCGTGTTTAACATGTTTAGAGAACTTGAACCAGCTGAAAAGTGCCCATCGGGCATGGCGTGAGCTCAACCTCTTGGCCGAATGGTAAGACTCAGTACTTGGAGTGTCCCGAGGGAGTGATGAATGCTGTTTTCCACTCATCCCCCTCTTGAATCCGGAGCAGATGATGGGCAGGGATACCTATTTTTAATAGTAATGTCATTTAAACCTCTATAATCAATGCAACGATGCAAGGAGCCATCCTTCTATTTGACGATGAACAACTAGAGATGAGGAGGGGTTAGAGATGTTCGAATATACATTTTTGCATAGTCTTTTGCATCACTATTTCTGCCTTACAGTGATCAGGATCCACACCGGATCACAAACAGATGTTATTTCAAACACTCGCTGCTGTCTGAAAGTGAGTTTTGAGCTGAAATGATTGTAAAAGTGTTTAATGCTTATGTTAGCTGGTGTATGAAATCATCCGCGGCGCTGCCGTCTACAGACTCAGATAAACTCCGCCTCTGTTCGTAGCCGCTCCTCAAGCCCGAGCTGGCCCGCTTTGGACCAAGGTATCGGTGGGTCAGTAAACCCTGGCCATTGGCCCCGAAGGAAGCCCCGATGAGGCCCGATCAAGACCCGGAAGAGATGTGGAAACGCGACTGGCCCTGGCATGCACTAGCATGTTTTAGACCTGACAGTGAAATGCAGCTAGTGAGGGACCGAACGGAGATGGGACTGGGAAGGGGTGGCAGGAATACCCCACTGCTCTGCCATACCATTGTCCATGAAGTTACCACCGGCCCCAGAGTCCACCAGAGTCGAGCAGGAAGAAGAAGGATCCCCCTGGCTACTGATGGGCCCTGGCCCCCGGCCCTTCCACAGTAGAAGCACAGGCCCCAAGTGAGTCGTTCTTGTTTCTGCTGAGGACTGAGACGCAGGCATCCCACCTGCATAGGTTCAAGGTCAACTGAGGAAGGTGAAGACAGAACAGAAATGGGGTCACTGTGTTATCTATCCCAAACTACAGGGGGAGTGAAACACTGGCATCAGAGCCGAAGGCGACTCTCTACACGGAGAGCTAAGTCGAAGAGATCATTGAAGCCTCATGGGTGGCAATCTGGTAGAACATAGTGACCTGACAAACTGAATCCATGGTGTACATACACATAACCTCAAATGCTCGACTTGTGCCGCTCTGCGGAGTGCTAGTGATTTCGTAATCACGTCGGAAAGGTCACACTAGATGTACGTGGAAGTACCAGCCCAAGTGAATGCATGAAGACTAATACAAATGTCCTTTAGCAAAAAAGACTCCATCTCCAACTTTAAAATCGTCCGACATTGGTTTTACCTTTTTTGGTAAAGGCCGTTTGTATTAGTCTTCACACGAGCGCTTTGTAAACACGGGGTCGGTACTTCCGCCTACGTCTAGCGTGACCTTTCCGACGGGATTACGCAATCACTGCAGCGCAAGTCGAACATTTGAGGTTAAAAAGTAGATAAGGCTAGATAAGACCCTATTCCTCATCAGAGCCTCTGAAGCCCTTCCTCTGAAACTGCATTGATTTGGACCTTCAACCGTTGGTTTCCAGTGAAGTCCATTATGTGGAGAAAAATCCTGGAATGTTTTCCTCAAAAAACTTAATTTCTTTCCGACTGAAGAAAGAAAGACATGAACATGTTGGATGAGATGGGGGAGAGGGAATTATCAGGAAATGTTCATTTTGAAATGAACTAATGCTTTAAACCAAGACACATTTACTGGAGAAGAGAAATTATTCAAGACTTTGTCATTGTCTTGTTTTCTGAAACGTGTATCAAAATGAAGTGAGTTTGTGCTTAAAACAAGAACAAGTTCAGTCGTGTCTCTTCTCCAGTAAATGTCTTGATTTAATAATGTTTAGATATTTGTGCTGGAAAACGAGACAGAAACTCTGCAGTGAAGTGAATGTTGTGAAGCCCACATCACATGTGACATGTTCTCCAACACGCCTTCATGTGTCCGATCCGAGTCACGGCGCGCCAGTAACATGAATCACAATGTCCCGCTTCTAATGCATTCAGCAAAGGTGCGTGTGATCTATTATTACCCACAACACCACGCTCTGTGTCACATCGTGTGTGTGTGTGTGTGTGTGTGTGTGTGTGTGTGTGTGTGTGTGTGTGAGGGAGAGAGAAATCTCAGGGACACAGTGAAATCACACAGTCACGCACACACACACACACACACACACACACACACACACACACACACACACTCACAGCGATACACACTCACACTAAAAACACACACACATACTCACACACACTCATGGACACACACAACACACATTCATAAAACATGCACTCACAAACACACACACTCACACAAACAACACACAACACACACACTACACACATACATACATAATACACACACAACACACATTCATAAAACACACACACAATACATCAATAGACACTCACACACACACACACACACACACACACACACACACACTCTCTCTCTCTCTCTCACACACACACACACACACACACACACACACACACACGCATCAAAAAACACTCAATACACACAATACATACATAGACACTCAAACACACACACTCACTGACGCACAACACTCACTCTCTCCACACACACACACACACACACACACACACACACACTTCTTTATTTCTTTAACAGAAGTGTCCTGGGATAAAGCGTCTGAATGCATTAATGCATGTCATTTCTGATTGTTAGGCTATGTGTGAAGCTGCATTTTACGTCTGCAGTCAAATCTCTCCTTGGTAAAGAACAAACTGTGGTCAATAATGGAGCAATAAAGACGGAATCATCTGGAGATCATGTGACACTGGCATCATGAGGGTCTTTTCCATAGAAACGTTTTGCAAGGTATGCCACATCCGGTCTGATGAATCAATCATATTTCACTGATATGATGTGCAGAATATATGCCAGTTCAGCTCTGGGGCTTTAGAGAGGATCAGCAGTTTAGCCCAGTGCTGATTCAAGGTATGAACATTAGTTATGAAACACGTGTTTGGAAGCTCTGGAAGCGCCACACACTGCTGACCCCTGCTGGACAGAACAGTGGAAGTGCAGCGGAAATATGCATGAAAACACATTTACAAATGATTTATTGAAAGTGTAATCTATTAAATGCAATTAACAACCCATCAAATATGAAGTGTATGTATTATTTTTTTTAAATTGCAGGGCTTGTTTTGTTTGTTTTATGGAAGGCTTGGAAAAACAGACCAATAACACTATAGATAATATGTTAATAAGACTATTAACTACTCTTTTTTTATTATATGTGACCCTGGAGCATAAAACCAGTCTCATGGGTCATACACAATTATTTAAACTGACACACAGAGAGCAAAACCTCTACTCAAACCTCTACTCAAGTCTCCTCTTCCAAAATCAAAAGTGCCATTTTGATTTTGCAATCAACATGGCACTTTTTAAATGCACTGAACACGGTTCTCTGCATAAGACACAACAATCTGACATAAAGTCACATGTTTGCCATTTCAAAACACTGCCATTCAAAATGACACTACATGAGCTGATTGGCCAACACATGAGCCACCTGACCAAACACCTCATGGGTTAATGGATAACACTTCAGTCAGGATGAAACCACTATGAGAAGACCACAGGTGAGCACCTTTACTTTACAACAGCAATGGAAGACACTGCAGAGAGAGGAAGAGGAAGAGGAAGAGGAAGAGGAAGAGGAAGAGGGAGAGGGAGAGGGAGAGGAAGAATAAGAGGAGGGAGAGGGAGAGGAAGAATAAGAGGAGGGAGAGGGAGAGGAAGAATAAGAGGAGGGAGAGGGAGAGGAAGAATACGAGGGAGAGGGAAGAGGAAGAATAAGAGGGAGAGAGGAATAAGAGGAGGGAGAATAAGAGGAGGGAGAGGAAGAGGGAGAGGGAAGAGGAAGAATAAGAGGAGGGGAGAGGGAGAGGAAGAATACGAGGAGAGGGAAGAGGAAGAATAAGAGGAGAGGAAGAATAAGAGGGAGAGGGAGAATAAGAGGAGGGAGAGGAAGAGAGGGAGAGGAAGAGGAAGAATAAGAAGGAGAGGAAGAGGAAGAGGAGAGAGGAAGAGGAGGAGAGAGGAGAGGAGAGAGGAAGAATAAGAGGGAGAGGAAGAATAAGAGGGAGAGGGAGAATAAGAGGAGGAGAGAGAGGAGAGGAAGAATAAGAGGAAGGAGAGAGGAAGAGAGAGAGGAGGAAGAATAAGAGGAAGGAGAGGAGAGAGGGAGAGGAGAGGAAGAGGAAGAATAAGAGGAGAGGAAGAGGGAGAGGAGAGAAAGAATAAGAGGAGAGAGAAGAGGAAGAGGGAGAGAGGAAGAGGAAGAATAAGAGGGAGAGGAAGAGGGAGAGGAGAGGAAGAAATACGAGGGGAGAGGAGAGAGAATAAGAGGAGAGAGAGAGAGGAAGAGGAAGAGGAGAGAGAAGAGGAAGAATAAGAGGAGAGGAGAGGAAGAGGAGGAGGAGAGAGGAGAGGGAGAGAGAGGAGAGGGAGAGAGAGAGGAGAGAGGAGAGAGAGGAGAGGAGAGAGAGAGGAAGAGGAAAGAGGGAGAGGAGAATAAGAGAGGAGAGGAAGAGGAGAGAGGAGAGGAAGATGGAGAGGAGAGGAAGATGGAGAGGGAGAGGGAGAGGGAGAGGAGAGGAGGGAGAGGAAGAGGAGAGGAGGAAGATGGAGAGGGAGAGGAAGATGGAGAGGGAGAGGGAGAGGGAGAGGGAGAGGAGAGGGAGAGGAGAGAGAGAGAGGAGAGAGGAGAGGAGAGGAGGAGAGAGGAAGAGGGAGAGGAAGATGGAGAGGAGAGGGGAGAGGGAGAGGAAGAGGAGAGAGGAGAGGAAGAGGAAGAGGAGAGAGGGAGAGGGAGAGGGAGAGGAAGCTGGAGAGGGAGAGGAAGATGGAGAGGGAGAGGGAGAGGGAGAGGGAGAGGGAGAGGAAGATGGAGAGGGGGGATAGTTGGATATTCACCATGGATAGTTGGATATTCACCATGGATAGTTGGATATTCGCCATGGATATCTGGATATTCGCCATGGATAGTTGGATATTCGCCATGGATAGTTGGATATTCACCATGGATAGTTGGATATTCGCCATGGATATCTGGATATTCACCATGGATATCTGGATATTCACCGTGGATAGTTGGATATTCGCCATGGATAGTTGGATATTCACCATGGATATCTGGATATTCACCGTGAATATCTGGATATTCACCATGAATGAATTGGATATTCGCCATGAATAGTTGGATATTCACCATGGATATCTGGATATTCACCATGGATAGTTGGATATTCACCATGAATGATAGTTGATATTCGCCATGCCATATAATTGGATATTCACCATGGATAGTTGGATATTCACCATGGATATCTGAATATTCGCCATGGATAATTGGATATTCGCCATGGATAGTTGGATATTCACCATGGATAGTTGGATATTCGCCATAGATAATTGGATATTCACCATGGATAATTGAATATTCGCCATGAATAGTTGGATATTCACCATGGATAGTTGGATATTCACCATGGATAGTTGGATATTCGCCATGGATATCTGGATATTCACCATGGATAGCTGGATATTCACCATGGATAGTTGGATATTCACCATGGATAGTTGGATATTCGCCATGGATAGTTGGATATTCGCCATGGATAGTTGGATATTCTCCATGGATATTTGGATATTCGCCATGGATAGTTGGATATTCACCATGGATATCTGGATATTCGCCATGGATATCTGGATATTCGCCATGGATAGTTGGATATTCGCCATGGATATCTGGATATTCACCATGGATAGTTGGATATTCGCCATGAATATCTGAATATTCACCATGGATATCTGGATATTCACCATGGATAGCTGGATATTCACCATGGATAGTTGGATATTCACCATAGATAGCTGATATTCACCATGATATGATATTGGATATTCACCATGGATATCTGGATATTCACCATGGATAGTTGGATATTCGCCATGGATATCTGGATATTCACCATGGATATCTGGATATTCACCATGGATATCTGGATATTCACCATGGATAGCTGGATATTCACCATGGATATCTGGATATTCACCATGGATAGCTGGATATTCACCATGGATATCTGATATTCGCCATGGATAGTTGGATATTCACCATGGATATATTCACTTGGATATTCGCCATAGATATCTGATATTCACCATGGATAGCTGGATATTCACCATGGATATCTGAATATTCGCCATGATAGTTGGATATTCACCATGGATATCTGGATATTCACCATGGATAGTTGGATATTCACCATGATATCTGATATTCACCATGGATAGCTGGATATTCACCATGATATCTGGATATTCACCATGGATAGCTGGATATTCACCATGGATAGTTGGATATTCACCATGGATATCTGGATATTCACCATGGATAGTTGGATATTCGCCATGGATATCTGGATATTCACCATGGATAGCTGGATATTCACCATGGATATCTGGATATTCACCATGGATAGCTGGATATTCACCATGGATAGTTGGATATTCACCATGATATCTGGATATTCACCATGGATATTGAATATTCGCCATGGATATCTGGATATTCACCATGGATAGCTGGATATTCACCATGGATATCTGGATATTCACCATGGATAGTTGGATATTCGCCATGGATATCTGGATATTCACCATGGATATTTGATATCGCCATGGATAGTATATTCACCATGATATCTGATATTCATATGGATATCTGATATTATTCGCCATGGATATTGGATATTCACCATGGATATCTAGATATTCACCATGAATAATTGAATATTCGCCATGAATATCTGGATATTCACCATGGATATCTGGATATTCACCATAGATATTTGATATTCGCCATAGATAGTTGGATATTCACCATGGATATCTGGATATTCGCCATGGATAGTTGGATATTCGCCATGGATAGTTGGATATTCGCCATGGATATCTGGATATTCGCCATGGATAGTTGGATATTCGCCATGGATATCTGGATATTCACCATGGATATTTGGATATTCACCATGGATATCTGGATATTCACCATGGATATCTGGATATTCACCATGGATATTTGGATATTCACCATGGATAGTTGGATATTCGCCATGGATAGTTGGATATTCGCCATGGATATTTGGATATTCGCCATGGATATCTGGATATTCGCCATGGATATCTGGATATTCGCCATGGATATCTGGATATTCGCCATGGATAGTTGGATATTCACCATGGATAGTTGGATATTCACCATGGATAGTTGGATATTCACCATGGATATCTGGATATTCACCATGGATAGTTGGATATTCACCATGGATAGTTGGATATTCGCCATGGATATCTGGATATTCGCCATGGATAGTTGGATATTCGCCATGGATAGTTGGATATTCACCATGGATAGTTGGATATTCACCATGGATAGTTGGATATTCGCCATGGATATCTGGATATTCACCATGGATATTTGGATATTCACCATGGATAGTTGGATATTCGCCATGGATAGTTGGATATTCGCCATGGATATCTGGATATTCACCATGGATATCTGGATATTCGCCATGGATAATTGGATATTCGCCATGATATCTGAATATTCGCCATGAATAGTTTGATATTCGCCATGATAGTTGGATATTCACCATGATAGTTGGATATTCACCATGGATAGTTGGATATTCACCATGATAGTTGGATATTCGCCATGGATATCTGGATATTCACCATGGATATTTGGATATTCACCATGGATAGTTGGATATTCGCCATGGATAGTTGGATATTCGCCATGGATATCTGGATATTCACCATGGATATCTGGATATTCGCCATGGATAGTTGGATATTCGCCATGGATATCTGGATATTCGCCATGGATAGTTGGATATTCGCCATGGATAGTTGGATATTCACCATGGATATCTGGATATTTGCCATGGATATCTGGATATTCGCCATGGATATCTGGATATTCGCCATGGATATCTGGATATTTGCCATGGATATCTGGATAATTGCCATGTTAGGACAATGCAATTCTTTAAAATACCCTAGAGTGCCATGAAAATACCATGGTAAGTGAATATGGAAATCATTCTTGTTATTTTCTAGCTTATGCATTAATATCTCTTATATACTCTAAACTTGTATACTATGAATATTGTTGGCTTTTATGATCAATTGCATGTGATGTTCCTCATTTGCAAGTTGCTTTAAAGTAAATCACATATCATAGTTTTGTCCTGATTTGTCTTTAGGCTGCTAAATAACCTGCTTTATTGGCCTGGTGTCGCACGTATGGATGAACGCAGAGTTCGAGTTAAAGGCGTAAAGTAGAAATGGAGAATCAAGACAGAAACTAAGAGACTCAGGAAGTCATGGAGGGAAGTTTCGTGGTTTCTTGCGTCACATGCACTTTACACTGAAGCTTGTTGCCGGTGCAGAGAGAAAGGTAAGGACTGGAGGCTTTTCTTTGTTGTTTTGTGTTTTTCTCGTCTCGGTTTGTAATGTGGCTTGGGCTGTGAAGATGCTGGATCAAACGGCCGTAGGAAGGGATCCGCTCATGCCCTATGTAGGGGAAAGGCCTGAGATAGTTTGATGATGTGAGTGTGAAGGCCTTCAGATGTGATCAGTCATTTCCGCAAGAGCACCAGAGACTGAGAGGAACGAGCTTACTGAAAAATTCAGTTCTGATCGAGGTGAACGTGATGTGAAACCCTTGAGAGGTGTTTGAGTTTGAGGATTTGAATCGATCTTCTGTGTTACTTCTGTGAGATATGAAGTGTGAGGGTGTGGCTTTGAATTGGTGCAAAACTCACAAGCGGAGAAGAGGAAACAGTCAGGGTGGCACACGACCCAACCCAACCCAACCCAGCGCTTCGTGATGTGAAGGGTCTGCGGAGCTTCACCAGAGAGAGTGTGTTTCATGGTTCCGAACGACCGCTGGAGCAGATGACATGTTATATGTGCAGGTTTGCATGGCTTTAGATGTTGTCTTTTTTTTGCATTTCCTTTTTGCATTTTTGCTGTTCTTTCTGTGTTTCCTGTGGTTGTGAACCTAGAGGAGTGTTTTATTGCTCAGGCCACACTTTCGTTATTTCTGAACGTTCTCTTTTTCTTGGTTATGTGAACGTTAAGGGAACATTCCAATTTTCAAACGTTACTTTTGAATGTTACATTCTGTAACTGTAACACTTAAAGTGTTTCAGGTTCCATGAATGATGTTTTTGTGCATTATTTCACTTTGTATTAATGTTACTGGAAGAACTTTTGTTCATAACCTTCTAATAATGACGATGTCCCATTTTAGTAATAATGTTGTATCGATATTGAATCTTAAATCAAGATACATTTACTTGAGATTCAGAATGACATAAGATAAGATCTCTAAATTTCGGGTGGATGTTTTCAATTGGCTGTCAGTATTAATGAAAAGTAATAATATTAATTCCTTTAGTTTATCATGTTTTTCTGAATGTTCTCACATGAATCCCTTCATGGCACAGGTGTATAAATCAAGCACTAGGCATGCAGACGCTTCTACACACATTAGTGAAAGAATGGCTCGCTCTCAGGAGCTCAGTGAACTCAAGCGTGGGACCGTGATAGGTTGCCACCTGTGCAATAAGTCCATTCCTGAAATTTCCTCACTACTAAATATTCCACGCTCAACTGTTAGTGGGATTATAACAAAGTGAAAGTAATCGGGAACAACAGCAACTCAGCCACAAAGTGGTAAAATCACAGAGCGGGGTCAGCGCATGCTGAGGGTCACAGTGTGCAGAAGTCACCAACTTTCTGCAGAGTCAATAGCTCCAGACCTCCAAACTTCTGTGGCCTTCAGATGAGCTCAAGAACAGTGCGTAGAGAGCTTCGTGGAATAGGTTTCCATGGCCGAGCAGCTCATCCAAGCCTTACATCACCAAGTGCAATGCAAAGCGTGGGATGCAGTGGTGTAAAGCACGCCTCCACTGGACTCTAGAGCAGTGGAGACATGTTCTCTGGAGTGACCAATCACGCTTCTCTGTCTGACAATCCCATGGATGAGTCTGGGTTTGGCGGTTGCCAGGAGAACAGGACTTGCCTGACTGCATTGTGCCAAGTGTAAAGTTTGGTGGAGGGGGGATTATGGGGTGGGGTTGTTTTTCAGGGGTTGGGCTTGGCCCCTTAGTTCCAGTGAAAGGAACTCTTAATGCTTCACCAAGACATTTTGGACAATTTCATGCTCCCAACTTTGTGGGAACAGTTTGGGGACGGCCCCTTCCTGTCCAACATGACTGCACTCCAGTGCACAAAGTGTCGGTCCATAAAGACATGGATGAGCGAGTTTGGTGTGGAGGAACTAGACTGGCCTGCACAGAGTCCTGACCTCATCCCGATAGAACACCTTTGGGATGAATTAGAGCGGAGACTGTGAGGGTGTGAGAGAGAGAGAGAGAGAGAGAGAGAGAGAGAGAGAGAGAGAGAGAGAGAGAGTGTGTATGTGTGTATACTGTATATGCACACACACTTACACACACACACACAAACACACACACACTCACACACACACAAACACACAAACACACACACACACACACACACACACACACACACACACACACACACACAAACACACACACATACACTAACACACAAACACACACACTCACACACACTCACACACTAACACACACTAACACACACAACATATTCAACAATGTGTTTTTCATTTTTTTTCAAAATTAAGTGAGTTTATGCTCTGGAAGAATATATAATTAAATATTATAGAACCATAAAGCAACTCTTCAACAACCAATATTTTTAAGAATGAACACAATTGTTATGTTATGTTAAACATTTTATGAATTCAGTGGATTACAAATTGTATTTATTTATTTCTTTATAGATATATTTCCTGTCTCACGAGATGACGTGTGGATTCCATCAAGCAGTTCTGCAGGATGTAGTTCATCAGTGATGGTCAGTTCTGGAGCGGCACCGGATCATAAATCAGGATTCAGTATTCACAGCAGCCGTAATGTTGGGTTTAACTTCAGCAGTTCACACAAACACTCATTAAACAGCTCTCTCACACACACACACACAAGGCCTGAATGTTAGAGAGGAGGTGAAAGACAAGCAAGATGAGGAGAGGCCGGAGAAAAGGAGGCAGTCGGGACAAAGTATTCGGATGTGACCTGCTGGAGCATCTGTCGTCCACCGCGCAGGAGAGTGAGTTCACTCTTGTGTGTTTTTCTGCCTGTGTTTGATCTGCTCCGTATCAAACTCTTTCTGTCACACACTCACACAAACTCTTTCTGTCTGTCGTGAGCAGTTCCTCAAGTGTTACGCATCTGTAGTGAGTTCATCGAGGAACATGGGATCGTTGACGGGATCTACAGACTGTCTGGAGTCTCATCCAACACACAGAAGTTAAGGTGTGTGAAACAGAAATAAAACGAAAGGCTTAAGGGCATTGATAGAGGTGTGTTTTCTCACTGTGTGTGTGTGTGTGTGTGCAGGAGTGAGTTCGACACCGAAGGCTCTCCGGATCTGAATAAGGACGTGTATCTGCAGGACATTCACTGCGTGAGCTCGCTGTGTAAGGCTTACTTCAGAGAGCTGCCCAACCCTTTGCTCACATACGAGCTCTACGACCGCTTCGCTGTGAGTCTGCCATCACAACATTGCCCTGGGAACGCTTGAGAAATGCATATGTTTGCTTTAATGTCCTCAAATTAATATGGGAGATGTAGATCAATGTGCAAAGCAATGGCTGATATAATGCCACTATTGAATGAGATGTACACAAAATATATAATGACTGTATTCATAAATATCATACACAATTTGAAAGCAGCCCAGCTCACAAAAATATGTTCTAAGAACTTTTTGCTAACATTCCCATTAAGTTATAAAAACAGTTCTGTGAATGTGTATTTTTTTTTTTTTATGAAAAGGGAACATTCCATTATATCATTCTTCAGACATTATGGGAGCGTTACTCTAGAACGTTCTCCGAGCGTTACTCTAGAACGTTCCCCGAGCGTTACTCTAGAACGTTCCCCGAGTGTTACTCTTGAGTGTTCTCCGAGCGTTACTCTTGAGTGTTCTCCGAGCGTTACTCTAGAACGTTCCCCGAGCGTTACTCTTGAACGTTCTCTGAGTGTTACTCTTGAACGTTCTCTGAGCGTTACTCTTGAACGTTCTCTGAGCGTTACTCTTGAGTGTTCTCTGAGCGTTACTCTTGAATGTTCTCTGAGAGTTACTTTAGTATGTTCTCTGAGTGTTACTCTTGAACGTTCTCTGAGTGCTACTCTTGAACGTTCTCTGAGTGTTACTTTAGTATGTTCTCTGAGTGTTACTCTTGAATGTTCTCTGAGTGTTACTCTTGAGTGTTCTCTGAGCGTTACTCTAGAACGTTCTCTGAGCGTTACTCTTGAGTGTTCTCCGAGCGCTACTCTTGAGTGTTCTCTGAGCGTTACTCTTGAATGTTCTCTGAGCGTTACTCTTGAATGTTTTCTGAGCGTTACTCTTGAACGTTCTCCGAGCGTTACTCTTGAACGTTCTCTGAGCGTTACTCTTGAATGTTTTCTGAGCGTTACTCTAGAACGTTCTCCGAGCGTTACTCTTGAGTGTTCTCCGAGCGTTACTCTAGAACGTTCCCCGAGCGTTACTCTAGAACGTTCCCCGAGTGTTACTCTTGAGTGTTCTCCGAGCGTTACTCTTGAGTGTTCTCCGAGCGTTACTCTAGAACGTTCCCCGAGCGTTACTCTTGAACGTTCTCTGAGTGTTACTCTTGAACGTTCTCTGAGCGTTACTCTTGAACGTTCTCTGAGCGTTACTCTTGAGTGTTCTCTGAGCGTTACTCTTGAATGTTCTCTGAGAGTTACTTTAGTATGTTCTCTGAGCGTTACTCTTGAACGCTCTCTGAGTGTTACTCTTGAACGTTCTCTGAGTGCTACTCTTGAACGTTCTCTGAGTGTTACTCTTGAATGTTCTCTGAGTGTTACTTTAGTATGTTCTCTGAGTGTTACTCTTGAATGTTCTCTGAGTGTTACTCTTGAGTGTTCTCTGAGCGTTACTCTAGAACGTTCTCTGAGCGTTACTCTTGAGTGTTCTCCGAGCGTTACTCTTGAGTGTTCTCTGAGCGTTACTCTTGAATGTTCTCTGAGCGTTACTCTTGAATGTTTTCTGAGCGTTACTCTTGAACGTTCTCCGAGCGTTACTCTTGAACGTTCTCTGAGCGTTACTCTTGAATGTTTTCTGAGCGTTACTCTTGAATGTTCTCTGAGCGTTACTCTTGAATGTTTTCTGAGCGTTACTCTTGAACGTTCTCCGAGCGTTACTCTTGAATGTTTTCTGAGCGTTACTCTTGAACGTTCTCTGAGCGTTACTCTTGAATGTTTTCTGAGCGTTACTCTTGAATGTTCTCTGAGTGTTACTCTTGAATGTTCTCTGAGCGTTACTCTTGAACGTTCTCTGAGCGTTACTCTTGAACGTTCTCTGAGCATTACTCTTGAATGTTCTCTGAGCGTTACTCTTGAACGTTCTCTGAACGTTACTTTAGAAAAACAAATAAACAAATTAACTCAAAATATTAATGAAAGCTATAATATCAATGATTCTAAAATAACGCATCTGAGGGGAAGAAGAAGCAGAAACAAGCGATAGAAGCGTTGCTGTCATTTTTTATTTTAAAGCAGAGGCTCTGTTCTTTTTTGCATATATTGCATGTTCGGATATTCATGCAACAACTTATTCTGGGGGCCATGAAACCTTTGTGAAAATGCTACATTTTTTTGGCAACTTTTTTTTAAAAGCACTGATGGGGTAAGGGCTCAAATTGTGTTAGTATTTCAGCAGTTCATCTCATTTGCACATGGTCTTCCGTCGCAGGATGCAGTGGCTGTTCAGCTGGAGGACGAGAGGCTGGTGAAGATTGGAGAGGTGCTGAAGGATTTACCTGCTCTTCACCACAGGTCAACACTTACACTAGACTAAATTTCTCCCAAACCTGCACGAAACATCTGTCAAGGGACCAGTGAGCTAAATCAATGTATCATTGCAGATTTCATTTAAAAGATTTTCGAAGATGAGCATTTTTGGGTGAACTGACCCTTTCCACTGAAAATGGAAACCTTTTTTTAGGAGTGTAACAACTAAAGACACAGAGAATACGGTTATGACTGTACTTAACTCATCATGGTTTTATGGTGTTTTTGTTTTCTCCTGAGCTTGACAGAATAAATCTAATTGCATCGTGTTTCTTTAACACACTCTTCCACGTCTTCCAGAACGCTGGAATATTTGATGCGTCATCTGGTCAAAATGTCTACATATGCGTCCGAGACCAACATGCACTCAAGAAACCTCGCCATCGTTTGGGCCCCAAACCTCCTCCGGTACGTGTGTCATTCTTTCTCATTTATTCCGCATTTGCATCGACAGTGACTTACAGTTCATTTAGGGAATACATTTTATCAGTGTAAGTATACACTTGCTGTGTTTCCATCCACCTATTTTTATGCACATTTTGAGATATTACATAAAAAAACGCTGGATGGAAACGCCAATATGTGCTCAAATTAAATAAATGCGCATATAAAACATATTTTATCAATTGAGGCGAATACATTTTGTAATGCACATTTTGAGATATTGCATAATAAAACGCCAAGATGCGCATAAAATATCATATGTGCTCAATTGAGCCGGCTTAAATGTTCTATCCGATAAGAAGATGTGCGCATAAACTATGATGGAAACAGAAACATTTACAGAATAAATCCCTCAGCAGAGGCTGTGATTGGATGACTGGCCTAACCAGCAGACCAATGGCATCACAGCAGCTCAAATGTTGGTTTGGTGGCTCTAAAACGCCGGAGTCAAAGTCTGTGATCAGAATGATTTGGTTTAATTCCTCCAGAAGCGTTTAGTGTGTGTGTGTGTGTGTGTGTGTGTGTGTGTGTGTGTGTGTGTGCGCGTGCGTTTCGCCTGACGCTCTGAGTGTGTGTGTGTGTGTGTGTGTGTGTGTGTGTGTGTGTGTGTGTGCGCGTGTGTTTGCCTGACGCCTGAGTGTGTGTGTGTGTGTGTGTGTGTGTGTGTGTGTGTGTGTGTGCGTTTCGCCTGACGCTCTGAGTGTGTGTGTGTGTGTGTGCGTTTCGCCTGACGCTCTGAGTGTGTGTGTGTGCGCGTTCGCCTGACGCTCTGAGTGTGTGTGTGTGCGTTTCGCCTGACGCTCTGAGTGTGTGTGTGTGTGTTTCGCCTGACGCTCTGAGTGTGTGTGTGCGTTTCGCCTGACGCCTGAGTGTGTGTGTGTGTGTGTGTGTGTGTGTGTGCGCGTTTTGCCTGACGCTCTGTGTGTGTGTGTGTGCGCAGCTACTGACACTCTGAGTGTGTGCGTTTCGCCTGACGCTCTGAGTGTGTGTGTGTGTGTGTGTGTGTGTGTGTGTGTGCGCGTTTCGCCTGACGCTCTGAGTGTGTGTGTGTGTGCGTTTCGCCTGACTCTCTGTGAGTGTGTGTGTGTGTGTGCGCGTTTGCCTGACGCCTGAGTGTGTGTGTGTATGTGTGCGTTTCGCCTGATGCTCTGAGTGTGTGTGTGTGTGCGTTTCGCCTGATGCTCTGAGTGTGTGTGTGCGTTTCGCCTGACGCTCTGAGTGTGTGTGTGTGTGTGTGTGTGTGTGCGTTTTGCCTGACGCTCTGTGTGTGTGTGTGTGTGCGCGTTTCGCCTGACACTCTGAGTGTGTGCGTTTCGCCTGACGCTCTGAGTGTGTGTGTGTGTGTGTGTGTGTGTGTGTGTGCGTTTCGCCTGACGCCTGAGTGTGTGTGTGTGCGCTTACCTGACGCTCTGAGTGTGTGTGTGTGCGCGTTTTGCCTGACGCTCTGAGTGTGTGTGTGTATGTGTGCGTTTCGCCTGATGCTCTGAGTGTGTGTGTGTGTGTGCGTTTACCTGATGCTCTGAGTGTGTGTGTGTGTGTGTGTGTGTGTGCGTTTGCCTGACGCCTGTGTGTGTGTGTGTGTGTGTGTGTGTGTGCATTTCGCCTGACGCTCTGAGTGTGTGTGTGTGTGCGTTTCGCCTGATGCTCTGAGTGTGTGTGTGTGTGTGTGTGTGTGTGTGTGTGTTTCGCCTGATGCTCTGAGTGTGTGTGTGTGTGTGTGTGTGTGTGCGTTTAGCCTGACACTCTGAGTGTGTGTGTGTGTGTGTGTGTGCGCGTTTCGCCTGACACTCTGAGTGTGTGTGTGTGTGTGTGTGTGTGTGTGTGTGTGCGTTTCGCCTGACGCTCTGAGTGTGTGTGTGTGTGTGTGTGTGTGTGTGTGTGTGCATTTCGCCTGACGCTCTGAGACGACACTCATTTATGATGGAGGGAAAAATCATAAATGCTTAATTTAATATAAGAGATTATATAAATACAGATTTATTTGTGATTGGTAAATCAGTGCATAACTCTGCAGATCGAAGGACATCGAGTCGACTGGTTTTAACGGCACGGCAGCATTCATGGAGGTTCGGGTTCAGTCTATCGTGGTGGAGTTTATTCTCACTCATGTGCCCGAGCTTTTCCCTGGAACAGGTATTTTATCTTCATAAGCATATCTGAGTGAAACGCTTCTCAAACAAGAACAAATGTAGGGCGGGGCTTGATTGAGTCTGTGGGGAATTGATTGGATGGTTGTGATTTGCTATTGGTGATCTGATGTGAGATTTTGATATTGTTATATCTTCAGTCATTTCTCTTCTCCAGTAAATGTGTCTTGATGTAAGAATGTTTAGATATTTGTGCTGGAGTTTATTGCGGTGTTAACTGATAATTTCCTGTTTTAACTCAGGATTGACTGTGGAGCGCAGGAAATCCCTCCCGTCACCCTCGATTCTGTCCGGTCAGGACGATCATTTCTTCAAATCCCTTCCTTTAGGAAACCTCAGTCCTGGAGACGGACCTCCACCCATGCGGCCGTACCACGCTATCATTGATGGCACTGACAAGTAAGACTGTCATCTCAGTATCCATATTATAAAGTAGTGATGGGGAAATGAAGCATCAATGCTTTCCTCACAACCTTTTTTTTATTTTCATTATTTTATTTTAATAACACAAGTGTAACATTATTTTATTTTTTATTTAATTTAATTTCATGAATTAGTGCATTCCCAATAAAGTTTATTTATTTATTTTATTTTATTTTTCATGCATCCACATTCAAGTTTATTTAGTATTTCATTTAATTTAATTTTATTATTTTATTAACTCCAAGTGTAACATCACTACTATAAAGTTTGTGAGATTAGGATTAGTGCATCCCCAATCAAGTTTATTTACTATTTCATTTCATTTAAAGTTTTATTTTATTTTATTTGTTTTCCTAAGTGTAACATCCTCACATCACAAGAGTTGAGAAAAGTATGCCAAATGTGCCGAGTTAAAAATTAAATAATGATGATTCAGAGGATGATATAGCTGGAGACTGATGCTTAGACTGATGCTTAGACTGATGCTGAGACTGATGCTGAGACTGATGCTGAGACTGATTCTTAGACTGATGCTTAGACTGATGCTGAGACTGATGCTGAGACTGATTCTGAGACTGATTCTGAGACTGATGCTGAGACTGATTCTGAGACTGATGCTTAGACTGATGCTGAGACTGATTCTGAGACTGATGCTTAGACTGATGCTGAAACTGATTCTGAGACTGATGCTTAGACTGATGCTGAGACTGATTCTGAGACTGATGCTGAGACTGATTGATGCTGAGACTTGACTGATGCTGAGACTGATGCTTAGACTGATGCTGAAACTGATTCTGAGACTGATGCTTAGACTGATGCTGAGACTGATGCTTAGACTGATGCTGAGACTGATGCTGAGACTGATGCTGAGACTGATGCTGAGACTGATTCTGAGACTGATGCTTAGACTGATGCTTAGTCTGATGCTGAAACTGATTCTGAGACTGATGCTGAAACTGATGCTTAGACTGATGCTGAGACTGATGCTTAGACTGATGCTGAGACTGATGCTGAGACTGATACTGATACTGATACTGAGACTGATGCTGAGACTGATGCTGAGACTGATTCTGAGACTGATGCTGATACTGAGACTGATGCTGATACTGATACTGATACTGAGACTGATGCTGAGACTGATGCTGAGACTGATACTGAGACTGATGCTGAGACTGATACTGATGCTGAGACTGATGCTGAGACTGATGCTGAGACTGATTCTGAGACTGATACTGAGACTGATACTGATGCTGAGACTGATGCTGAGACTGATGCTGAGACTGATGCTGAGACTGATGCTGAGACTGATGCTGAGACTGAGACTGATGCTGAGACTGATGCTGAGACTTTGAGCCAACACTGCTGTACTCTTTCACCACACACTCAGCACATACTCAATTGATCCACTGTGTTATGTTCAGGAGGAAGGGCTCCCTCAAAGGAAGGAAGTGGAAATCCATCTTTAATTTGGGCGGGAGACTCCACGATCCCCTCAAGAAGAACAAATACTGCCCTAAAGGTACGATTCTGTGACTCCATGAAGTCAACAGATGATTAACTATAAACCCTTCCCCTCTCACATCTAATGCTTTGCTTTCGTTCCTCCTCAACTTCACTTGATCTGAATGCACAGAGAAAGAGAAGACGACGCTGAGGCCTGCGAAGAGCATGGACTCTCTGAGCTCCGGTCCTTTTGCAGTAGAAGGTATGAGGAGCTTTATGACATGATAGAGAATAATCTGCGCATTGATTTAACCCTCATCATTTTGATTCTTTTTTTAATTTATTTTTATTTAAAATTTAGAGTTCATCTGAGTGGTCCAAGACTTTAAGACTTTTGTCGCACTTGAACCATGAATGCACAAAAAAATTGACTGGATTCGAGGAGTTTATGTGGTTGAAATTTTAAAAAAGTAACAAATTTTTCCCTCACGGGTCAATTTGACCCCCAATGGAATTAATGGAATGTGAGGAATGCTTCAGTACACACAGAAAAACCTAAAACTGCTAAAACTACCAAACATTGATTTTATAATGTCTACATGTGTATCTGAATGCATACTGAAAAAAAAAAAACTGACTTTAGGACCCAGCGGAACAGCTCATCTGCTCCATATAGAGCTATAAGAGTCATGCAATATTATTATTTTTCCACAAGAGGTCAACAGAGACACCCAGTGTGAAATATTATGAGCTAAAAGGATTAGTTCCCTTCAAAATGAACATTTCCTGATCATTCCCTCTTCACATCTCATCCCAGATGTTCATGTCTTTCTTTCTTCAGTGGAAAAGAAATGAAGTTTTTTGAGGAAAACATTCCAGGATTTTTCTCCACATAATGGACTTCAATGGGAACCAACGGCTGAAGGTCCAAATCAATGCAGTTTCAGAGGAAGGGCTTCAGAGGCTCTGATGAGGAATAGGATCTGATCCAGACAAACCATCCGACATTTTCTAAAAATAAACATTTATACACTTTTAACCTCAAATGCTCGACTTTGGTGTTGTTGTTCTTCACAGCGTATGACATCATCACGTCGGAAAGGTCACGTGACGCAGGTGGAAGTGCCGACCCAGTGCCGGAAAACTCCATCTCATGTTCTCCTCCAACTTTAAAATCGTCCGACATCATTGCTTCACCTTTATTTGTGTAAAGGGCGTTTGAGTTAGTCTTTGCAAGTTCGTTCTAACACTGGGTCGGCACTTCCACCTGCGTCACGTGACCTTTCCGACGTGATGATGTCATACGCTGTGAAGAACAACAACACCAAAGTCGAGCATTTGAGGTTAAAAGTGTATAAATGTTTATTTTTCTTAGAAAATGTCGGATGGTTTGTCTGGATCAGATCCTATTCCTCATCAGAGCCTCTGAAGCCCTTCCTCTGAAACTGCATTGATTTGGACCTTCAGCCGTTGGTTCCCACTGAAGTCCATTATGTGGAGAAAAATCCTGGAATGTTTTCCTCAAAAAGCTTCATTTCTTTTCCACTGAAGAAAAAAAGACATGAACATCTGGGATGAGATGGGGGAGAGGGAATTATCAGGAAATGTTCATTTTGAAATGAACTAATGCTATAAAATGCATAAATGCATGAAATTGTGTTATTTTGAATTGAATTTGAAGGAATGTGCTTAAATTATGTATTTATTGATCAAATCTAGTAATTTAAAGGTAAATAAAAAAAATGCATTAAAAAATAGAAAAAAATATTATCAAAATGAAACAAAATAAGCTTTCTGGACAAAAAAATATGTAGTATGATTTTAGGGCTTCGGGTCATTTTGACCCGCGAGGGATGGATTTGTTACAAAGTGAATTCATATAATAATGAAGCATCCATATGTGTGTGTCTCAGACTCGAAGCATCCTCCGGCTCATCTTCCCCCTCTGCTTCTGTCCACGGCCTCGGGCAGCTCAGAGGGCATGGCCTCTGCCGGAGGAGGCGTGTCCAGTGGATATGCGGTGACATACAGGCGGACGGGCGGGGCTCAGGTCAGTATGGTCAGCACAGGGACTCCAGGCACTTATAATCGCCTGGACTCTGGGGCCGGAGCCAATGGAGCCGAGGGGGCGTCGCAGGGCGTGTCCAGATCGCCCGGAATGACCAGCAAAGCAGACCGTCGCGCCGGCATCCACATCTCCGGGCCTTTCTCTGTGACCGTCCCGCTTCATATAACGTCCGGACTGGCTCTGGGTGTTCTGCACGGCGGCTGGAGCGAGAGAGAGCAAGCGGAGGAAGAGGAGGGCGTCAAGAGTTCTCACAGCAGAACTGATGATGCTCAAGAGAGTAAAGGAGAGGTCAGCGGTTGCCTGGAAAGCCAGGTGGATTGTGGGAAGGAAACGGCAGAAATTCCAGGACAGGAGAATGCCGTGGCAGAGCAAGACGCACAGAGCAACAGAGAGTCTGTGCAGCAGAATGTGGAAGAGCCAATGGCAGATATCAAAGAGGAAGCCACAGACGAAGATTACATGGGTAATATTATGATTATCATTCAATTCGTTGTTTTTGCAAAAAATGGCCAAAAAATCATAAGGCTGTAGCAACCATTTGGAGCACCCTAGCAACAAGTTCCATAGACTTCCATTCAATGAGATCAAAAGGATAGAAGTGTCATAGAAATATGAGGGTGGGCTTGTTTGGGGCAGCTTCCAACAGCCAGTCACCTTCAATACTTCTAGCCACACTTCTAGCCTCCTAGCCACGCCCTAGCAACCATTGTCAAGCACCCTAGCAACCCCTCATATACGTCATAGTCACTGGGGTTGGTTTATATCATTCATACTGGCAAGCATCATCATCGACAGCTGCCAAGCCACTCCCTAGCAACTAAACAGAGTACCCTAAGAACCATTCACCATGACCTGTATCTCTGCAGCAGAGCATCATAACTCATGCTAGCAAGGCTAATGCTATGACTTTCAACATGCTACACTTGCTAACAGTGAATAGCTACATGCAAACAGCACTTAGCTTAGGGTTAAAACATGATAAAAACAAATCAAAATGTGCAAGTATCAATCTAGCAAAATGCTAATTGTGTTAGCATAATGTTAGCAACATGTTAATTGTGTTAGCATTATGTTAGTAACATGCTAATTGTGTTAGCATAATGTTAGCAAAATGTTAATTGTGTTAACATCATGTTAACAAAATGCTATTCATGTAAACATCTTGATAAAATCAGGCTAGCAACATCCCAATCATGTTAACATAATGTTAGCAACATGTTAATTATGTTAGCATTATGCTAATCATGTTAGCATTTGATAAAACAGACTAGCAAAATGTTAATTGTTAACATCTTGATAAAATCAGGATAGCATTTTTTATGGACGTTTTCACATGTTATGGAAGCAGAGTGCACCATGAAAAGCGTTTTTGCCTGTTGCGTCTCGCATTAAATCTGAAATCATTCCCAAATAGAACGGAAGTTTGATTACTCGTTCGGTGAACTCTTTGAGGAAATAGTGTGTGGTAAATGATGCCACATGTAAATGTTTTGTTCCCACAGAGATGAGAGGAAACCTCCATCCAGCGCTGGTCAGTCCGCTCCACTACGAGGACATGGAGTTTGCAGACCAGGAGCTGGATCTACAGGAGGCCTTTGGGTTCCTGGACTCCATGGACAGCTCTGCTTCAAACCAGGTGTGTTTACACAGGTGTGACTCTACGTGAGCAGCACAGCTGCTCTCCTCACACACACATATACAGTCATGTTCATTTGAGGTTGAATTTGCTATCATGATTTAGCATTTTGCTAGCATGTTGTTAGCGTGATATAACATGTCGCTAGCATTACATCTACATGTTGTTAACATGAATTAACATGTAGCTAACATGATTTAACACTTTGCTAGCACATTCTTAGCATTAATTAGCATGTTGGTAGCAATTTTGCATGTTCTGAGCATGAATTAACATTATTTGCTAGCATGAATTATCATGCCATTAACATGATTTAACATGTTTGTTAAAATTTTTAAACATTTTGTTAGTAGGAATTAACATGTCGCTATCATGATTTTACGTTATTAGCATGAATTAGCATTTTGCTAGTATGTTGTTAGCATTAATTATCATTTTGGTAGCATGTTAACATGAATTAGCTTGTCGCTAACATGATTTGACATTGCTAGCATTTTAGCATGTTGATAGCATGTTTTACCCTGTTGTTAGCATTATTAGCATGTTTTATCTTGTTGTTAGTATTAATTAGCATTTCATTAGCATGATTTTGCATGTTGTTAAAATGAATTAGCATGTTGCTAGTATGATTTAGAATGTTGTTTGTATGAATTAGCATGTCATTAGCATGATTTTGCATGTCGTTAGCATTAATTAGCATGTTGCTAGTATGATTTAGAATGTTGTTTGTATGAATTAGCATGTCGTTAACATGATTTTGCATGTCATTAGCATTTTTTGGCATGCTGCTAACATGAATTAGCATGTTGCTAGCATGTCCTAAGCTATTTGCTAGGCTTTGTTAGTGATATATAGTGGCTGAAGCTTAAATACTCTATTAGAGTTACTGTATTAAAGTTTTGATCCCTCAGTTACCTGGTAATTAGCGAGCCACATCAGAGCAGCCTGAAGGTGCGAGCCGAGTCTGTAGAGCCTGTAGAGCTGGATTATAAGAGGTTTCCATGATTAAATGGCTGTCAGTGTTAAAGCCTTCTGTCTCTGATGTCTGTCTCTCAGGTGGAGTTCTCAGTCGAAGCTCCTTGTTTTGACATAGAATATGAGGAAGAGGAGGATCAAACCCAGGAGGATCAGGCCGTTTCTTGCACTAATGACTCTGAAACACCGGCGGCCGACATCATCAGCCCGTCGTTCACACACCGGCCTCTTCCTGGGAAATCACACAGCTTGCCTTACAAGTCCTGCCCCTTCCTGCCAGCGCTGTCACTCTCCTCAGATGACGACTACAGCCCTGCTGACGATGATGAAGAGTCTGATAAAGGCTCTGAATATGAGGATATGTTTTGCCACAGTCTCCCGTCCAGTCAGTGTTTTCAGGGACTCTCGTGGTCGGGTCCAGGAACCACCGCAGACACGTCTGCTGTAGACTGCAGTAGCCAATCAGAACGCTTAGATGAGATGTCGGAGAATGCCGACCAATCAGAAGACGTGATTCCTGCTGCTCCTACATTGACAGACAACAGTGAAGAACATCTCAGTTCAGATGTATTAAAGACGGATGAAAACAAGAAGGAAGAGGAGGCTGAGAATGAGAAACACGCGCTGATGTAAGTAAGCTTATGAGTTTGTGCTAGAAAGGCAATAATATTGAGTTGGAACAACATAAATGTGATGATTTACACCTTTTGTATGTGTTCAGAAGAGAAGATGAAGGCAGTGGAGAGGACACATATTTCGGACCGGACTCGATTCCTCCTTCACCAGAGCCCGAGCAAACCGAGACCGACGAGCTTCCAGGTGCGGATGCTGACGGTTACCATGGTAACGGTGAGGTTATGATCGCCTATGACCTCACTGCTGCCGACCGCATCTCATTGGCTCCTCAAGATCAGCTGCCGGAGGAACAAACAGCGATTATGAGCGAAGGTGACGAGACGAGGGAGGAGGATGAGAAGAGAGAGGAAACTGAAGAGATGAAAGAGTGTGAGAACAATAAAGAGGAAGGAAAGAGTGAAGAAGATGATGAGGAGGATACAAAGACTGGATCAGTAGAAGAATGTAGTGATGAGAAAGAAGAACAAAAACAAGTGAGCGAGACTGAAAGGAGAGAAGATTTAGAGGAAAATAAAGGTGAGGGAGAAGAGGAAAAAGCAAAGGATGAGCCTGGAAAAGAACAAGATGAAAGAAAAGAGGATTCAGAGGAAAATAGAGGCGAGGAAGACGAGGAAAAAGCAAAGGATGAGCCTGGAAAAGAACAAGATGAAAGAAAAGAGGATTCAGAGGGAAATAGAGGCGAGGAAGACGAGGAAAAAGAAAAGGATGAGCCTGGAAAAGGAGAACGAGATAAAAGGAAAGATTTAGAAGAAAATAGTGGAGAATGTGAAGAGGAAAATGCAAAAGAAGGAGAAGAAGCTGAAATTAAAGAAGATTTAGAGGAAAGTGATGAGCGAAACACTGAGGAGGATGTGAAGGTAACGACAGAAGGTTTCGTTGAGGGAAACGTTGAAGGAAAAGAAGGCAGAGATGATCCTGAAGCAGAAGAGACTCAGTGTGAAAGCACGGACACGGAGGAGATCCACATCTCATCAACGGCTCCCAAACATAAAACGGCTCCCATCAGAGCGGTTCCCGTCGTCCCGCCCAAACCTCAGAACTCAAAGCTGACGGCCTTCACGCTCAGGAAGCAGTTCGAGCACAGACACACACCGCAGGAGGACAGAGGAATGGACGACCTGCAGAGTGAGGACGGGAAACCACACGGAGACACGGAAAACTGCAGCAGACCACTGAGCCACGAGAAGCCGGAGGACGGGAAACCGCACGGAGACACGGAAAACTGCAGCAGACCACTGAGCCGCGAGAAGCCGGAGGACGGGAAACCGCACGGAGACACGGAAAACTGCAGCAGACCACAGAGCCACGAGAAGCCGGAGGACGGGAAACCACACGGAGACACGGAAAACTGCAGCAGACCACCGAGCCACGAGAACCCGGAGGACGGGAAACCACACGGAGACACGGAAAACTGCAGCAGACCGCCGAGCCACGAGAACCCAAAGGACGGAAACCGCGGGAGACACGGAAAAACTGCAGCAGACCGCCGAGCCACGAGAACCCAGAGGACGGAAACCGCCGCGGAGACACGGAAAACTGCAGCAGACCGCCGAGCCACGAGAACCCAGAGGACGGGAAACCGCACGGAGACACGGAAAACTGCAGACGCCGAGCCACGAGAACCCAGAGGGCGGGAAACCGCCGCGGAGACACGGAAAACTGCAGCAGACCGCCGAGCCACGAGAACCCAAAGGACGGGAAACCGCACGGAGACACGGAAAACTGCAGCAGACCGCCGAGCCACGAGAACCCAGAGGACGGGAAACCGCACGGAGACACGGAAAACTGCAGCAGACCGCCGAGCCACGAGAACCCAGAGGACGGGAAACCGCACGGAGACACGGAAAACTGCAGACCGCCGAGCCACGAGAACCCAGAGGACGGGAAACCGCACGGAGACACGGAAAACTGCAGACCGCCGAGCCACGAGAACCCAGAGGACGGGAAACCGCACGGAGACACGGAAAACTGCAGCAGACCGCCGAGCCACGAGAAGCCGGAGAATGAGGGTCCGAGGAAGCGGCAGGACAGTTGGGATGGCGTGGTGGATCGGAGGAAAGATCTGCACAGGGAAGCAGAGAAAGAGTCGAAGAGGAACAGCGGCATCAGCATGTGCTTTGATGAAGCCGTTGCTCGCGCCACAGTGAAGAGGAGCAGAGAGAGAGAACACACGGACAGGTTATCCGGCGCTCACTGGGACAGAGACAGCAGGAAAGATGGGAAAACTGACTGACTAACGTAACTAAAGCGCATCATGTTGGAAGCTTGTTTCCGCCACGGATTAAACATTTTGGACTTTAGAACTTTCAATTGCGAGTTTGGTAACACTGTGTCCTTGTTACACGTGTTACATGCGGTTACTATAGTAACAACTGTTACATTGTCCTTGTTACACGTGTAACATGTGGTTACTATAGTAACAACTATAAATTATGCATAATTACAGGCAACTAAAGGCTGATTTATACTTCTGCGTCGGACCTGTGCCGTAGCCTGATTTTCCTTCATACTTCTGCGTCCTTGTCCGCGTCGACGTGCAGTTACTCGTGCAGACGGAGCACGTGTATCCCTGAGGGAGGGGTTCTGGCAGACCAATCACTGCGCTTACAGTCCGCCTAGAATTGACGCGCTGTTACATTTTTGGAGAGGTGCACGTCAGGGTATGTTGTAGGCTACGCTTGCAACACACAGCCTACGACATACACTCGACGCAGAAGTATAAATTGGGCTTAACCCTACACCAAACACTCATCCTAATCCGGTGTGGGAACACTTTGGTACATTGTCCTTCAGTGTTGGGGAAAGTTACTTGAAAAGTAATGCATTACAATATTGTGTTACTCTCTTAAAAAGTAGCTAATTGCGTTACTTAGTTACTTTTTTAAGAAAAGTAATGCGTACGTTACGTCTGCGTTACTTTTTTTCACCTGGGCTGGGCTTGTTTTTGTTTTTTGTATAACAAAAAATATCTATTTTTGGGCAAATGTAAAGGCCCTTTCATACTAAAATTTAAATAATAAGGTTGAAGGAAATGGAAATGCATGCGTGTACAGTCAATAAATGGAAAAACAAAGTAACTTGCATTACTTATTTTAAAAAGTAATTCAGATATTGTTACTTTACTAGTTACTTGAAAAAGTAATCTGATTACATAACTCGAGTAATGCGTTACACCCAACACTGGTGTCCTTGTTACATGTGTTTCATGTAGTTACTGTGGTAACAACTATAAATTATGCATGATTACACGCAACTAACCCTAAACCAAACCCTCATCTTAACCGGGTAACACTTTATTTCAGTGTCATTGTTACACGTGTTACATGCGGTTACTGTAGTAATAACTACAAATGATACATAATTACACGCATCTAACCCTTACTCTAAAGTAAGTACATGTAGTTAATTATTATTACTCAGTGCTTACAGTTTGCTACACTGTAATTATACACTTAAGAACTGAGTAATATTAAATATACATGTGCTCACTATTGGATCAGGGTTTGGTTTGAGGTTAGTTGAGCGTAATTATGCATCATTTATAGTTATTACTATAGTTAACATGTAACAATGACACTGTGTTACCAAAGATATATCATATTTATGTTTATATCTACGTCACGATTACCGTTTGTATTGCGTGGCGGAGACGAGCTTCCATAACATGATCATGTAGTGTAAAATAGCGTGTGCAAAAGTATTGTGCATCTACCAAAACCGTTTATACTCTTTTTAATATTCTGATATTCTTTTTCAATATACTAATTTTTTTATGATAAAATATATATATGGGGGTGGAGCTATTTGTATATGTTAGTAATGCATCTCTCTTTTTTTTTAAAATCTCAATATTCATACAACATAAACTCAGCCACCCTTATGAATAGCACTGTTCCCAGTGAAGTCCATCATGTGGAGAATCCTGGAATGTTTTCCTCAAAAAACTGAATTTCATGTTCATTCTGAAGTGAACTAATCCTTCAAAGGTTGTGATCATTGTGTAATAAAAGCACAGATACTATAAGGCCAAAACACACCCGCTTAGTTAAGAATAAGACGGACAGGAAATCATTTCATGTATTTTAATTTCTGTTGTATAAATTAGTATTTTACTATATAATATATGGAGTATGTTTTGCTGTTTTTACTCATATTCAGATATTTCATGTTTTCAGAGTTGGCACAAAATGAACAACAAAGATGTCTTGTGATATAATCAAAAATAAATGATGATGTGATATTAAAAATGTTTTTATTTGCTGATGATATAACTCGTGGAGAACAGTGAACTCCTGAACGCAGCGAGGGACCCGAGGGTCTCTGACACAGGGTCTGATGACAAGAGACTTAAGTGAAGCTAAAACTGGGATTAATAATGAGGACATTAAGTGAAAATACATGTCTGGGTGTTATAATAGATCATAAATAATGCTGGAAACATTAAAAGATAATAAATTGCAATATTAAATAGAAGAAAAGCTGGTGCGCTCACACGAGGGGTGAGGCCATACACATAAAACCAGTACATTACAAAAAAAGAGATTATTACAAACCAACAAATGCATTGTTTATTAAATTACATGCTTTAAAATGTAATAATTTAGTTGATTTTTATACTGCACAGACACTCCCCTGTCAGGATTATTAGGAACACATACTAATACTGTGTTTGACCCCCTTTCGCCTTCAGAACCGCCTTAATTCTACGTGGCATTGATTCAACAAGGTGCTGAAAGCATTCTTTAGAAATGTTGGCCCATATTGATAGGATAGCATCTTGCAGTTGATGGAGATTTGTGGGATGCACATCCAGGGCACGCAAGCTCCGTTCCACCACATCCCAAAGATGCTCTATTGGGTTGAGATCTGGTGACTGTGGGGGCCATTTTAGTACAGTGAACTCATTGTCATGTTCAAGAAACCAATTTGAAATGATTCGAGCTTTGTGACATGGTGCATTATCCTGCTGGAAGTAGCCATCAGAGAATGGGTACATGGTGGTCATAAAGGGATGGACATGGTCAGAAACAATGCTCAGGTAGGCCGTGGCATTTAAACGATGCCTAAAGTGTGCCAAGAAAACATCCCCCACACCATTACACCACCACCACCAGCCTGCACAGTGGTAACAAGGCATGATGGATCCATGTTCTCATTCTGTTTACGCCATATTCTGACTCTACCATCTGAATGTCTCAACAGAAATCGAGACTCATCAGACCAGGCAACATTTTTCCAGTCTTCAACTGTCCAATTTTGGTGAGCTTGTGTAAATTGTAGCCTCTTTTTCCTATTTGTAGTGGAGATGAGTGGTACCCGGTGGGGTCTTCTGCTGTTGTAGCCCATCTGCCTCAAGGTTGTGCGTGTTGTGGCTTCACAAATGCTTTGCTGCATACCTCGGTTGTAACGAGTGGTTATTTCAGTCAAAGTTGCTCTTCTATCAGCTTGAATCAGTCGGCCCATTCTCCTCTGACCTCTAGCATCAACAAGGCATTTTTAAGCCCACAGGACTGCCGCATACTGGATGTTTTTCCTTTTCACGCCATTCTTTGTAAACCCTAGAAATGGTTGTGCGTGAAAATCCCAGTAACTGAGCAGATTGTGAAATACTCAGACCGGCCCGTCTGGCACCAACAACCATGCCACGCTCAAAATTGCTTAAATCACCTTTCTTTCCCATTCTGACATTCAGTTTGGAGTTCAGGAGATTGTCTTGACCAGGACCACACCCCTAAATGCATTGAAGCAACTGCCATGTGATTGGTTGATTAGATAATTGCATTCATGAGAAATTGAACAGGTGTTCCTAATAATCCTTTAGGTGAGTGTATAAAGTATATCATAATTTACATCCAAATGGTATCAGAAGAGGAATGCATATATTTAAAAAATAATAATACAAAAAATAGACCAATGGAATACAGTTAAAACTGTAATTCATGTCGTAAATTTAAGAAAATTAAAAACAATGTGCTAATTATATAACTCAATATAAATAACTGGTGTATGCAATACTTAATATTTGAAATACTTTATTATCTTTGTGCTTTTAGGAAAATGTCTATTGAGATATAATAAAAATAAAAACAGATAATATTAGATAATAAATATAAAGGGTAGGATCATAAGCGCCGCCTAACCCTTTCAGAAGGAGCTTCCCAGTGTGTCGTGTCCCGGAGTTTCTGTGGCGCTTATAAACTGGGATTTATTGCATTGAAACGAAACCATTTATTGGTCCTTCAGACTGTGACGTCACTTCACTGGGAAATGGTCATCTGTTTTGTGTTTACTTTGGTACATCCTGGACTACTAACCCAGCGCAACAAAACACTCACGATCGCCATATTCTCTACAAGCACAAACTACAGACTGTTATTATTGGGCTGTAATGTCGGCGTCGGTCGATATCCACGCGCAGCTGGCGTCGATCCTCGAGCGCTTCGCCAAGCACGCGCTGCTGGAGATGAGTCGCGCGGTGGAGCAGGAGATGGCGCGCCGGCAGATGGAGGTCGAGGCGCTGCTGCTCAAACTGCAGTTTACCGAGAGCGAGCTGCGGTCCGCCCGACAGAACCAGAACCAGAACCTGCGCTCCGTGGGAACACAAGCCACCAACAGCGGGCAGAGAGGTACACACACACACACACACAGCCTTTCATTTAAAGTCAACATGAAAGTCATCGCTTTACAATCTTTAATCATAATAACTTGCTCTTCTGCTGAAACGACTTCCTGTAGCCGGTGACGTACGGAAGGCCGCACGGCAGTTGAGCCAATAGCTAGAGAGCTACGTTTTGACCCCGCCCCTTCAACGTGTCATCTACGCCACATAACGCTAGCATACGCAGAGATTTTCCCATTCTCATTCCATGTGCTTTGATTCAGTATAATGTGTTGTAATCATGTTGACTTTAAATATTAGTGCTTATTAACCTTACAAAAACACATCATATCGCGACATAGGTATCAGATGGCTTATAGACCACTTGTAGGGATAATCTATACAAAAATTATCATGTACTCGCCCTCATGTTGTTCCAAACCTCCATTTCTTTAAATCCTTTGATAATAACATTATGACCCCTGACCGGTGAAGTGATTAACACTGATGATCTCTTCATCACGGCTCCTGTTAGTGGGTGGGATATATTAGGCAGCAAGTGAACATTTTGTCCTCAGAGTTGATGTGTTAGAAGCAGGAAAAATGGGCAAGCGTAAGGATTTGAGCGAGTTTGACAAGGGCCAGATTGTGATGGCTAGACGACTGGGTCAGAGCATCTCCAGAACTGCAGCTCTTGTGGGGTGTTCCCGGTCTGCAGTGGTCAGGATCTATCAAAAGTGCTCCAAGGAAGGAACAGTGGAGAACCGGCCACAGGGTCATGGGCGGCCAAGGCTCATTGATGCACGTGGGGAGCGAAGGCTGGCCCGTGTGGTCCGATCAAACAGACGAGCTACTGGAGCTCAAACTGCTCAAGAAGTTAATGCTGGTTCTGATAGAAAGGTGTCAGAATACACAGAGCATCTCAGTTTGTTGCGTATGGGGCGGCATAGCCGCTGACCAGTCAGGGTGCCCATGCTGACCCCTGTCCACCGCCGAAAGCACCAACAGTGGCACGTGAGCATCAGAACTGGACCACGGAGCAATGGAAGAAGGTGGCCTGGTCTGAGGAATCACGTGTTCTTTTACATCACGTGGATGGCCGGGTGCGTGTGCGTGGCTTCCCTGGGGAACACATGGCACCAGGATGCACTATGGGGATGTTACTTTGACATGTACCACCTACCTAAGCATTGTTGCAGACCATGTACAGCCTTTCATGGAAACGGTATTCCCTGGTGGCTGTGGCTCTTCCAGCAGGATAATGCTCCTGACACAAAGCACAAATGCTTCAGGAATGGTTTGAGGAGCTCAACAATGAGTTTGAGGTGTTGACTTGGCCTCCAAATTCCCCAGATCTCAATCCAATCGAGCATCTGTGGGATGTGCTGAACAAACAAGTCCGATCCATGGAGGCCCCACCTCGCAACTTACAGGACTTAAAGGATCTGCTGTTAACATCTTGGTGCCAGATACCACAGCACACCTTCAGGGGTCTAGTGGAGTCCATGCCTCGACGGGTCAGGGGGACCAACACAATATTAGGAACGTGGTCATAATGTTATGCCTGATTGGTGTAGTTGTTAATCACTGAAAATCTTCTGCTCTATGGACTTCCTTTTAATTCCACAGAAGAAAATCTATAGATTTGGAATGACATGAGGTTTTGTTTTTAAGTGAACTATTAATTTAAAGGTGCAGTGAGCGACTTGTGAGAAACACTTGCCAATCAGCAGTAAGGGGCGTGTCCACTCACAATGGGGGAGGTGTTGTACATCTGGGGGCGGAGCTATTAAGATATGGTCCTTATGGGTTGGGCTGTGTTTGTTTTGGTGATTTCAAATATCAACAGCGTTTCTCAGAAATCGTTTACTGCGCCTTTAACAGTGCTCGTATCTGTATATGTTGCATTTCGTAATTAAAATTTATTTTTTTCTAATTTCACATTTCTCACCAGAGGTAAACCTTAACTTCGTAAAGATCAATGAAAATCATGACGGAGAATCCCAGACGGAGACGCACACGGACGATTCTTCGGCGCACACGTTCACGCTGAACGTAAGGATTCTTCATTATTAGATTCTTCTTCAGTGTTTGTCATACAGTATCCTGATCCTTCATCATTCCCAAATGCAGGAAGACGGAATCAAATCCATTCAGATCAAAGAGGAACACATGGAGGACGGGCAGTGGGACAGCGGACCGAGTAAAACACGCTAACCATGCTTTTTTCTGTTTTACATCAGATGCCAAGTGTTTGCTCTTTATGATTGCCAAATATAATATTCTAATATGCATTCCCGATCCTGTTATGCTTATTTGGATGGTTGTTTTATCCTTAGTTTCTCCTGCTCTTTGCCCGTTGGGTCCCGAGGTGGAAGACCAGGATAGTTTCAGCACGGGAACAACCGGACCAGCTAGAGTTGGTGAGAGATCATAGTTTATTATTATGTTTATTCTCAGCATTATTGATGTGCATCTCTCTGCTCTCTGTGCGTCAGGTAGTGATTTTATCCTGACGAGTAAAATGAAGGCCGGAGGAATGTGGAATTCGCCTGTTTCCGAGGAATATCCAGCGAACTCCGGAGCCCAGAGTTTGGACGCTTCTCCTCTGGAAACAGGTGAGCGATTCGCCACAGGTGCGTCTCCGAACCGACGGCACGATCCCAACGCGCAGCAGTACGTGGACGATCCGTACAGAACCGCTGGCCCGAACCATGCGCTTCCATCGGCGTCGGATCACAGACAAAACATACACAAGTATTTAATGCTGGCGCCTGAGGGAATGGATAGTTTTGCTGTTTTCCCTTTCTACATTTAAAATGAAGTGTTTTAATACATTAAGGGCCCAGTGTACTTTCAGCGAAATCGAAGAATTGAGTAAATCAAATCAAAACAAAGTTCGTTTGGAAGTTGTTTATTGAACTTGCCAAAGAAAACTTTCCGACTCCGGCTGATAAACGCCTCCTGACTCCCATTGGCCTGTGGTGGGTGGGTGTGGCTCTGAGGCTCCGCCTTCTTTGAGCTGTAAATGTTCTCCGGTCCATTTCTTCTGTTCAGAGTGAAAACATGAACACACTGGAGAGACGCTTTATAGTAGAAACTGAAGCACAAAAACACAATTTTGTGAGCTAATTCTTCAAACAAATTTGCTAATTGGGTGATACAAATCTTAAAAATGAACAAAAATGCCACAGAAATGAACAAAAATGGCGAAATAAAAAATTAAGATAATTGCCCCTGAAATTAACATAAATTCAAACAAAATGAGCAAACCGAAATGTAATTTAATTGACATTTAAAACTTCCCCTCCCTCCTGCAGCTCATCTCTTCTCTGATGACGAGGGCGGGCCACCTGTCACTCACATGAGATCCACCAATAGCAAACCACAACCATCCAATCAATTCCCTCAGACACAATCAAGCCCCGCCCTACATTTGTTCTTGTTTGAGAGGCGGATGTACGTCACAACACATGCAGTGTTTATGTATGTTCATAGACCGCAGTGTCGAACAGTATAACACTATTGTGAACTTCTTGTCACCCCTGAAAGAAGGACGAACGAACTGAGAATATCAGGGCCTTTAGACGGTATGACGCTAGGACTCACAATAGATTGATATATATTTGTTGTGTTGGCAGGAAACATGTACCACATTGTCAGCTTCGTGGACACAGAAGAAGTGGAGGTTGTGCCGGCGGTCTGGGTGAAGAGCGGCGTGTGTCTGTGGCCTCCGTTCAAGGATGAAGGCGTTCAGAGGGCGAGCGAGTGTTCGGAGCCGCCGCAGGACTCTTGGTCTGCGTATAAGGTTAAAATCATGGACACTGCAAGTATGTAGAAATCCCTTTTTCATAATACGTTCAATTTGAAAGTTAACAGGTTAATTAGTAACCAATGCGTATGTATTTTGTCTTTGATAGATAATTACAGTGAAGCGCTGCGGAGGCTTCCTCTCGTGGAGCAGCAGACGGATCTCCCGTCAGACGAGATGAGGACACTCAAACCCAAAATAAAGTAGGACTGCAAAAATTAACACACTTCTTAGCCAATTATTAGGGAATTTTTTAGGGAATTATCACAATAATGAAAATTGATGTTTCTGTCTTGTTTTCCAGCACAAATATCTAAACATTCATAACTCAAGACTTTATAACGACAGTGACTGAATTCGAGTCATATATTAGTTTGGTAAAATCTCTTTATACACTGAAAAAACTTGGTGTAGAAACCATTTTCACTCAGAAATTGCTAGTAAATTTCACAAATAATTACAAAGAAATGGCAAGTAAATTAAAAATAGCATTTTATTATAAAATGATAATCTTGCAGAAACTGTGAGTCGTATGATTCACTCGACTGATTTTGAGACTACGGTTCATTCGGATGGATGGATGATGGAGGGTGGATGGATGGATGATGGATGGAGGCAGGGTGGATGGGTGGATGATGGATGGATGGATCAAGGGTGGATGGATGGAGGGTGGATGATGGATGGATGGATGGAGGGTGGATGGGTGGATGATGGATGGATGGAGGCAGGGTGGATGGGTGGATGATGGATGGAGGCAGGGTGGATGATGGATGGATGGAGGGTGGATGGATGGATGGAGGGTGGATGATGGATGGATGGAGGGTGGATGATGGATGGATGGAGGGTGGATGATGGATGGATGGATGGATGGAGATGGATGGGTGATGATGGATGGATGGAGGCAGGGTGGATGGGTGGATGATGGATGGAGGCAGGGTGGATGGATGGATGGAGGGTGGATGGATGGATGATGGATGGAGGCAGGGTGGATGGATGGAGGGTGGATGATGGATGGATGGAGGGTGGATGATGGATGGATGGATGGATGGATGGAGGGTGGATGGGTGGATGATGGATGGATGGATGGAGGGTGGATGATGGATGGAGGCAGGGTGGATGGATGGATGGATGGAGGGTGGATGGATGGAGGGTGGATGATGGATGGAGGGTGGATGGATGGATGGAGGGTGGATGGGTGGATGATGGATGGAGGCAGGGTGGATGGATGGAGGGTGGATGATGGATGGATGGAGGGTGGATGGGTGGATGGGTGGATGATGGATGGATGGAGGCAGGGTGGATGGGTGGATGATGGATGGATGGAGGCAGGGTGGATGGGTGGATGATGGATGTGATTCATTCAGTTATGTGTTGATCGTAGAGACTCTGTGGCTTCCTCTGGAACTTTGTTCATGGAGCAGAAATAGAAATGAACTGATGATATTGCCCAGCACTTCATCATACTCTCTCCATTCAGCTCGGTTCATCATCCATAACTCCGTCCAGGACAGCCAGGAACCTTGGAGTTGTGATTGATGATCAGCTAAAATTCACTGACCACATCATTGCAACAACCCGGTCCTGCCGATTTGCCTTATACAACATTAGGAAGATTGGACCCTTCCTATCAGAGCAGGCCACACAACTCCTGGTTCAAGCTCTCCAGACTGGACTACTGTAATGCTCTTCTAGCGGGCCTTCCAGCATGCACTATCAAACCCTTGGAACTGATCCAGAATGCAGCGGCGAGAGTGGTCTTTAATGAGCCGAGCGCACGTCACGTCCCTCTTCATCAGTCTGCACTGGCTGCCAATAGCCACTCCAGTCAAATTCAAGGCACTGGTGCTCGCCTACAAGGCAACCACTGGCTCTGCACCAACATACCTAAACTCGCTTGTTCAGACTTACACACCCTCCAGAAGCTTGCGTTCTGCAAGTGAACGGCGCCATCCCAAAGAGGCATGAAATCCCTCACAAGGACCTTTTCCTGGACCGTTCCCACCTGGTGGAATGACCTGCCTGTCTCAATTCGAGCAGCCGGGTCGGTAGCCATTTTCAAAACATATCTTAAAACGCGTCTTTTCCAGCAGCACCTGACCAATAAGGAATAGCACTTATCACTCTATTCATTTTCTGTTTGTCTATTTAAAAAAATAAAATTGTTCTGTCCTATGTGTTCTGTGCTAGATTAACTGAGACTTGCATATTGTTGCCCTTGACTGTTTTTAGTTGCTTCTATTGCTCTCATTTGTAAGTCGCTTTGGATAAAAGCGTCTGCTAAATGACTAAATGTAAATGTAATATTGTGTCTAAATTAGTTATTCAGCTGAGCGCTGTAAGTTCACATTTAAGTTTGAGCACATTTGGGAGTCACTCAAGCTGTCATCGGTTTATAGATTATCATGACAGAATATGCTAATCAATGACTGAAGATGGTTAACTCATAAACTCATCCTCTATCCCTTCAGAAACGTCCTGTCTCATTCTACATGTTGTCATCATTGTCCGACTCCGGTTTGATCATAAAGGCTGACCAGTTTCTGATATTTTCAGTGTGTGTGCGTGAGGGAATCAGAGCTGCTAACATGAGCTCTTGAAGCTCCGCCCTCTTCCTGAAAGGGGGTGGGAAGCAGCAGCTCATTTGGATTTAAAGGGACACACACAACTATGTGTTTTTGCTCACCCTCAAAAAGTGACAATTTTAACATGCTATAATAAATGATCTGTGGGTATTTTACATCTTGTAAAAAGTGGCATCATTTAAAACAAGAACAAATATCTGCCACTGGAGTCAGAATAATAATCTTGTTTTCTCTTTGAGTTAAGAGGATTGTTCTGACTCCAGTGGCAGATATCTGCTCTGGTTTTGAGCTCAAACTCACTTCATCTGTCTTAATATCTTCAGTGATTTCTCTTCTCCAGTAAATGTGTGTTGATGTAAGAACTGAGGACTTGCTATGTGAACACATATTTCACTGAATATTATGGAAAATTCTAATTTCGTAATTATCCTATTTCTTGCCTCCTCTAAAGACGGAACAGGCGGCTTCTGGAACAGTACGACACTGATGAGGAGACCAACACGCCCCAAAACACTCATTTACCTAAAGCCCCTCAGATCCAACCTCCGTGCAAGAGAACCATCCTGTCCGCTTCTGATGAGCTCCCGTCTGGACGGCCCCAGACGGCCCCAAGTGTGACACAGTGTGCACAGACTTCAACACCACCCCTGCTGGAGTGGCATGAAATGACTCTTGGGTCTTCTTCACACCGAGCGACTGACCCGCCTGAGCCATCACCCGCTCCTCTGCTTCACCAGCTGTGGCGAGAGGGAACATCACAGGACCGACAGGAAGTGACCTCACAGACTCCCGAACCGGCAACGTCATCACTGTGGCATACAGAGAACAGCCTCTCCTGCTGCGATCCATTCATAAGACGTGAGAGTTACTGCAAATATTCTGAGTGTAAAGGCTGTGCACATCAAGAACGACAGTGGCCGTTAATGTTCTGTTTATTGCAACCTGTCACTCACATTAAGATCCACCAATAGCAAACCACATCCATCCAATCAATTCCCCACAGACACAATCAAGCCCCGCCCTCGTCATCAGAGAAGAGATGAAGTTATTCTGATTCAAGATTAACACAATAATGATGTGCTAATCATGCTAATACATGCTAACAAAATGTTAACAACATGCTTAATCTTGCTAGCAAATTTCTAATTCATGTTAAAACATGTAAGCAACATGCTAATTCATGTTAGTAACATGCTAATTCATGCTAGCAAAGTGTTAACCTTAATTCATGTTAACAATGTGCAAAATCAGGTTAGCAAACCTATTAAAACATGCTAGTAAAGTGATAATGCTAACAATGTGATAAAACATTCTTGTAACACGCCAATTGCTGCTAACAATGTGTTGAAACATGTTCATTCATGCTAACAAAATGCTAAATCATGGTAGCACCATTCTAATTAATGCTAACAATGTGCTAAATCAGGTTAGCAAAATGTTAAAACATGCTAATAAAGTGGTAATTCATGCTAACAAAAGGCTAAATTATGGTAGCAACATGCTAATTGTTGCTAACAATGTGTTAAAACGTTAAAACACGTTAATTCATGTTAACAATGTGGTAAAAGTTGTTAGCAATGTGGTAAAAAATTTAGCAACATACTAATTTATGTCAATGTGTTAAATCAGGTTAACAACATTAAAACATGCTAGTAAAGTGGTAAATAATGGTAATAATGTAATAAAACATGCTAGTAACACGTTAATTCATGCTAGTAACGCACTAATTCATGCTAGCAACGTGTTAAAACATTAGAAATGTTAATTCATGTTAACAAAATGTTAAATCAAGGTAGCAACATGCTAATTTATGCTAACAATGTGGTAAAACATGTTAGCAAACATGCTAATTAACATTAGCAATAAGACAAACTGCTAATATACCCTGATAAATCATTTAGAATAAACACTGCAGTATTCCACACAAAAAAACAAGGATTGTCTATTTTGATTTCATGGTGACTTTAAGACTTTAAGGTGTGGTAACCTTACATTTCCTGTGTTTAATGTTTCAGTTCTTCTCCATGATCTGACCACGAAACAGGAGATTGTTATGGAGCAGCAGATGAGCTTAATAAAGATGGTTCAGGATCTGCAAGCACAGAATGTCAGGGACATCACAGATGCCGACTGTTTCAATCAGAGACGCTTTCCCATCGAAGACCTGCGGTCATTATCAGCCCTGGAGAATGAGCTGCGATCCTGCCCGGAAACCAGAAGAAAAGTGGTCAGTTATTATTTACAGGCTGTTATTGTGTGGTTCCAAACCCATAAGACTCTGAAACACAAATGAAGATATTTGTAATGAAATCTGAGATTTCTGTCCCTCCACTGAAAGTCTGTTCACTGCTTCAAAACATTCACAAAGAGGATATACAATAAATATATAAATCGAGCAGTTTAATCCAAGTCTTCTGAAGAGACTTCACTGCATCTTTGCCACGCTCAAGTTCGTTATTTTAAAGGGGACCGATTATGCTTTTTTTATAATCCCCATAAATCAGTACCAGTCTCCCCAATCAAGCGGTTCCATGACCGGTGACGATCTGACCTATTAGCATAGACCCCACCCTGAGTGAGTTCCAGAAGCCCCGCCCATGACCGGTGACGATCTGCCCTATTAGCATAGACCCCACCCTGAGTGAGTTCCATAAGCCCCGCCCATGACCGATGACGATCTGACCTATTAGCATAGAACCCGCCCTGAGTGAGTTCCAGAAGCCCCGCCCATGACCGGTGACGATCTGCCCTATTAGCATAGACCCCACCCTGAGTGAGTTCCAGAAGCCCCGCCCATGACCGGTGACGATCTGCCCTATTAGCATAGACCCCACCCTGAGTGAGTTCCATAAGCCCCGCCCATGACCGATGACGATCTGACCTATTAGCATAGAACCCGCCCTGAGTGAGTTCCAGAAGCCCCGCCCATGACCGGTGACGATCTGCCCTATTAGCATAGACCCCACCCTGAGTGAGTTCCAGAAGCCCCGCCATGACCGGTGACGATCTGCCCTATTAGCATAGACCCCACCCTGAGTGAGTTCCATAAGCCCCGCCCATGACCGGTGACGATCTGCCCTATTAGCATAGACCCGCCCCTGAGTGAGTTCCAGAAGCCCCGCCCATGACCGATGACGATCTGACGATCTGACCTATTAGCATAGACCCCACCCTGAGTGAGTTCCATAAGCCCCGCCCATGACCGATGACGATCTGACCTATTAGCATAGACCCCACCCTGAGTGAGTTCCATAAGCCCCGCCCATGACCGGTGACGATCTGCCCTATTAGCATAGACCCCACCCTAAGTGAATTCCATAAGCCCCGCCCATGACCGGTGACGATCTGCCCTATTAGCATAGACCCCACCCTGAGTGAGTTCCAGAAGCCCCGCCCATGACCGGTGACGATCTGCCCTATTAGCATAGACCCCGCCCTGAGTGAGTTCCATAAACCCCGCCCATGACCGGTGACGATCTGCCCTATTAGCATAGACCCCGCCCTGAGTGAGTTCCATAAACCCCGCCCATGACCTTGAAGCTGAAACTTCACACACACATTCTGGGGACACCAGAGATTTATATTACTATTACTTTATATATTATTATATTATTATCTTGTGAAAGGGGTGTAATATTTCCCTTTTAAATGTAGACGCAACAAGTCCATTCACAATAGAGATCGACGCCGGTCATGTGACAACATTCAACCAATCAGCTTCACCCTTTCCGTAAAAGCTCAGCCAGGAACGAGGAACACTCTTCTTCATAAATAAATCTAGGGATTTTCCTTGCAGATCTTTTTCATGCTCAGACAAAGACACACTAAAGAAAGATGAACATGGGGAAAAAACACAATAGTTTAATAATTACCTTTAATAACTAAATTGCATGTGTCTTTGAACATATTTACATTTTGACGTGTAGTGTAATTTGCCTAATATCAGTATTAGTTAGAAAAGTATGTTTTGGTTTAATACGGATTTATGCATAGGCATCCCAACAATGTATGTAGCCTAGTCACAATAAGAGCTGCTTTAAACCCGTTTCAGGTGGATGAGCTGGGGTTGTTGGGCGGCGTGGACGTGAAGGACACAGTCTGGCGAATCATGAAGCAGGCCATCAAAAATGACTTGGCCAAAACGGTGAACTGGAGAGGTGTGAATGGGAAAACGTCTTTCCAAAGTTTAGAGTTTAAAAGCGTTGTGATTGGTAAGTGCTTTAGTGGTGAATCTTCCTGGACCTTCTGAACTCATGTCTGTTCGATTCCAGTGTTTAACGTGTGTGTGTGCGTGTGTGTGTATATCTGTGTGCTGCTCTTCTAGAGGCTGTCAGGAGAAACCCCACATGTGCTCAAATAACGGAGCTGGAGGTGGAAAAGGCCATCATACGCTGGTTTCATCTGGCCGGCGACCGCGAGGGTGGCCGGAAGAAGAGAGCGCCGCTGCAAGACGTCGGCGTAGAGAACTGAGAAAGCACATGCTCTCAGAAGCCACGTTTCCATACACTTTTTACACTTGTTTGTTGAGCGATGCGTAAAAAAAGAGTGCGAAATCTGCCGTCTCCAGAGTGTTTCCATCCAACTGGCCTTTTACTGATAAAATAGTGTGCGTAATGACGTCACCTAAAAAAAAACACATTTCCGCTTAAGTTTTGCTGTATCGCTAAAATAATCACAATCCTTATGTTAGTGTTGAAACTCCAACAGCCTTCCTTCGTTTGACAGACATTTTTATTTGCTGAGATTTTCAAGGCGCTATATTTTCCTCATCTATTTTGAAACAAAACTTTATTATGTATTATTAAAGTGTCATGTTATTTGTTTTTTGTACTTAGTTATAAACACTATTTAGATCAATACTTGATCAAGCAATGTTCAGAAACGGTTAGCTGTTATTCTTCTGATGAACTTTTATTACGTTATAAAAAAACAGACAAAACGACAAAAATAAGGATGATTGATGTTTGAGAGGCAACACGTCTTATTCTTACCAATAGTAATAAAATATTGTAATATACAATTTAATAATATGAATATAATAGGTTTAATGTCATGTGACGCCACATTTATTTGTGTTAAAGCACTTTTTCTAGAGAAAAAGGTGTTTCCAAAAAGTTTTTTCGTGACATTTGAAGTGTCGACATTTGCAAAAATTGAACGATAATTTTCATTTCCTTCATCATATCGGTGAACATTTTGATGCGCTAAACCCTTGGATGGAGACCTGGCTAGTGTTTGTTTTCATCAGTATCTTGTGTTGTTTGTACATATATATCTGTACATATATATTTAATCTGTCTTTTATATTTAGCTAGTTTTTGTTTACTGGTTATTTGGCCCTATACACTACAACGTAAGTACATCTTTATGTTTGAAATATTTTAATTTATTGCATGGATTGTGTTTTTGTGCGCTGTTTATTTGCTTTATTTGTCTGGTTCTGCTGTTCCTGTCACATCTTTTCATGTGTTTGTTCAACAGCATCAAAAATCTTTACACTTACGCATCTAGAAGTATAGATTTTATATTTCATTTATTTAACACATTTGTTTATCGGTTTCTGTCATTTGTGCTACTTTATGCACTACAACTTTTACATTTTATTGTTACTGTTTATTTATTGCTTTTGCCTTATTGTTTTATCTTATTTTGTATATCTTACACATTTTCACATTGTATTTATTCATGCTGTTATCTAAGATTTGAGCATCTGTTATTTTTGTCTGCATTAATAAAACAGTTCATACTTTGCATTTACTTTGTTTTTGTAGACTTGTTTCCTTTATTATATAGCAGTTGCAGTCGAAGCTCTTTTCTGGCTGACAGATGTGGCTGATTTTGTTACTCCTTTTCAAACATGAAACGAAATGTAAAAAATATACGGAACACCAGCCTTAATAAAATAAAAATAAAAAATATTTACCCTTACATTTTTCTGGGTTTCTCAGAAGCGAAGTCGTCATAGTAGGGTAAACTTCTATAGCGATTAATGAGGGACTACATAAAAATAAAAATAAATTTTATTCCACTAGTGTTTTTTTCCCCCACAAAGGTGTTTTCGCAACTTTCAAAAAGAGTAAAAAAAAAAAAACTACAGAGATAACGTCACAGCCGCTGTGTTAGAAACAACCTCACAGCAGCGTTAATTAATTAGTTTTTTTGTAATTCGATACAAAGGTAATATAATAGTAAGTATAGTGTTATAAATATACATCGTTTCATTTAAAAATTGAAAATATAAAAAACTTTGCAGGATTTACGATGATGATGACCGTTAAAACGCGTCGAGTGACCGTTTTTCCGTTGGCGAGATTTAAATCTAATGTTTTGTTTTTTTTTTCAACGGCGCGTCTAAACTAGAGTTTATGGTACTGAAAAGACAGTGCGAACTCTATTGGTCCTTTAAACGGTGACGTCACTCCACTAGGAAATGGCCAACAGTTTTGTGAGATTTGTGTAAACATTATTAATACATGCTCGACTCTCCGCGTCCTCGAACCCAGCGTGCGGCTGAGAGAAGAACACCAGATCGGACGCGAGGCTCTCTGGAAAACACTCACGATCGCCATATTCTCTACAAGCACAAACTACAGACTGTTATTATTGGGCTGTAATGTCGGCGTCGGTCGATATCCACGCGCAGCTGGCGTCGATCCTCGAGCGCTTCGCCAAGCACGCGCTGCTGGAGATGAGTCGCGCGGTGGAGCAGGAGATGGCGCGCCGGCAGATGGAGGTCGAGGCGCTGCTGCTCAAACTGCAGTTTACCGAGAGCGAGCTGCGGTCCGCCCGACAGAACCAGAACCAGAACCTGCGCTCCGTGGGAACACAAGCCACCAACAGCGGGCAGAGAGGTACACACACACACACACACACACAGAGCCTTTCATTTAAAGTCAACATGAAAGTCATCGCTTTACAATCTTTAATCATAATAACTTCCTGTGGCCGGTGACGTATGGAAGGCCGCGCGGCAGTTGAGCCAATAGCTAGAGCGCTAAGTTTTGACCCCGCCCCTCGAACCTGTCATAACGCCTCGTAAAACTATAGAATCGAGATGGTGAAAAGATGCGTTTTCGGATGTTTTCCAGTGAAGACCTTGTTCCCCATTCCCAGAACTGCCTGGTTACGAGCCCGCTGGCTTTGAAGAAGGAGGGATTAGTGTTCGGGGCATTTGACGCGTGAATGTTTCCAGAATTTAACGCGACACGAAATGAGCTTCCCTAAAGTTCTGTTTGACCATCAGTTTACGCCATTGGTACGCCATCAACTTTGAAGGCAAGCGTTACTGCCCTAATAAAAAGTGCTGAACAGAATCATGGTAAAAAATATTAAAGGTGATTATTAAATAGTGAATTATAGCGGCATCTAGTGGTGAGGCTGTGAATTGTGCCCACCCACCCACCCCTCCCTGTCGAAGCACATAGAGAAGCTACGGTGGCCAGCACAGGACAAAGATGTGGTCGTCTGAGACAGCAGAGAGTAGCTAGCGCTCTAGAGAAGTATGTCCCTTTAGGGCTACTGTAGAAACATGGCGGCACAAAATGGTGGCTTCACTGAGAGGAGACCCGTGGTGTGTGTAGATGGAAACGGCTCATTCTCAAGTAATAAAAACATAACAGTCTTTATACTCCACTGAAAACATAGTTATGATTATTATATTGCATTTCTGTCAATAGATCCTCATAAATATTACACACTGCACCTTTAAGCTATGAAAACATTCTTTACTGGGGTTTTTTTTTTTTTGGTTATGCGACCGTTAACGGAACGTTCCATTTTATAATATTTCAAACATTGGAACATTTACGTTTGAATGTGCTCTGAACGATAGTAGCATTTAAAAAAATGTTGGATGAACGTACAGCTAATACGTTTATGAAATAACGTTCCAGTGATGATGTATAAATAATGTTTTATTCTGTAGACCAGATAACTTTAAATAAACGTTCTTTTAACGTCACTGGAAGAACTTTTTATAGCTTTGAGAAAACATTCCCTGTTAGCTGGGAAAATACCATGCTATTAAAGGCACAATATGTAATTTTCCGTCTCTTCCTCAGCACAAAGGCGTGTCTTGACTCTTGAGTGGGCGGAGCTTTTATTCTGCCGCTTCTGCTGCTCATGCGTGTGTGTGTGTGTGTGTAACGCAGCGCTGTTTGATCATATCACACACATGTGAGTGTGTTAAAGTGATGTTATAATGCTACTCTGTGCGTTGGCTCGGTGCTACTATGAGACACTTGTTCACACTGCAG